>JAVJGG010000001.1:51535947-51578377 GCA_035590195.1 Aviceda cuculoides
TTTGAGTTATGGCTTGTGAGCTCTATTTCAGCGCAAGAACACTGGTTTTCATCAGTTCACTTATTCGCGGTAGGAAAGAAAATAACCTCTTCAAAATGGATGTGTCCTCCTGGCACCAGCCATTGTACTGTTCCTCTACAGGCAAAATTGTTTCCTGAGCAGATGGATTTTGGAAAAAAAAAAAAAAAAAAATCAGACTGGCCACTGTGCTCCTTTGCAAATGTCGTATAATTTTCCCTACGTCTTTATTCCGTGGTATTGGTGTTTTTCAAATAACCAAGTCACAACCTGGTTTCTTTCAGATCTGCACCTCCTGCTGCGAAGGAAGCATCTGCAACCTGCCCCTACCGAGGAACGCAACAGAGGCCGTATTTACAACCCTCTCCCCCCTCAACAAAACGCAGAGGCTGTCACAGCCCGCCCTGCTGACGACGGCCTGTCTCTGGCTGGGCTTGGTGTCACAGCGCTGGGTGACGCTGCCGCGTGCGGCGGGTCCAGACAGCTGAGCCGGGCCACAGCATCCATGCGGACGGCCAAGCTCTCCCGACGGAGCCTGCCCTTGGGGGTTGTCTTTCAAAGGCTGGTTTCCCTCCTCCTCCTTTGGTGATGATGAACTCGTGAGCCTGGGAGGGAGACGGAGCTGAAGGGGGTGAAACCATCACGTGCTTCTTTACCGTTTTCTGAAGAAACTCATGCCAAATGTTCCCAGAATCCATGGCCGAGACTGACGCATGTGCTTTTCTTAATGCCTGTCTTTTCTCCAAGAAGAAACGTTATTTAAAAGTACTACATCCCTGCCGGCTGCTAGTATCGCCACTTACGCATTTGAAACTTTCTTGTTGTAATTTGTCACCGCGCTAACTCCGGTGTCTCGTTAACCTGTTTTGAGAACATCGGGTAAGTAATACGTACTCAGTATGTCTTTGCCGTGTCCCCACATCTCCTCCTCTCCTGGAGGGAGGTAGCAGTCACCGGGAGGGATGAGGTCAAGGATGCAGGAGCAGCTTGGATCAGGCCAGCGTCGCACACAGATGCTTCTTCTGAGGTTGTCCGCCAGCAGCACGAAGAGCCACCCCCGTAACGACAGACGCTGGGACGTGCAAAAAATCACAGTGGTTTATAAAGGGAACCAGAGAAACTCTAAAGCCCCTGTTCCTGAAGCGTGCCTAGAGGGGGAGGAGGGGGGTGGTCCCTGACCCTCTCCCGAGAGGAGGACGGCATATGGGGAACTGGTGGGCGTTCGGATTGAGATGCTGGCGCCTGCCGAGCCAACAGGTTCCCAGTACTTCAGGGCTTTAGGTATTTTCACATTTTGGCACCCAGTCCTACGGTATGAGAGAGAGTTGATCCTGACTAGCTTCTGTTATTTTATTTAATGCACTCCCGCTACGGAGTATGGACTATTACTAGCTACAGCTGTATTGTGGTGACCTGCGTTGCTCAGAAATCACGTATGCAATATTTATTTTTGTATGTTGAGTAGGATCTAAAGTGTTTAAAAGAGTCTTATTACTGATATTGCTAGGCAAAATGGTTGTTTGGTGAGTGGGTAAGCCTGTAATATATAAATTATCATAAATATATATATATAATGTTTTGCATCGCTTTTAAAAAAGAATCAACTTTGTTTTGCAAGGTCAGTAATAAAAGCAGGGTGTCATTGACTTGCTTTAAAGTTAAACCAAACTTTTTTATAATTAACTGTTTTAGTTTTGTTTTGGTTTTTTTAAGAAAAAAACCCACTATAGTCATAAATTGTTCTTTAATGAACTATTTTTTGGCTACTTATGCTCCAAGATAACTTGTGCTTTATTGAGTTACAGTATGCTTATGCTCTGGAGTGCTTTTTTTGGTGAGCTATACGGTGAAATGCAGATGAAGGAAGCCAATGCTGGAATCCAAACGTTTTGTTAAAGGGTTCCTAGAGAGCACCGGTGAGCCCTCATCTAGCAGCATCTGTCTCGGATACCATTAATGGTGAGAAATGTGCAGCTCAGCTTTGGAGTGAACTCTTCTTGCACTCTGGGGAGTTTTATGGGAGGCAAAGGAGGAGGACCGAGAGCAGCACTTGCTCCCCATTTAGTTTCAGGGGATTTCTCTGGGGAAGGAAAGCAGGCTGGAAGCCTTGGTGTGTTTTGCTGGGTGATGTTTTTTAAAAAAATGTATATGTACATCATTGAGAAAATTGAACTTCAAACACGGCTTCTTTCCTATCTTTAACTTTATATATAGAACTAACATTCTTGAGGAAAGCCTGGCTGACCTCACTCACACACAAACCTGGCATTTTGCTGTCCTTTCAGTTCTTCTGTGACTTGCTCACAGATCACTAGTATTAAGAGGGCAGTTGCAATGTATTATTATTTTATGCAAGTCAGACCTATCTCTGGAGACCCTGAAAAAATGAACGCTGCAGCCTTTACAAAGCCTGTTCCCCTCCTCTGCAAGCTCACTTGAGCAGAGCTATGCAAGGTACTTACGGGTTGTGGGACAATGGAGAGGAGGGTGTTACAACTTCTCCGACAGGAATTTAAATATTTTTTATTATTATTATCATCCTGTGAAATGGAAGAGTTTAAGTCTGGAAGGACTTTGTTCAGTGGTTCAGCTACTCTCCTGGTGCAGGGGTTGAACAGGTTTGCCGAGCATTTCGGCAGCACTCTTGTGTTGGAGCAGGGCTGGATCCAGGACAAGCGCTTTGAGAAGAGGTGTCGGAATGCCAGCATGATGCAGAACCATGTGAAATCTGGGATTAGACACGAATGTCTTGCTTACCTGTTCAACCGAGGTGGGCTCGAGGCTCAGGCCGTGTTGCACGTGGCCAGCAGTAGCACCTCGTGGGGAGCTCCCCACCATCTTGGGGCTCACACGCTGGTGGTGGTAGCTCACCTGGACATTTTAAGGATTTACTTTTTCACTTTGGGCCTTGCTGTTCGACACATGCATTTAGGAGTCAGTCAGTAAGATACCTAACCAGCAGCGAAAAGCAGATGTTACCTCCTGACCTGAGCTGGCTGCCTTGGTCAATAGCTCCCAGTCAGGTTTCTGGCTGCATTTTCTGGTTTCTCTGTATGCCACCTCCCCCCATTTTCCATGTATTTTGCAGTTTCATTGTTATTTAACAAGTCTAACCTGTGGTATGGGAACTCTGAGCTAGTCAGGTATAACCACATGGGCTGAACTGCAGGAATAGCCGGATTTCTTCCAAAGTTGTTGAAGGTTCAGGAGCACTAGAAGCGTGGTGTCTGCAGTGTGAGATGACATGGGCTCCAGTGCCAGCTGGCTCGTCCCGTTTACTAACAGATAGGATCTTCATCCCGAGTTTAGGCGGACCTCAGATGGACCAGAGGTTTTTTGGGGTATCTGGTAGTGCTCTCTACCTACAAAGACTGGGATGCCACTGATCAAATTTAGTTATCAGCACTGTAGAGGTATTAAACCAAGGCAGTTACTTCTGCTCCCTTGCAGTTAGTGGAGGAAAAAATGGTATTTCAGGAGCCAATTCACTGTAAGCTAAGGTGGATGGTTAAATTGTGTTAGTTGTGGATGTGCCCAGAAGAAAAAGTAGCTTGGAAATGAATGCTGCATCCCACCTAGAGCATCCAGCTATGTGGTTATGCTCAGACCAGTGCTTTGCAAATACCTGAGCAGGAGCCACTCCTAAGGACATCACCAGGTTTGCTGTCACCGTGATGTTGCTGGAGACAGAGAAAATCCTGGTTCTTGTGCTGTGCTGGTCCTTCTCCCCCACGGTTGTGCCCTTCAAAAGGGACCTGAGCACTGTTCAGCTGAGCTGCTACCTCTGGCTGTGGTACAAGGATTATGGACCTTGAGCTTAAAAGAACAAATTAAGGTGACCTGAGAGCAAGTGGGGAACCCACACGGATCCTCCCTGCACCAGCAGGTCCATGTGCCCAGGCTGCCCACAGAGCTGTTGGGGTTTTTTTAAAAGCATGTAAATGCTGAGCTGCACCATATTTATATATGTGATATTCCTTTTAAATGTCTCAATTTTTAACTATTGTAAATGCTGTACATTTGTATAAATAAATGTTTTAAATATTCAGATGACGTGTGAGGTGTCTGATAACGATGTACAAGTGCTGTCACCAGCCCTGCTCTTCTGTGCAGTGCCATCCCCTGCGCTGGGACACTGCTGTCTGCTCCCTGTCCCCTTTTCCTTTCTCCAATGTCCTATTAGCAAAAAAAAAAAAAAAAGCTGAGCTGTATTTAGAGCATTTTAACTCCCCCTGTAGCTAATGAATCTTCCCCGAGGTTTCCACCTGTTGAGCTCCCATGGTTATTTGTTACAAATTGTTTTATATTAGGCATTTAATAAAAAAAGTCTGGGGAGGTTCCCGTTTAGTTTGTGACCCCAGATCTTCCTTTCCCTTGCCTGCTCTGGGAAAACTTTATGTGTTCCATCACCCTAATTTAGTCCCAGTGTGTTCTGGAGGTTTTCATGCAGTTATTTCTGATTTCCACTCCTGAAACCAACAATTACTTGAATGTAAACAACTCTGTGCAGCTAACAAAAGGTTTCAAAGTTATTTGTGGATAATGTGAAGCTGGAGCAAGCCCACACTGTTTCTGCACAGCCCCCATTCCCACATCCTTAAGTTGAATAAATGCAATTTACAGTAGCACAGTTAACTACAGTATATTGACTTACAGCTCCTGAACCTCCCCTTAGTCCTAAAATAAGTTTCTCTCTGGCAGTTGGGCATTTGGTACACCCTTGGCTTACAAACATGCCTTGAGGGAAGAGATTTTGTTAGCCCCTTTCAAGAGGTGCCTCTGGAAACCCCAGTCCCTGCTGAGGGTCAGGAACAGGATAACCCCCAGGGCACACAGCCTTGCAGCACTTCTCTAGCTCAGCGTGAATTACTGATTTTCAGCATTACAGCGCAGTGAGCTGAAGGCAGATGTTAGTTAGCAAATGCTTTAATTTCTGCAAAGCAGTTGAATTCATTGTCAGTAAAAACAATTCATCTTGACTGCATAGCTCTCTTCCTTCCCTTCAACACCACCAGACACAGCCTTTACCTGCTTTACCATCAGGCAGACCAGCACAGCTTTCAGCAACCCAGCTCATACAAAACCCACCCACAGCAATGCTGAACCTCCTGATTGCAGCAGCTCTGATCCCCAATAAGTTTTTTTTTCCCCTGAGACCCAAGAACCTCTTCTCCCTTGCCAGCCAAAATCTAGCACAGTCCCACAAAAAAACCCCAGTTTGAACTAACTGGCAAAGCTTCTGAGAGCATTTTCACCCCCTTAAAGAGGCTCAAGCAACCAAGCAAAGGTTATACCCCAAGCGGCTCACTAATGCCTGGAGGTTCCCATATATTCCCATTCAAGGCTGGGGAGAGGACTCTGCATCACAACTTGCTCTTTCCACCAAGAAACTGCCAACAAGTTCAACTCTGATTCTGGTAAATTATATTATCGTACCTGTAAGTAGATAGAGGGAAAGGAAATGAAAAATATACTTAAAAGATGTGTATTGTGGAATCAATGGCAAGCATAAGTTAACTCTCATGATCTGAAGGTGCAAACCTTGGAAATGGCGATGCCCAAAGCAGCATCAATTCAGACTTTAAAGACCAAGATGGGAACCAGCCCTCCAAATAAAGTCCTTCTAGACCCCACAGAATTACACCCCCTGCTGCATGTCAAAATGGGCTCCCAATTTTTATTACATCTTGCTAATATATGCTCTATGATGCCAATCTCATTAGATCATTTTATTTTTTCTTGTATCAAGTTCTTTTTGCTCATCTCTGGGTGGGATTCCCCTTGACATTAATCCCAAAGTCCACTTAGATTCCTCCTTAGCCAACCATCAGCCACCCAACTCCCAGGCTGATCTAATAACTTAATTCCTTTAGCACTGACATTATATAGTTGAAAGCATTTTAAATATATCAATTTCAACTTCTATGTATTTATGGGGTTTAAGGTTTCCTATCCTTTTTTTAAGATTTCATCAGGTTTTAGACATGTAACATTTACACGTTTCATCACATGGAGCTCAACCCTACACATCTTAAGCTAAAAAAAATTGCAGGATATCCTCAACCTGATGGACCCTATCCACAAAAAAAGGCAAACAAACAAATCCAACATAGTACTGATGATACTGGAAAAACAAAATGATACCAAGCTATCAAAAAAACCCCAACCCCTCAAACTTCCCAGAGGTTTTTATGCCAAGAAGCAACCTGCGCAAGCCAGCTTTACTGACATTTATAAACATCTCACTACTCACCAATGTAAAATTTAAACAGGTTTTAGTTGTGCTACAGATGCTTCTACCAAGCTCTACCAAAGACAAGCTAAACCTCAACTTGTCAGTCCACACGTGGTAGAAATGGCTAACCCCAACCTCCTACCCAAAAAGCGTTGATTTGGGACTGCAGTAAGGGGCTGCCAGTCAATCCTTTCTGCTGCCAGGTGCTGGAAGGAGAATATTTTAAGTAGTTAACTATCTTGAAGGGGTAACTTGCTCAGGTTTGCCCTGTAAAAATGTAATCCTCGTGCTGTGAGGCTGTGTGCCATGCAGTGCTGTATCTGGACAGCCAAAGGAAAGAGCTGCACCTAAAGCCCTTGGCAGGTGGCACAAGAAACAGAAGAATGCAGCGTTGATTTCGCTGACCCCACAGCTTACCACCTGGAACAGGTAGTTCTTGCTGTTCATGCCCAACTAACATCTTCTCAACCCTAGCACTGGTAGGATGCAACGCATGCACCCATACGTGGCTTTTTCACAACCAAAATGATGTGTTGCCACCTGAAAACATCCCACTAACCAAAATTTTGAGTTTCCACCAAGGGAAACATATTCCAACAAGTTCATCTCCCAACATTTTCTACCAGTCATCACTTACTTAGTCTCTATGGGGTATCACCGTGTCTCTTTTAGACACAAACCCCTCCCCAAAGTCCAGCCCTCAGACTACATTTCCTTTTCTTAAAGCTTTTCCAATCTGCCAGATGCTGCAGTTTTAGTGGTAGAGATTACTTTCTCAGTGAAGCATAACACCCAGCTGCATGAAATTTCAGTCTCATAATCCTGTTAGGTTTCCCCTGTCAGACTCCACACCGATGAGACCTTTGTGTTTGTGCAGCTCCTGAAATAGCAGCCTGAGCCTTACTGAAAAAAAAAAAAAAAAAATTAAAGCAAGAATTGCCATTGCCAAGGTGAAGGGCTACTATTTTAAAGGCACCACAGCAGGCCATGGAAGATAAAAGCCAAAGTCAGCTTGCAACTATTATTTAGTGTTGGGTTTGATGTGGATTGTGGGTTTGGGTGCTGGGGTCAAAGCTCCACCACTAGCCTTTGGCTTTTCTCCAGGCGAGACCACGGTTTCTTGCCTTAATGGATGATGGTGGCATACTTGTCAAGAGGAAAAAAGACAATGGCTACTTCTTATCCTTGCTGTGGCTGCTAAGTGTGTAGCAGAAAACCTCATTCATTACACTAGAATTTTGGGAATAACAGATGCTTTTTCAGTTAAATTTTCATTAAGATGGTACTTTCAACAGGTTTTCAGAACCAATTTTTTTAAGTGCAGGAGCAGGGATGGAAGGGTTCATTTTATTGACATTTTGCTCATAGACATTTCAGTGTCTTTTCAAACTCTCAGATTTCCTAGCTGGCCCCGCAGAGAGCAGGGGTTGGACCTGACAGCCTCCCGAGGCCCCTTCCAAAACCAAATATTCAGCAAGTCTGCAGCAATTTTCCAGCCTCAGACCCAGCAGAAAGTCTGAACAATAAGAAAAAGCCGGCGGAGAGAGGAATTATTCTAAAATTGCCAGTGTGGCATGCCAGTGAACCTGATCTATTAGCTTTGTTTGTGAAAATCCCCCTTTATAAAGGATTTCTATGTTCAAAGGTAGATTTTTCAGCCTCTGACCCTGTGCGTGCATGTAAAAATTTTAACTTGTGCAAGAACCAGGCAGGCACACCACTATCCATCTGTCTAGAAGTACCATACATATTTATATACAGCATACGCCTTGCATCTATATATATGTCTTTTCAGAAAAATGAGGACAGGACACACGTATGGAGGAGTTGCTCACAGACCATTGCTGAACATGTACAGTTTGTAGTAAAAGGCTACAGTCCACACAGCCCAGGACCCCTGCACTTAAGTGCCTAATAAATAGTTTTCCAAACTGAACAACTCGCTATATACATAGTGTTTACTAAGTTTTTTGTTTAAAAAAGAGAGAGAGAGAGAGAGAAAACTGGCAAAAGCAACAGGAGGTGTGTGGCTCATGATTTTAATGAGATTAGCTGGAAGAGCAGTGGCCTTGGAGGGCTGCAAAGATCAAACTCCATGCACCGGTGGGCCAGCCCTGTGTTCGTTCCTGCTTCTGTGGAATATTTGGGTCATTAAACAGGACACGTTCCCTTGGGAAGGGACAAGATGCTGGAAGAGAGTCACGCCTGCACAAGCTGTACTCCGCCGAGTGGTTTTTAGGAAGGAAAAACCTTCATGGTCATGTTTTGTGATGATGGTGGGAACTGGAGGAGCAGAAGGAGAAGAAGGGGCAGGAATGGGGGGGTCCTATCACCCAAACTCTGTGGGCATGACCAGGAGGATGTTGGCTTGCAGGGAAATCCCCTGAGCTGAAAGTCATGTGTTGCTCTGGATGACTTTCATAAATAACAGGATGGAGTTAAATACCTGGGTTTCCTTTGATGCCTGCTCTAATTCCTGCCTATAAGAATTACTAATATTATCTACGCTTTTCTCTCTAAATTCTGAACTTTTCTGATCTCTCTCCCCTGTCGGACTCCAAAGTACCAAGTCAGCAACAATCCTGCCCTCTCCCCTCACACCCCAATTTCCTTTTCCACACCTCTATACAAGTGTACCTCGCTCCTGCACCTCTGGGTCTTCTCATCTTACTATTCATCCCCAATCTCTATTTTTCAATATTCTTGAAATTTTATCCACTTCTGGACACACTTGCCACACAACACTCCCCCTTAGAGGGAGCAAAGATCACTGGACAAAATAAAAAGAGAAATATATCTAACTCCTGCAAGTAAACAAAGCAGTCCTGGAAAATAACTGAATAACCATGTTTATCTAGAGCTCTAGAGCTTTTTCTCCTGTCACCACCGCTGCTCAGAGAGCAGGCTTGTGGCTGCCTGCAAACCAAGGAGGAATTCACACAACCACGCTGGACTGCTCTCCTCCCGAGCCCCAACCTCCCCATCACCAGCACAAGCCCAGATAAAGCCTCTCTGAAACCTGTAGGACATTCATAGGGTCTTCACTGCCTCGAGACCCCATACTCATACAGCGATTTAAATTATTTCTACAGTATTCAGAGCCAAAAAGACAAAAGCATCCCACAGACACAACTTACCCACATCGAGGCAAAATGACACTGACCGAATACTCTCAGAAGCAGCAGGACACAGCTGCAGCTCATCAAGTCCCAATTACCCACCTGCTGAAAATTTGCCTCCCCTGGTAACCTGTGGGTCGGTGCGTGGGTTCTGTTGAAGTAGAGAATGGGGTTGGTTTGGTGCCTTGCAGCAAATCTAGCTTTGCTGTGCTGCTGCTAGAATTTGCTATTTTAAGGGTTTCTGTGTTTAAGTGTGATGTGTGGGATGTGCTCACGAGCAAATGATTCCATCTCAGTCACCTGGTTAAGGCACATGTTGGCATCCATACCCTAAGGTTAAACCCCGCGTAGTAACAGGGCGCAGAAAACCCTCACATGGCAAAAATAAACTTAGCATCTCTAAACCAGACCTAAGTCATATATATCATCAATGCTGCATGCATCCCCTGGCAAAGATCTGCTCCTGACAAAGAAGGCTGTCAGATGCCGTTATTCCCCTGGAAACAAAGAGAATTATAACAGAGCAGGCTCCTATGAAAAAGCCAACACATAACTTACTCTTGCAGCTGATACAAGCTGTTATTGTTGTCATCAAGCAGCTGCTGCGAGCCTCGGGTGCGTGTGTGCATATGGGCATGTAGCTCCTGGACAACTTCCACATTTAGGGAAAAGTTCCCCTATGTGAGTGCCAGCCTGCACGAAAACTTAAGGGCACAAAAGGCTCCAACTGACCTGCTTGAAACAGAAAGCATACACACACAACAATGTTTAACCTTCCCCAATGCACTGAAGTATGATGAGCTGTACCTTTATTTGGCGGACATCAGAGCAGTGTGCTGGCTTCAATGAAATAATTTAAAACAGCTGGCCAACTGCCCCAAAAATTAAAAAAAAAAAAAAAAAAAAAAAAAAAAAAAGCCCAGGCCATATCAGTGGCAGCAATTAGCGCTCAGGTGTAGCTGAGGTCTTGGAAGGCTGATGGAAGTTCTTTGGCCAACAGTTTTAAAAGCAGGGTCAAAGGTTCAGTGCTTCTTCACTCTAATTGTAATTAAAATTACTTAGCTCTGCTGAAGTTATGCTTCAAGAGGAAAGGTAAGCACTTAAAATAAACTGCAGGAATTTTACTTTACATTAATATCTTAGCTGCAATTCATTTCCTCTGCTGGAAATTCTAACCTTAGTGCTTATTCCTGATGCAGCAATTGCACAGAAGATACTTTTTTGGACCAACCCTCACATTCCCTTTCACAGCACACCTAGCTATAAGCAGTACCTTCCCATCCCATGCTTTTTCAAGTGAAAAGAAAAACCAACAACATAGAATTGCATCCAATTAGAACAATGACGTACAATGAAGTATTGATACTAAAAGACAAAACAATATAGCCACCATGTGAGTATATGCTAGTGAGAGGGGGTTTTTTCCCCCCGATTGCACACCCAAGCCAGTCTTGGAGCAGCAGCACTGACACATTCTGCCACGTCTTCCTTAGGAAATAATTCACTGCTACGCTATTTTGCATTACGTTCCTAGTGTTACCGTGAGTTAATAACTAATCAAAGCTCTGTGATAACAGCAGGACACCTTGTTTTCAATAGGAGTTATCTAACTCAAGAATACCGGTAGAATTTGCACTCTAGGTGTACTCAGCAAGACTCTGTCAGGAGCCATGAAGGCTATGGAGATGCAAGCTATGAAAATGCAACTTTTCAAGCTTTGAGTTCTCTCTATGGATTTCCTAGAGGGTCCTAAAAAGCTGGTGTAAAATTCTACTGTTTGAAAGTGAAGCTTAAACCAGAGTGTTTTCCTGCCAACTTTTACGTGCACAGGGACAGCTCAAGTAAAAAAATTAGTAATGCATACATGGTAACAACAGCTATTCAGAGAGAACATCAGTCATTGTGTACGGATTTTGGCTTTGTTAAGAAAAATTGAAAAAAAATCCCACAAGTATTGAAAATTTTGTGTGAAAATACCCTGTTTTGGTAGAAGGATTATTATGTACAAATATCCATACTTGGGATGTTTCACTTTGGATTGAGGCATTTTAGCCCTCACCAGTTAATCCACATAGATACGGTTCATTCTCCTTCATCAGACAACTTTCCATACCTCTGCTGCGATGCTGACAAGGCATCCCTGTCATTCATTTGCTATCAAACACAAGGGTTGTTATCAGTGCCCACTAAATATTAGCTCAAGAGCAAGGAAGGGAATTCATTTAATGTACATGGGCAGCTTTTAAGTGGTAACACTGTGGTTTAGCAAGTTTTACCTCATTTCTTAAGCATGTGATTTCAGAAATATATATGCTGTGTATTTTGCAACACAATGCAACAATAACCTCCTCATCTGCATTTATCAGACATTTTAGACCATGCATGCATGAATATCAATTCCACACGTGTTTTGAATCAGCAGCTTTCACATTTCTTTCAGCCAGCAGGCAAACTGCGTGGAGAGCTACTCTACTGCTGTCTAAGGGTGCAGCAGAGGGGAAAAAAGAGCATAGCAAGCATGCTCTGATGTCTTGGATCATACAAATCACCAAGTATAAAAATTGTATTGCCACTCTGTACTTTTTTCAAGTTGTTTGAGCAACGGCATCAATACAGGCTCGGTTCTTCCAAATTAATGTGTTTTTTCACTATATATCCAGGTTTCTGCCATTAGTTTAGCCTGACTGGGCAGAAGCTTTGAGTAAGACAAGCTCACAGGCCAAGTTTACGCAAGTTACCGTGACAAAGTAGCTTACATCCTGCGGCCTCACCTTTCTGGATCAGGAACCTGGAGCTGTCTAAAGTTACAGTCGTGCTTTCCTGCGGGTTTATGAACCAGAGTATCTCTTGTTGAATGACACCTCAATTAGCAAGAAAGGGCAGCAAGCCTGCAGCCAAGCTGGCAGTCAAAGAAAAGGGGCTCTCTCCCCCAAGAGGTACCTTTGCCCCCCTGGACTGTTTTGAGGGCTTTTTTCCAGCCAGGTGCCTGCTGGTGGAAGATGAATAGAGTTCTTCACTATTGATGCTCTTATAAGAGAGCCATTTGACTACCTGGCTTATTTTTCCTGTTTTCTATAAATGTATGCACAGGGAACATTAGTTTCTATAACAATTTTGAGGATGGTGAGTAAAAAAAGATGCGACTTAATAAAAAAAAGAGGCTTTAAAAGGACTGGGCACATGAGGTAAGTCATACAATTATTTTGCTATTACATTTCATTTATCATGAATAAATCAATGAATTCACCGAACTGAACCAAAGTGGTGGAGTAGAGGATTTGCAATAGACCCCTCCATACACAATCCTCCATCTGTTGAAATACTGTACCTCTGTCCTGCCCGCCACAGTCACCTCATGGTATTTAGGTAACAGCACAACTCTTACAACTAGCTCTTACTGTGGCACAGCTTAAGCATGAACACTCATGGCATTGAAAACCATACAAGCTTTCTGCTTCCTGAGAACAGAAACTTTTTTGGTACTTGCTACTTCAACATTTCTACCAGAATCCAAGTAAAAGCTATCACTGAAGCTAAACTTTGGGAGTCTTCAGGTGGAAGGAGAAAGATCCCAATCACTGCACTGAAGACCTCAAGATAATTAAGTACTTTCCTGTACTGATTCAACCAACAACGCAACATCTTCCCATCTCCCTGAGCTCAAACATGCAGTAAGGGCTTTTGTCTTCCACAGGACAGAAAAATACCTCTTTCCAGCTGTGAACTGGCCATTTCTCTCAGTATCTTGTTCTGTGTATTTATCCCTATTAAAACTTTTAAGCCTGGTTTCAAATTTATTTTTGTAACTTAAAATCCTGTCACCACTACTGTCCTTAGCAGTGATGGCACCAGCTATTTAGGAGACTGTGGTGGTGTAGAACTGCACCAGGATAACAGCTCACATAGGATTAGTTCTAAATAGGAGAGATGAAGACAACTCCACAATTATTCTCCTCACCTTTACTAGGAATTCTGTGGAATGACATTTAGCTCAGTTCCTCACATCTTGGCCCTAGTGACAAACACTTCACTACAAAAAGATAGCGCTGCTCCTGTGATGCCCAGCATCACCACTTTAAGTAAGTTTTTATGGAATTTATTGCAAAAAAAATTTCTAGTATATTTGATAATGAATTAATAACATCTAGAAATTAATAGCCTTTCTGAAATAAGAAAAATAGTACTTCCCACAGTGCAGTAATCTTTGCTAAGGTGACAGATGTGACCTTACATACAATAGCTCTTATGTGCTTGTTTCTTCACCCTAGAAAGGAATTAATTTGTAACACTGAAAGTTGTTTTGTTTTTTATTATCAGAAGTACAGTTACACTGTATTCAAGAACTTCTATTTCATAGTAGCAAGTTATTTAATACACAGTATAGCTCTTCTGATGTGAGGGAAATAGAACTGCAACAGTTCTAGCCTCTTTTGAGAATGAAAAGTACACGAAAATTTTATTTAGAAAAGTATCAGGAAATCATACCTCCCCCTCAATTTCTGGCATGAAACATTAGTATTAGCAAAGTTAAGGCAAGACTCCCACTGTTTTCAGTGAGATCTGTGGCTCAGGTTGAACCCATTTGAAAAGCCACTGTAAAAGCCCTTCACAGGACGAAGCTTTAAAGAACATCAACTCAAGAACTAGCATCCCAAGTTTAAGTTGGATAGCTGCCTGACAGCTCCCACTCTTCCTAAAACACAGAAAGGCACGTACAGCAAAGTCATCTGAAGAGAAGATAGGATCGAGAGTCTTCAAGGTAGTTAAAATGTGAACCACTACACAGAATCTGTTTTTCTAATATTTATCCAACAAAGGTCTCCACAAGTGTAATCTACTGTCCAGTGAGACACTAACCCCTCTTTTATCAAATGAGCTAATTTGTGTTCTGAAAAATGACTGTATTTTGCAAACAGACAAGACACATTGCAGCTTCTCAAGCTTTTTTAATCCTCTTGATGAGAATGAGAAAAAAAAAGTATCAATAAAAGACTTGAAAGTAATACAACTTTCTTGGACAGTAGAGCAGAGGTCAAAGAACTTGGGCTCTGGAAATATACCACAAGTTCCATGACAAATGATAAACAAATCCTGCCTTAACAACCATACACTTCAACCTTGGAATGTGCGCAGGTTAGAGCTCACAGCAATGACAGTGATGGTAAGTGAGCAAGTTAACCTCTGAATTGCTGGTTTAGTGAGTGAATTTAGAGTAGACAGCACTCCTCCAGTGGAAAGTCTTCCTCATTTCCACCTCCACGATCCAGCAAAGTTACAGGCTTGCAGCAATCATTAACAAGGACAGATACAGGCACTTGGAAAAGGATCTGGTTCTAAACCCATTAAAGCCAATAAAAAGACTTTGGTGATAACTGGCTTAGATCCTGAGTAGAGAATAGAAGTAGTATACAAACCTAGAACAAGTTTTAAATCCATAATTATTAGTTTGCATTGGAAAAAGACACGATGATTAAAACCCCTAGCTATCTGACAGGAAGCTAAACCTCTCAGATCATCATCTTGTGCAGCCATTATCCAGATAAAAGTTGCGCTACATTTTGATGGAGTCAAGACTGAAGGATTCCCATTGTTGCATGAATTGGCACTGCTACTGTAGTGGTGTATTAACAAATGGCCCTGATAACTGACTGCCATGAGATTAAAATCTAGTTTGTTAGTTAGTCTCTGTAGTGAGGCAGCTGACACTTTTGGTATTTCAGGTGCCTTGAATCTTCTTCACTGTTCCCCTTCCAGTAACTTCAATGGACCTGATTTGTTTTTATGATACCTGAAGAGATTGACTAGTTTACTGAAACCTTCCTGTTGAAATATTTTTATAATTGATCATAATTGCAATAATTGATTATAATTGCTCTTTGCACAGGAATTTCAAAATTCCACAGAGACAAGTCTAAATTGCATCCAAGTACAGGAAAACAATGATGGCATCTAAGCATTGCCCTATTACCGTTTTTTTTTTCCACAATATATTTAATGACCTAAGAAAGTTACAAAAGCAACTTTACTAATTAAATATATTTAGCTAACACTGAAAAAATAAAATCCCCACCAACATGAAGACAAAAAAAATGAAGAGATGACTGATTAGAGAGTAATTTAAGACTTTTTACTGAGTCTCCGGATGTAGCAATCAAGTGAACACTCCCCTACTGAAGTATTACTTGTAGTTAAGAGACCACTGAAAGCTTATCTCATCATTCTCATTCCAGAACAGCAAATGAGTGATTAGTCCAGCATTAACTTCTCCAGTTTTTATTAAGTTCTATATTCTGGGAGAACAATTTTGTTTCTTATTCTGCTTTTTTTGCCACTTACTTATTCCAGTAAGTGGCAAAATTCCTAGAAACTTCAGTGGCATCAGGATTTTTAATACTAAGAGCACAGATTTGTCAGACACTGCAAGACAAAATGGTTAAGAAGTGTGGCTTGTAAAATAGTATTAAAAAAAGGATACGCAGATAGCTATGTACATGTATGTTTAAACTCATTCAAGATGAAGGAAACTCACAGCTTAAAATTCACATGGCACATAAAGGTACCTCTTTGAATGTTGTCAATTAATATTCTAAGTCACATGTGGTGAACACATATTCAAAGACTAAAATAAATAACAGCTACTTTATTATCTAAGAATACTTTAAAGTGTGGCATTTCCTGACAATGCTTAGAGAAAATCATCAAGTAAAAGAATGCAAAGGTCACAAGAACTTGTGAAACTCTGATGACTGCTAGTTCCCACTTAGTTTTCTCATGATAGGGCTGTCAGGTTCAGCATTAGTGAAAATACTTCCTACAATCACATGAGTACCCCAGATGTTATGACGAATAACTTTGCAGCAGCCAAGATCATCAACGGAAAATCCCAAGTGGCGGTAGCGTTCATCTGTTTCAAACAGAGTGTTGTTTGTGTAAGGTCCAAAAAACTAGGTGGAAAAAAAGAGAATTTTTCACGTGAACATTTCCAAGAACACTTAAAATGTCAGAACTACCCCTTTGTAAAACAAAACCTAAGCCCAGAAGTACCAGTTACATCTGTTGGAGGCAATTTTATATATAGTTTTATTCATGATATCTACACAGGAAACTAAGCAGAGTACCTCTGGTTATACAGATACCCCATATTTAAAGATTTTTCTTTGCCACCGACAGAGCGCTGAAGGTGTATCAGTGTGTTTGAATGTCTAATCAATCACACATACAAAAAAGCTCAAGTGCTTTGGAAAGGTTCTGCTACTTCTACAGGCATTAAGGATAGAACCCTTCTGTGAAATAGCAAAAATAAGACATGTACCTTTTCAATTAGCTCCCTGTAAAGAAAGATGCTTTGAAGAGCAAAAACGTACATAAATTGGAAACAGGTATTTCAGTTGCTTTGTCTCAGGTGGAAGCTTCTGACCAAAAGCCTACTCCTGATGAACACGTTATCAGTAAGGATGTTACTACTGAATTGCAGCCCAAAGACAGAACCCTACTTTCATCAATCCATAACTATTCCTTAAATGCACGGAATTTCTGGGAAGCTTTTAAGCACTATATACACCTTCAACTGCCTAGTCACCTCACAAACATCCCGTTGAACCCATTTGCCTCTACCGACACAATAAATCACTGCTTTTCATAGTTTTTTAAAATAAAAACCCACTAAACTGAGGTTTGCCGTAATTATGTTCAACTACAATATGGTTTTAACAGCTAGCTCTCAGACAAAAATACATATGCACCCATGCTTTGACAGAAGCTTTCTCAATTCTCTCTTGTAAGTTTTAAGACTCTTTATGTTTCATAGATATCTTGTCAAGAAACTGTCAGCTCCTCCAGAGAACCGGCGTAATCTTATAATGAATGCCAATGCTGTTTAATAGAAACAAGCTGTTCATTTTTTCTACATAACAAAGATATAATTAACTAGGGCAAAGAGATCTTTTTAAAAACATTCATCTACACAAATAGGTGTCAGGACTACCATGTCACCTTTGGAAGGCATAACCAGCCTATTGTGCAGTGACCAAGAGCTCTTGGGCATAAAACTTCTACAGTTATCTGGAATTTTACTTCACTGCTGAACAATCTTCTCCAAAGTGCCAAGTGCAATGACAGCTGACACAGTATGGGGACTGGCTGAGGGTTACTACCCTGTCTTAATTTATGAAAGAAATTATCGCATGGTAGCAGCTTTTGGGCCATATGAAAAAGTTGGATTTAACCCATACAGAACAGAAATACCACTGCTAGTTAGGACATAGCAGTGTCCCGTTACAAATTCCACACAGCATGTAACTTACTGCCAGTCCTGAGGATGGATCAATGAAGTCAGCCCAATAGCCTTCAGAACAA
This sequence comes from Aviceda cuculoides, assembly GCA_035590195.1. Lineage (NCBI taxonomy): Eukaryota > Metazoa > Chordata > Aves > Accipitriformes > Accipitridae > Aviceda > Aviceda cuculoides. The sequence continues at coordinate 51,553,675 of JAVJGG010000001.1, forward strand.
ATTGCATAGCAGATTTCCTTGGCACCATTAATGAACTTAAAAAAAAATAAATGGAAAGAAGGATATCAAATGAGATTTTTGTTGCATATATATATACACACACACACACACACACCGGAACACGTATCAAATATTCTGAAAATGAACAAGCACAGATTTCTTTTGGCCTCTACTGAAAAATGAGAAATTTAGCACACTTTCAATAAAAATATTAATAATGTTAAAGAGGATTAGAATTAATGGCATACATTAGGCTACTTCAATCGTTTGAGATTTAGAAGTGTTCCTTAGGCCACTCAATAATGGATTAACAGCTTGTACAAGGAATAACATAATTGCTTTGATTATTCATGCAGATAGCAAACACACCCGTTATCCCCTTTAAGAAGTCAACCATTACTTCAGGTATTTCTGTGTTATATCCATGAGTTTAGAGTTCTCACCTGAACTCCACAAATTTGACACTAAATGTAGCATTAAATATATTTTTATAAATATATGAAAAATCTAGTATTTTTTGTAAGGTCTCATCTCAGCCAAGAGGACAGTATTATGTAGTTCTTCCTGCACTACAAATGTTTAACTGCAAATGATTTTAAAGAACTGTTTTAGTTCTGCTTCATGATAGCAAGCAGTTCCATGAGCACTTTTTTTTTTTTTTTTTTACACCAATCTACACCAATTCTCTTGTTGTAATGAATTGGTGGTCAGGATGAATGATGATTTCAAACTAACCACTATTTGACAATCAAAATTGTAGGTCATGTTTCAGTTACACTGGAGGACACCAGCTGATGTTCCTGAGAACAGTCTTTTCAACTAAGCACCATGCCAAGAAGCTCCCTGTTCTGTAATGTGTCATCAAAAATCTCCAGCCTCTGAAGAGACAGCTTAAAGAATTTACTTTTTTTTGTTGCAAACTTTTCACATCAGCTAATTTGAGAAATTAAGCTTTTTATTTTTTTTTAGATTTGGTGTTGAGTTGCAGTTACCTGTTTGTCAGATACAGAAGGAAATTCAACCACATAGATTCAAAGCTGTGCTCCTGTATCCTGACACCACAACACAGAGCACAAAAGAATTACAGGAGCTACAGATTACACAGCACATTTTTTCCACAGATAAATCAGCAACAACAGGAGACCTCAGTTATGTGCTTTTAATCATCTAGACCAGCAGTTTTCAACCCATGTTATGAGGGCCAGCAGGGGCCCATAAAAACTTCTGAAGAAACCTGCAAAGGTGAGTGACAGAAACTACCCACAGAAGTCAAGATATGTGACGGTCCTAAAACCATCCATGCACTCTGAGAAAAACATGTCCCAGTGCAAAAATCTAAACAGTTGAATACACTGAGCTAAAGCACAAATAGAATTCACAAAGCCTCCTCGAAACATGAAAGAAATTCCCTAATCTCATAAAAAAGAAATATTTCTAACTTCTGAATAAACATACTTCATTTACTTTCAGTTATAAAAATTGAATTGTCCTCTATAATTACTGCCCTTAGCAGCTCAAGGGTTCAAATTTATAGAAATATTATTATAGTTACTCAGCTTCAGACCGTTAATGGTCCAAAATAAGGCAAGTTTATCCTTTACAGTAATCTGTCCTGTATTTTGAGGCCTGATGGCTCTGATGATTAACTATGATTCAACTGTAAATTAAGTCACAAGTGTAAGTAAGCCATTTGAAGACAGCATTTTAGGCATTACATTTCTGATACAGTATATCTTTTGATCCAGTGTTGTAACAACCCCTCAGCAATCATTGGAGTGGGGTTAATAAACACTTGAGATTCGCTACTGTAAACATTTAGATTTGGCTGTACGTAACCCTCATTACTTCAGCACAAGCCTCTCACATGAAATTAGTATTTTTAAGGTTACTGCTAACCATCTATGAAGCAAACAAACAGACCATTTACTTGTGAATTTGCTGTTAGTAACCTTTAGGCCAGGAGGTTACATCTAACATCCTAACACCCCTACAATGACTATATTAGACTTGACAGGGAGGTGCACAAGGAAGAAAGATGCCAATTAACATATAATTAGACCAGATTACAATGCCAAAGACCAACAGACCATAAATAATTCAAAGAGAAGAACACAGTAAAATGAAGGGAATTTTAATTTGTGTGTAATCTTTATGTTGATCCTTCAGACTGCTTCTTCCTTTTTTTGTAGTAACCCTTACACTGCTTTATATGGGCTACATTTGCAATTTACAGGATTGAAATTACCATTACCAAGTTATTATCAAACATAAATACGACCCTCCTTATACAGATTAAAATACCACACGTTGATCTTTCCTAGTTTTAGAAAAATTGTAACACATAATACAGAGAAACGTATTTTGAGGTGCTAAGAAGAGTGCCAGCAGTGGTGAACAGTGACACCTGCTGGAGTACACACCCCATAATGCTGAAGAAAGTGAAATAAAGAGACTTTCAGAGAGACCTCTAGTGGCAACAGAACAGAAAGACAAAGTTCAGGAGGATGGTTAAGATGTAATAAATATAATTGATACCTAGGCTAAAAGCATTAACTGTATGCATTAGCAGAATGAAAAAAAAAAAAAACAAACCAAAACAGAGCAACCACTTTTTACAAGTAAGGATGCACGCTCATCGACAGACTCTGTACTGGAATCTCAATTACATCACAGAAAAACAAAGACAGCAGTGAAATCCTACAAAATGCATTGTACTGAAGCTGAAATAAGGTGAGAAAATAGTTGCTGCCCTTTAACTGCAACAGGACAACAATCAAGTATCTTTATTAATTTACTGTAGCACTTTAAAACATTTTAGCATACTTTTGACTCACTCCGCCATAAAGAATTTAATAGTTCTGAGATACGTAGAGTAGTCAAAAAGCTACAAAGCTAGAAAAAAGTTCTCCATTTTATCAGTAAGAGAACACAGGCTTAGCTCAAAAAACTCTAAAAAGTAATACAGTATTATGTCCAGAGCTAGAAATGGACCAAAATACAGACATAGTTCACAGAAGATTCATCAACAAACAAAAATAAGCTCATGCTACTGTCAGCTACTTACATTTTCTAACAGCATTTCTCTCTCATCCTCCACTTCTTGACTCCATACAGTCATATCATTTTTAGTCTTCTGGGTGACAGTTAACACTGTTAAACAGTTGGCATTCACTTCTGGAAATATTAACTCAAAGTCTAAAAAAGTGAAACTGGCATGTTATGGCTTGCTCTTACATTTTACTTACGGTTTTTCAGTTTTAGACAAATTATTGACCCTACTTCAGAGCCTTCCTTTCATTTAAATCCAAGATATGTGTTTTTCATATCAGATCCAGGAAACAGCATGCTGGTCTGAAATGCTGACATTGCTTTTGTGGAAACTAATGCACCTTGGTAAGGTCCTGTTAAAAGCAACTTAGGGAGTGGACTTTGCTATTTCAAGACCTCCTATTTAATTGCAAGATGATAAAAGCCCTACTACTCTGCACATTTCAGAACATGCAAACAAGTGTATTTCTTTGCAAAGATACAAACCCAAATAGAGTAGTATTTCAGTATTTTTGAATTGAACACCACCACAGTTCTCCACACACGTGAGAACTGGCTAAGCCACATTACATGATGCACACTGATTTTCACATTAAATCTTTCAGCAGAAACGCCTCAGATCTATGTCCTAGGACATGACAGCAGACTTGGTATCGGTAGCATACTGTCAGCATGAGCTGTGACAGTTCTTCCCCTGGAGCAGAAAAGGTCCAAGCCCATCCTGATTCCCTCCCTACATCATCTATTGGACTACAAACGGGAGTGCACATATTAAAAGTCCAAAGGTTCATTCTTTCTTAGTCTCTGAAAAGTCTCTTCTCTTCAGCATCTAGACCAAGTTTTCAGCCAGATTTCAGTCTCTTCTCTCTTTCAGTACACCACTTTTAAAATTAGAAGGTTTTATTCCAATTTAATTTCAATCATTTCCTTCTTGAATAAAATAAAAGATACAAAACCAATGCTTTCAGAAGTTTCATAATTTCAATTTGCTGTTTTACTAAGAAGCAGTGCCAAAAGATTTGATTTTGTCACAAACTGGTTTTTGGATAGTGAATTAGCTCCAGAATCTACCTAACACTAAAGAAGCAGCTGAAAGTTACCCCCACCCCAGCTGATCTTGAATTTAAATGGCACTGAATTTTTACACGAAATACTAAGTATTGTCAACAACAAAGTTTCAGTTTTCATTTTATAGTGTGTAGTTTTCTTTTGTAAAATATTAACTCTGGATTATTTCTACTACACATTCTGTGGCATCAATTACATCAGAGCATTTACTTACATTTTTTTTACATTTTAAAAAGTTATAATTTCTTAGCTGTCAATAAAACTGAAAATATACCTTTTCGTAACAGTTCAGGACAAGCTTGTACTGCACATTCTACCTTTGCATTTTCAAAGTAAGTTTCAGCGTTATTTATTTGCTGTTTCTGTGGAACATGAGCACCCTGAGAAAAACAAAAATTGTAACTTTCTCATTTGTTAATATATAACAGGAATAACTTTGTACACCAGGCTATGTTTCTGTGACTAAATGTCTACTGATACACTCAAGCAGTTTCACAGAAAGATGATTTGCAATGAGACTTAATTTTTTTCAATTAAAAGTGGTACAGATACAGATATTACCTATTACTTAAACCTATACAGAAATTAAGTTCTACATTTTATTGTAACCGTATTATCTCAAAGCCTTAACCAATACAGAAATTTTTGAAAAGTATCCTTCTGAAACAACGACCTTAAGTATACAACAGCAACTGACACATTTCAGACACACACACATTACCTGAGCAAGAGTAAAACTTTAAAGTTACACAACACTTCTACAGCTCCGAACTATCAGTATTTTCAGCTTTAGCTGTTGTAGCTTGAAAAGCAGAACAGTTTTCCAATAATACCATTTTTATTCTGCAGTTTTTTAGTTTTACAGTTTCTTAAAAAAACCCAACAAACCCCAAAACAGATTCTTGTATGTTACAAATGGAGCACCTGTAAGTTAGATATCTAACATTTAAGCTTAAAATGCCTTTAAGAAGGTAGTAACAACAGCTGCCTCCTGTGGGATAGCAATTATTATGTAATAGGCGTAGAATGCCTTAATACAGTTATTCTAGGTCTAACTATGCCATAACTTACATTAAGTCCTACCTAACACCTGTTTGTATCTGAAAGTTCTCCCTAGAAAAAACTATTACACTGAAAACACGGTGTGGCTAGCATCTTTGTTCTAGAAGTTAACAATCAAGAACAGGAAAAAAAAAAAAACAACCAAAAAACCAAAAACCAAACCATCAGAAAATAAACACAACAATAGACAAACAACTGCCATTAACTGCAGTTTCAATACATGTTTCCACATATACCTTGCATTATGACCGCAAAGTCACTGGGACGGATCAGTTGGTACTTTAGGCCCAACAAGCCATGCCGTTATGCTGGTAAATCCCTTCTTTTCTTCCTAACTATATGATGGCTTCTCTTACTAAGAATCATAGTTTATTGTGATTTCATCTACTACTCCCATTCTATCCAGGTAAACACCACTTATATAGTCCATATGCTTACCAGGCATGCTATCATCAAGACAGTATAGCATTTTCCAAAGATCACTACCACTTTCTGATACCGATAGGCTGGTAGGCCCATTTATTCTGCTCAGATAAAACTAATACATGAATCTCAGGTACACAGAAGTCAGAGAACTTCTGACACTTCTCTGACTGTTTCAAGGATTGGTGCATGAGCTTCAGCAGCACTGAGCTTTTCCCCTGCTTGCTGCAGCAACCTTTGGGAGGTTCCTGTATTCAGCTGATCCCATCATTCAAATCTGGGTCTTCTCCTAAGATGAGTAGTTTTGCAGTTTCACTAGCTAAATGCTGTTCATGGATTCCTTAACACCGCTAGCATGAAGCGGAGCTGACTCCTGTTGACTGCTTTTTGAATACCACTTGCAAAACCTGCCTCTGCGCTTTCCAGTTTCTCCCTTCCATTTGGGACAGCAGCAGCTGCACCAGCCATTTTATTATATAAGTAATCTTGCTGGAAAGCAGACATTGCATTCAGTTCACCTAGTTTGCACTAAACAAACAGAAGACTAGAATGTTCTGTTGCGCTTTTAACAGAGCATACGATCCACACGAGCTGCAAACAGAATCTGGGGAGCTCACCAGAAATTTATGTTTTCTGAACATTTTGGAATACAATGGTATGTTTGCAAAAAACAATATACAGCATTTTTACAATGGAGATTTGCTAGTTGACTTCCAAAGTCTGACTGTGCCGCAAACTCAGAGAGCCTGGAAAGTTGAGCCAGTAGCTAGTAGCACTAAATATTTGTTGAAATGTTGTGATCATGCTAGCAATTATCAAGCTGCTTGTGGTTAATAATGTGTATGACTTGCTGCAAGCTGTGCCATCACCAAAATGCAGTCTCATTGTGAGACTTGAGGTTCAGGTATGTTGATCTGCTTCACCTGTGTGAATTCAATGGTTGTCAGAACTAAGCAGACAGATCTAAACACTGTCCAAACATTAAATGAAATACTGAGGAAACTACCAATTCCATTTGATAAAAGGTGGCGAGACTTGGTAAACAGCAAATTTTGAAATTGAAGTTTTCTTTTCTCGTATCCATATAATTAAGTCACTTCTAAAATGCTATTTCACTAAGCACTGCCTAGACATACAGTCAAAAAACCCGACACCCTGAAATATTTTTCTCCCAAAAGAAAAAACTTCAGCTAGGTTCTATGCAATCTCTCACTCACCCCAGTTGAAGTTCATCTTTCAAAACCATCTAGAAATCAATGGTATCTTTTTTCAGGAGAAAGAGACATTAGTTATGTTCCTCTCAAACAAGAAATATTAGTTTCACATAGAAATAGCCTGTTCTTACCTGAAATTCATTTATGTATTGGGCCATTACAAATTCATGCCTTTCACTTGCTGAAGGCTCTGCTAATATATCAGGCAGACTTTTTGAACCTTGGCTTTTCCTCTGAGAAGCAGTGCCATTTAGGTGACAGTCAAAACCAATATTACCAGGCAACTGGAATCTCTGGTCCTGAGGACCAAATGGACCCATTACTTCATCTGGCCACACAGTTCTCGGACCTGCAAAAGTCAAGGCCTTGCTTTAGTTATCACATCTAGAAAGGAAGGAAAAAAAAAAAAAACAGAAGAAAAAAAAAACCTCTCCCATAGAAATATCTGTATTTGATCACAACCATGTATAACCAAAGTAACCATGATGCACAAGTAAAAGTCAGGGTCCTGACATAAAAGGCACACTTCAGAATTCCCAAACTTATATGGGGTGCAAAGTTCTGATAGCACACGAATTCAAAGAAAATGAATTTGCTTTTTCTTACATATATCAGGAGGTGCAGCAGCAACATGAGGCTCATCTGAGCCAGAGGAACCTGCTGTAGAAAAAGCCTTGGGATTTACAACTCTTTTGACTAAGGAATAAAACCCTGGTAGGTAGGTGACCAATCTTGCTCTGCTACAGAGCACCTGAGAAGACAAAAACAAGATAAGTATTACATACTGCTAGCAAAAATACTAGTTTAAGTACACCTTTGTGGATCACAAGAGAAATCCTCACTCGATAATTAAATTACAATTTTGATTATGATTAACTGCGTTTCTGTAAAGTCAAGTTTTGAAAGTATTGTATTATTACTTTTATATTTCACTATTAATAGTATTCTAAGTAAAGGAAAAGCATCGAAAACACTTGTTAAAAGGCCTTCTCATGCGAGGAAAAAATCCTGAAAAGTTTAAATAGCGCCACTGAAACCCCACAACCTAAACTAAGTTATGGATAAGGAATGTTTCCATGATTATTTCCAGGCGTGTCACTGTTTCCATGATTGTCACAATTCCATCATGGGATTATCAGAAACACCTAGAAATATTGTTAACATGTTAGCCAGCCTATATTCCGGTTTCTTAAAAGACTGGAGGGAGACACAAGATAGTAGCCCTTCAGATACACCTTGTAGCTTTCATCTAGAAGCACACGTACATGTGTGCTTACACACATTTCTTCACCAGCAAAGGACACTTACCAACAGCCCTGAACTACACAGGGCGATACACATATCGAAACAGGTAGGAATGGTAATTTCAGCTTCTTTCTTTTGCTCTCAAAATCCGTAAGCGTTTAACACATGCAAAACTTAAGTTCGTGCAGCCAGCGTTATTTAGATTTGCAAAGTCATTAGGTTCCCATATTTACAAATAAGTATTACTGCAAACAGATCAGTATGATGGTCAAAATGCCAGTAAGCCATAAAACCTTTACGAATTCTGCGGTCTCCAGAAAATCTGCTTCACACCACAGATTTGTACTGTCAACATAACTTCCAATTGCTGAAGATGATTGTATCAGAAACTGATTCAGCCACACAGTAAACAGAAAACGATGCAATGCTATCTCCCTGAGCATAAAAATGGTCTCGACAACAGGGCTCCTCACCATGAGGATTAACTCTGAGGCCCAGTGACAGTATTTTAAGTAGTAACATGAGCAACTGTTATCAGGGCTATTTTTGTGCTTTTTATGTTTTGTTTTTTTGAACAAGAAATATCCAGGTGATGTAATTAAACTGAAAAGTCTTATCTCTCTCTTGTACTTTAAAAACAGATTGACAACTTTCATGATGCATGTACACATGCATAACTGAAAGATAACCAATCGTACACTCAAAACAGACTCAGAAGTGTAATTTTAAAAAAAAGTAAAGACTACTTAACTCTAGCCCAAAACTACTAATACTCTTGACTGCAGTTGCACAAAACCATGCACTAGTGGAAAATGTAAATCTCATCTGCCATAGCATGCATGCTTTTGTAAAACCTTATTTTCCAGGTGAGGGCAAGAAAAAAATTATTTTGAGAAACTGACATAAGGGATTTTCTATAAGTGCTGTATTCTTGATTCTATAAAAGTTTACACATATGTACACTACATATGTATAGAACAAGGTTACTTAAAAAAAAGTGAGAAAATGGTACTGTTTGTATGTTTAAGATAAAAAGTCTTATTCAGAGTATCAGGACGTAAATCAGTAAGCATCTGATTCTTACATACCACCTCTGCATAAACATAGAATGTTTAATAAGTTCTACCAGCAACATGAAGACTCAAATGCATAAAGGCACTTTTGATTTTCTGACTTATGTCAAGTATTTACAGTTAAGGCCTTAAGGTGTCTAGTTCTAAAACACCGCTAGGTTTAACAGGTTTCTGTAACAACAGCGAAAGTCTACTGATTCCACTTGAATGTTTTTTTCCTCTATTAGCTAAAAGCACTATTAAAATTAATTTTTGCATAATGATTATCCTACAGATAAAAGAGATGTAAACAATTACAGCTGACAAAATTACAAGAAAGTAGTGGTTTTTTCTTACAATGAGGATCACTTAACATGGAAATGTTAGAGTTAATTACACACACCTTGACTGAGCTCACTTATGCAAATATTTACATACCTCGCATTACACAAGTGAAAAAATACCCCTGAAATCAAGAAATTATTCACGTCTCCGTGCCAAGACTAAATCAATAAAGCATGTTTCGTTTTCCAGTCTGAAAGTACCCTGGTGAACCTGAGTCATGACATAGAAAAACAACCAAAACAAAAAGCCAAAGCAAAACATCCTACTTAATTCTCAATTCCATTATTCCCACGATAGCCACAGAAAACAGCTTCCAAAACTTAAGACGGAAGGATGACGATACCACTGCCTTCTAGTAAGAATGTACCTTGGCATAACTCAGATTTTTACCAACGACTCCCCGATAAGCACGATGACTTAAAGACAGCTCTGAAGGGGAAATAACACGCAAGCGTGCCCCATAACAGGCAGAAGAGCTCTCCTCCGACGGCGCCGGTTTGCCTTCTCATCGGGACGAGGGGCAGGGGCGGGTTAACCGCCACCCCCGTACCGCAAGCCGTCGGAGAAGCGGTCCGCCGCGGCGGTAAGGCCGGGGAGGCGGAAGGTCTGCGTTACTCACAGTGGCCATTGCAGACGGTGGGCTCCCTCACGCCGACAGGCCCGGCTGCCCCTGGAAGAGAAGCGAACGCACTAGACTCTCCAACAACCGGCCGGTCCCGGGGCTGTCCGCCCACCTCCCGGCCTCGGAGCGGCCTCAGTCCGCCCGGTGGGATGGGACCGGCGGGGCCGATCACCCCCTCCGTCCCGGAGGCAGCGGAACCGCCGCACCGCTCACCTCTTCCTGCAAAATGGCGCCGGCCGCCTTCCCCACCTTCGGCGCACCCTCGCGACGCGCATCCGGCCCACCCGTCCCCAAGCCGAACGAGCCGATCCACCGACACCCAGCGTATCGAGGGAGCAGGCAGAGACAGGCGGGGCAAGTCGCTCGGCGCTCGATTGCTCGGGGCCGAGGATGAGGCGGCGAGAAGGAGCGGAGCGGCCGGCGCCGTCGGGCAGCTCTGTGGTGGGGGGCCGCCGCGCCTTAGGCCGGGGTTTTCTCCTTGTTCTCGGCGCGGCGAAGGGCGGTCGTGGCTGCTCCTGCGGGGCCTCCTCAGAGCCGTGGTGTCGGTCCCGGCACCGGCTGGCCTGTCCCCGGCGGTGCAGTACCCGTTTGGTGCACCAGGAGTCAGTCACGTAACGTTAAAACGGGGCTGCCGCTACACCCGCCCTGGGCTGGGGCTTGGTGGGTGCCGGGGAACACGGCGAAGTCGGAAATTAATAAAAGAGGGGGTGTTGTTATTGAAGAACGTGGCGGGGGGGGGGGGGAAGTTGCTCGGCCGCCGGCGGGCCGCGAGGCCCAGGGATTTCCTGGGACGTCGATGAGAGTGGGGAGCAGAAATGCCGCTTTTCCTAATAAAACCGGTTCTTCACGGGAGGTTTTGTCAAATCACTGTTTTACAAAATAAGAATAAAACCTTTCTTCAATGAACCAGAGGCTGCTTATTTCCACTGTGTTGTGGAAAGGCTTCGTTTTTCCACCTCTTCTCCCTGGGACTACTTATGGGGATCTGGGGTGAGGTTTGCTTACAAAGCCAGCTTTTATTTAAAATAAACTTTTCTGTTACGAGCTAGGTTGAGGTAATCCCACGGGCAGTGCTCTTAAATATCTGTTAATTTCTGTACTTGCTACTACATAAAGTTAAATTAACTGCAGAAGTTACTAATGCAAGCGCATATGCACGCATTGAAAGCATTCTCCTTTGTGTGGCAACCAAGCAGCTTGACGGTAGGAGCTGGCTGGAAGCCCTGTGCAGAAGGACTCTCCAGTGCTCCACGGCAAAGAGAAGGGGTCACGGTTTTGCTACACTTGACTCACCGTCTGCGGTTGAAGGTGCTCCGAGCTGTGTTTGTGGGCAAGTCTTTGTTGCTCCAAGAAAAATGGGCAAGACAAAGATGGCTTATGTTTGGTATTGAGCCCTACTGACTATATGGGTTCTTCTGAATAGATAGGTCGCTACCCACAGAATGTATGTTGAATATATTACACAAAGTCAGTGAAGCACAGCTAGAGTACTGATTAAAAAGCCACCTCACTGTGCACATGTAGAGTTCCCATACATGCTCCCTCTTTGTTGGCAGAATTGTACTGGTTTTCCAGTATGCAACCTGGGTTCACATTGCCATCCTCTTTTTTTTAATGTCACCTGGAACATGACACATTTGTCCCCCTCTGGCCTGGAGTGTATTTGTAGGAGGGATCATCTTAGCTCCTTCTTTTTCATCTTTGTATTTGCCTTTTTCCTCATCTACTTCAGACACTTTAGCCATCACGCTGTATCTACCAAATCCATGACTTCCCATATGCTACATTTTTCTAGCTTTTCTAACAGAGGTGTCTTCATCAATTTTCTAATTCTGAGTCCAGAATAGCCTTCCACAGGCACTGTGCTGAACAACCTCCTCATCTTTGTCTTCAAGTTCAGGTTTTTTTGTCTGCCTAGTGCAGGCGATCATCCTCTATATCTTGCCTTCTCATAAATCTTGGCAGCAATGGAAAGGGGAAGGGAGAAAGCTTTGTAGCTAGCTTAAGACTCAGTGTTGTTTTCAGGTAGCTTTTTTTGTCATTTTTTCAATATTGTGATTTAATTTAGATCATGAGTTCTTTGAGGCAAAAACCTCCCTACTTGCGTGTGTGAAAAGTGCTGTGCATAATAATGCAACTGTTTAAATGCTGAATTAAAAATAACAGGGAGAGGTGCCCAAACCTAAGTCTTTTTTAAAGCTCGTATAAAAGAGCTGTATTGCTCTTTGATTCTTCAGCAGAGGGGAAATGCACACAAGCCATGTTGGAATACTAGGATTAAGACTCTTCTTTCTTATTTTTTGCCATTTCTTTGCTGTCTGTTCAAAGCAGCAATGCTGGTTAAGGAAAGGGAACTTTAGTCTCTTACCTTCAAAATAAAAGGCTGGGCGTTCAGATCCCTGAGTGTATGTGCACATGGCCTTTACTTTAGTTATAAACCAGATATTTCTGGACAACTTTTTTTGCTTTGCTGCTGGGTTATTGTCATAAACCAGTTCTAAAGGTTTCAATACATAATAGCTAAAAATCAGAGCAATAAATTGGTTTTGTTGTTCATAGTAATAATATTCAGCCCTACAATGTGCTTACTGCATTTAATAGAACTTTATTCTATTAGAATCAAGGGAAAATTCTTATATCCAATTCTAAACAATATATTGGATAACTATAATGTTGCAGTTTTGATTTTCATATTTTTTCATGAGAACATTTGCTCACTATTGCATGCTACTCAACTATTTTATTAATTGAATATTAGCACACAATTCGCATTTGCTTTTAAATTAAATATTCTCTGTCGAATCTCTGAACTAAAGCAAAAAAAGGCTAGAGAAATTCAACTTTAACTCTTTACAGAATGTAATTTATTTCCTCTAATAGGAAAGTGCTCTGGATTACATTCAGTCTGTACTGACTTGTCCTTAGGCAATCCCAATTTATCTTCTCTCCAGGGTTAGCACTTCAAGATACTCAAATCAATCAATGAGTTATCGTCCCCTGAAGTTTGTGGCCTGAATTCATAAAGATTAATTTCAGTAAAGTATCTACCTCTATTCAAAGGAGACTGCAAAATCAAACGATCCAATTACAGATTTATCAAATATTAATCATGAAAATCTTCCAGATCTTTCTGATGCCAACATTCTTCTCCCCTGGTGTCAGGAAAGTAATTAGCAGCTGGCTTTGATTAAATTCTTCCTTCAGAGATTACTTTTCTCAGTTTGGGGGAGAGGAAGGAATGCACACAAGATGACACCTAGTTCCTCATTTTAAAGTCTTTTCTGTAATACACACATAGGTTCAGTTAACCTTTCCATGAAGGTGGAGGAAACAGCCTCTGTCCAGGAACCTGCAGCAATTTTAACAGTGAAACCTGAAGTGCACGACCAGCTTTTTCTGTTGTGTTGCTGAGATGCTCTTTTTCCTTATCGGTGCGGGTTTTTTTTGTGGCAGTGGCTTCCTCTCGGCAGTTTGAACGGGGTGCAGCACAGGGAAGGGTCTCAGCAGCTGCAGCAACATCAGAGTGAGAGGGACGTGAAAGGGAACTTTCTCAATCACCACCACCCTCTGCCTGAAAACTGAACTCCAAGCCCCAGCTGGTGCTCTCCTTCATCATCCCAGGGCCTCAAAGAAGCTGTGGAAACTCCATCCTTGGAGGTCTTCAAAACTCAGCGGGATGAGGTCCTGGAATTGGACTGGAGAGCTCCAGAGATCCAGCGTGGGAATGTGGCTTTTCCTGCGATCGGGTGCTTCTGTGTTCATGAAAATGGGAGAGCTCTTCTCACACAAACACCAAATGCTCCTGGACGGTTCAGTGTTTGCCAGCCAGCACCTACTGTGGCACGGATAGAAGTGGTGTCTTTGGTGTCTGCTGAGCTCTGCGGCGCTGCCGTTGTAACCTGTTTACTTGGGTTGTGAGCCATGGACCTGGACTCCTGTCCTGTTCAGTACAGGGCAAGTTTGTCTGTCTTTCTGCAGAGAACCATGTACCGTTCTGAAGCACGTACGCTGCTACATAAAGCCCAGCCTCGAGGGGGTTCTGTCCTCTTCACTTGTTGCAGAAACATGACCTTAATCAAAACCTCTTTGTCTTCATCTTTATTCATTAACTGAAAGGTAAAATCTTTTTAAGCCTGTCCAAATAGAGGCTTTTGGAATTCTCCCATAAGCATTAGAATTGCAGCTTTTGCCTATTTTCCCAAAGCCACGGTTTCATCCTTAATGTGGATCTTTGCTTCTTATATGGCCCAGTTCACTCTGCGGTTAATCAGGTGTGATTCATCTGAAGGCAGTGGAATTGGACCTGATGATGAGAGCAGTGGTTTTTCGTTTGTAGGTGCTTATCTGAATACTGCAGAAGCTCATTAAGCGGCCATAAAAATAATGAGATATTCTTTATTCTTACTGTACTTATATAAGAAACTTTAAAACGCATTTTAAAGTATCTCCTTTTCTGTGCAATGATGGATAGTGCTGGCGCTTGCAATTTACCTAATGGCATCCATTAAACTTCATTAGGACTTTGTTAAACCAGAGTTAAAATCGTTGACATTGATTTTTGATCTCTAAAACCTGCTCGCAGCAAATCAGTAACTGAGTATACCAGAAGCCAGCGGACTCTCATAGCATGCCAGTCACATTCCCTGTGGTTCAAAAGTGCTTCATGAGCAATGGCAGAGGGAGGGAGGAGGGTCTCAGCCCGTGGTCCCTGTGACATTTAGGAGCACCGTGGGTCTGACCTGCAGAACTTACCCCTGGGCTCGTGCTCTTTTTGTTGACAGTCTTCAGCAATCACATTGCCTGCCTGTGTCACTGCCCCGTCGGGGAACTTCTTTTCTCTAAGCTGACTCGGCCTCTTTGTTTATTCATTTCATTTCATTCCCCGTATTTATTTTTTCTTGCATATACAACTGCAGCTCCCCCTTCACTTGACCTGCTAAACCTTGTGTTTGAAATGAGGAATGTCTGTTCCTAAGAGCCAGTGAAATGGTGATGAAGCAGAAGGGAAGAAAGGTTTTAACATACTCTAACTCTAGAAAAGTAAACATCCTCTGGCTATAGGAAGAGTAAACTTCCCCTGGAAATGTATGTGTTTATATGAACAATCTCTTTCTTCTGTCATTTCCAGATACTAGGCTGGGAGATTTGTTCGCTACCACTGGCAAAAGAGGCTTTTTACTAAGTGGTGCAAATGCACAAGATAAATCTTAACATGATTTGTTTTCTTTTTGGAAAGACAACCCCCCCTGTCCCCAGATCTGTTTCTGTGAACCTGAAAGGGATTTCCTCCTTTATCTCAGGGCGTTGCTCTGTGTCTCATTCAGCTCCCCTGCCCATTTGAACGTATATCCGAATGAACAGACAGAGGAAGCGAGCATTTCCCTGATAACTGGCTGGGTCTAACTCTGCCAGAGCTTGGGGAGCTTTACTGAAAATCCTTTACCAGCATAACTTCCCCTGTATCTGCAAACTACCAGTTTACATTTTTACCAAAGAGAGAAATTTATCAAGCATATTAAACTGGGATGTGCCGACTTCCTTCAAATAGGAGCCCTGATGTGTAGTTATCCAAGTGGATCTGAAGCTGTAAGGCAGACACTAATTCATCTCAATTCTTACTGTAGCTTTTACTGTTCAGCTGAAGAGGGGGAGGTTGAGCTTTAAAAGCTTTACAATTTGCTTGGTAGGGATTAAACAGGCATATTTTTCCTGGCGTGGCAGCATGAGCTGCTGCTGCTTTCAGCCCTCCCCGCTCCCATGGGGAGAGTGGGAGGATTCCCGTCTCCCTTCTCTCCAGGTATCACTTCCACCAGCACCTCTGGGATTCTGCTGCATCCAACATGGCCAGGCTGTCTGGAAAGTGGACGGGAGGTGTTTGCAGGTTGAGTGTTTCAGGAGGTATTTACATTTACGACTGGGAGGTGTTGCTCCCGCTCTGAATCTGCCTCTTTTTGAGAGCAGATAGGAAATTTAGGTATCAAATGTTCAGTGCTGAGACTGTCACCAAGGTTGGAGGCCAGAAGTAGCCTGGAATTTGTTCCATCTTGAACTTGAACTTGAAAAGGGACTGTTTTGCATCAGGACTACACCAGAGTGTTCTTGTTCTGCTTGACCAAGGTCCCAGGTCTTGGATGGAGAGATCTGTGAGGAGGGGCAGGAGGAGATGGAGGTCTTCCCCTCGATCTCCTGGTGGGAAAGGCAGCCGGCTCGGCAGGCTGGAAGCGCTCTGAGTCCAGGCTCTTGGCTGTGGTGGTCCTCAGGCATGCATCTGCTCTGAGGTATGGTCTACCAGGCACTTGGCTCTGGGTCTGCGTGCCAGATATGCTAGGTGGCAGGTAAGGAGACAGGTTCCCATCAGAACTGTATCAAAATCAGTCTTTTTGTAGGGTGTTTCTATTTTGGTTAGTCTTTATTTTTCCACATGGAAAGTGTTCTCTTAGAAAATCTGAGAAGTCAAAATTCATGCTTAAACATAGTGCCATGCCTAATGGGCTACTTACTCCACTAGATTCCTCATTTATTGGTTTTTAAATATATGGGGTCATACTTTTTAACCCTCATGGTTATGAAATATATCTTGCAAAGAGGTTTATGGCATCGTATGTTGCCCGTGAGTTATGAGACTCTCTTCCTGTCTGGCAGTGAATGAGAGAGCCCAGCATCTGGCAGTATGTAAAACCAGATATTGCAAAACTTCCCACTTTGAGGAGATGGGACGGATGATGGATGTTGTGATAAAGTATCTCTTTTGACATGTAA
Source organism: Aviceda cuculoides (assembly GCA_035590195.1). Taxonomy (NCBI): domain Eukaryota; kingdom Metazoa; phylum Chordata; class Aves; order Accipitriformes; family Accipitridae; genus Aviceda; species Aviceda cuculoides. Next base: position 51,570,513 of record JAVJGG010000001.1, read on the forward strand.
GTCGGGACAGTTGGAGGCCCTTTCTATAAACATTTAGAGAGCTTAACCAAACCTCCTGACTGGAAGCTTGAGGAAATCAGTCACTGTGAAGCATGCTGCTGCCATGCGATAGCAGGGATGCTTAAAATCCTGCCCTCTTCTGTCCTGTGCGTTGGGAGCAAATCCATGACTCGGCTCTGCAGAGAGGGAGGTGAGTAGTGCCCAGAATTTCAGGGATCAGTCCAGAAAACCTTCTTGCAAAATCTCATCAGGATTTTTGTTACCTGCATTCAGAGCCCATTAAATTCAATAGAAGACCTTCCGATGCCTTTAGTGAAAACTGGAATAAAAAGTAGGCATTAAGATATGTTGCATGTTAGTAATTCCCCAAATATTTCTTATCATGAGTCACTGAGTGAGACAGAATCCATGTGTCAAGCCTCTCTGTCCAGGCTCCCCAGCATTGGCCTGGTACTTTGGGGGTAAAATTGTTACTGTAGAGCAGCCTTGGGTAGAGAGAATGAGATGAACTAACAATCATTTGAGTTACTGCGTTTTGCCTTGTGGTGGATCTAGAGCTAAACCTATTAACTTGGAGAGCATCTTTACTGTCGAGAGCAAAATGCTTCTCCTGATGAATCTGGTTATGCGCTATTACGTATTTCTGTAACCAAACTCTTGTTCCTAATTTGCTATTTTGCTAATGCATTTTCAGCCTAGTTCCATGGCACAACACCTGTTTATGCATTAGAAAGAGTAAGAAATAGTATTATTTCCAGAACACATTCCTGGTAGGTTTAATATTTTCTTTTACCAGTTTAGGAATAACAAGCAACCTACTAACTTGTCACTGACAGATTCCTTTTCTCGTGTTGAAATGACTAAAACAAATGACTGAAAACTACATTTTGCATGTGTCAACCACCTCCTTTCCAAAGGTAACCTAAAATAAAGGCTCTTCGCTTTCTTACATGAACTTCAGAAAAAAAATCAGAAATCCTCTTCAAAAGTTATGATATGAACAGATGAGACTAAGATGATCAAAGGGAGACTAAAGTGAGCTGAAATGCCCTGCTTGTATGATGAAACCACGAAATGCTATGGGTTCACATGCTGCATTTCCAATTTAAGCCTGCAAAGCACAGCTGGAAGCTTGCTTAGTACAGATCGTTTTGCATTTTTATTTGTCAGCATCTTTAAAACTACTGCAAAAAGGAAAATTGGTGTAAATGATCAGTTGATCCCGTTTTCCTCTTGGACAAATACTGATCAGAAAAAGTGGGTCTAGTGGGGACAAACTGCAGTGCTACTTTGGAAGGGATCACTCCTGGTCCATATTACTAATTTCCTGCTGAATCTTTAGGTGCATCTCCAATTACTTCCCAAACGGGCTAAGGCCACTGTCGATGCACAACTTTGACAGCCACAGCTTTGGCTGAAGTAGCATTTAGCTGGAGTTGCATTAATATTTGTTCCAAACCTGTAGATGAACTATGTGTGACCCAGAGACACAGCAACGTGCATGCAATTTTCTTGAACGTAGTTTTATTTAAGCTCCATACAGCAGACCCAACATTTTATGCTGTCTTCCAAATGCTATCTTTAGCTTCCATTTGACAGCGATTATAAATCAGTCACTGGGGTGTCTAACAAAAGGCGTCATCAAGCATATCTCTGTGTACTTGAATATTCAAGCTTGCATCTCTATTCATCTCCCTACAACTGTTCCAAAGTTGCTCATCACCAACTATGGTGATAAACCATATGAGCTATGAGCTCATTAAAGGCTTCTCCACAGGCAGACAAAGAAGTCCCATTAGGTCATGGTAAGATCACCAGTTCATCATGCTGAAACTCATCTGCAGCATCCCCTGGGAGCAAACCCAGCTCAGCTGCTCGCAGCCTGTTGTGATCAACCTATATAGCAATGTATAGCTCGAGAGCAAGGAGGAGGGAGACTTGTGCTCCCACTTGCCAGCCTTCACCCATCCTTTCTGCCTTAAATAAGTTTTGGAGTGAATCAGTTTGAGGGAAGAATGGTTTGGGACCAAACATTTAGTTGTGTAAATCAGTTTCGTGTGGAAAACCAGCAGAAGGGCTGAATCTCTTTTAAAGCTTTATCCTTTTCCGCTGTGTTCACTTTTTCACCAGGAAGAAGCTTTTTGGCAAGCTGCCTTCAGCTGGTGTGTTGTGTTGCTCTGTCCCCGTGTACACCGGCGGCTTCACCTATTTCGCACTTCTGTGCTGTTCCTTTGAGAGCTTTCGGGAGTGAAGTGACTTGTGGAAAAAATGAAATTTCTAGTAAGCGTGGGCACAAGGGGATGACATTATGGATAAAGCGAACGTATTTTGAAAGGTCACTGAGGCAGGGCAGCTGTAGTGTATGCGTGTGTGTTTTGCAGCCCATTATTGCCTGGCAGTCTCGTTTCGAGCTTGCTTGTCCCTCTGGTCTTCCCAATGATGTAGGGAAAGTGTCTGTAGGTCGTGCAGGGCAGGACTGTCACCCCATCAGCGAGAGGGCAGAGGAAATGAAAGTGCTGCTCCCTGGAGTGCCTGGTGAATATTTATCGTGGCAGTGCTAAGCATTCCTGTCGAGCTGCCCAGCCTTTAAGGGTCTGGAGCTGATTTTGCTGCTAATGTTTACTTTAGAAAATGCATGCCAGGAACCATCCCGAAACACAGATGAAACGTTTCGGTGCACAGCAGTGACGGGGCCGTGGCAGGCATCTCAGCAAAGACCCCAAGTCAATCATTACGTTTGTGACAGTTGGCTGTAATGAGCCTGGCCAACAGCTCCGGAGGTAGAGACGGCAGGGCAGAGCTGATCGTAGACAGATGATCACCCCCTAGATAGACCCCAGGGTGCAGGTCCAGGGAGCAGAACCGGTGCACATCAGCTAAGGACTTTGTTGGCCAACTGTGAGCTGCTGGGGAGAGGACCCAGCTCTGCAGTCTGCCGGTCGTGCCCCTCTCCGTCCCTTGTAGCTAGCCCAGGTAAGCCCACAAGCCCTTCTGCTTGGGTGTGCATGGCTGTCGAGTGCTTTAAATACTTGCCAGTATTTAAACTGAGCACACCAGGCCGTAGCAGTAATAAAAGTCAGTGATGTCTGTGTGTGCATTGACTGCAGATAGCCCGGGTAGAAGAAAAGTGGGTTAGACTCAGACTATTGCCTTTGTCCACATTACTGACCTTTTGCCTTGCATGTTGCATGGCCCGCGGGTGGAGGAAGGGGGATTAAAGGTTAAGAAACCGCTCTTGAAAGAGTTAGGATGCCTAAATGTTTAAAATGCTTCCTTTCCCCAGTAATTCCAATGTATATTAAAGCTGAAACCCTTCTGAGAGGTAATAAAACAGAACAGCAGAGATCATTGGGAAGATTAGGAAGAAGAGACTTAAGAGCTTACTCTTGATGCTTTTGGTTTTATATTTTGTTCCTATTTTACTCTGTCAATCTCTTCTAGTGTTTCTCACTGTGATTTTTATTGTGTTTTTATGGAACAGAGACAGCATTGCAAACTGCCAGGGAAAAACTTGTCATTTAGTGCAGGGGGGAAGAACATTCCTTTGCACATTTTTTGGTGTTCCTGTTATGTATCAAATTTAGAAAGTAACAAGTAGTAGCATCCAGTTTTCATTAATGCTTTGGGGATTTCTTGGCACATATGTTTTCATTTCCAAGCGTTCACATGAGAAGCAAAGTAGAAGATGAAATTCCTCCTTCCTAGCCATCGGTGGAGTACACGTCATAACCAGGGGGATCCCTGGACCTCGGTGTCAGCAGGCTGGCAACCTGCTTTGGCTCTTTGCTCTAGCTCTAAAACCAGCAGCAATGGGAAATATGATGACGGTTTATTAGGACAAAGGGCTGCAGTGTGATTGCTTCCCTTATGTGAGCGTTCCTCTTGACACCGTCTGGCTCCTGGCCCATATTAATTTGCTGGGAAGAAAAAAAAAAAAAAAAAAAAGATGATATTCACATTCTTGGAGGAGTTGTGTGTTCCATCTGGATACTGCAAACCTGCTAACCCTGTCCAAACAACTCCCATGTTCGTCTTGCTCGGAGAGGGATTTTTATGCATCTTGTCAGTTAAACACGTACGTGAGCTCCTAAGGCAAGAGCTGAGCGTGGGGGGGTCTCATGCCCGTCGCTGCTCCCTCACAGCCGGAGCAGTACCCTTGCGGGGTGGTCGCATGAAGCATTTGCTCCCTGATTAAATCACAGCAACGTGTAACTCTGTCTGGGATAACTCTCGAGTCAGTGTTGTAAGTCTGTAAAATTTCCACGGAGGTGCGTTTTGTCCGCTCAGGTGTGAGCGGGTCTCGAAACGCCAGGACTGGTGCTCGCTGCTGTGCTGGCAGGTGTGTGGACTGGGTGATGTTAGAGGTCTTCTCTCTCAATTTTGGTGTTTCTGTCGAAACAGATACTGAACAGGAATTGTTCTTTCCTGCCTTTTTCTCATCATGGTTTTATCAGTGGGAAAAAGTGAAACTTCAGATGAAAGCCAGAGCACTTAGAAGTAGGTGTTTCAGTGAGAGCAGGACCAGGTCCTCACTGCTGCTCACCCCCCCTCTTTGCTTTTAAATCGAGGGACGTGGAAACAGGGACTCGAAAAGCTTCAGTTCATATTTGGGAAATTTTTTTCTAAATTTTAAGCAAGAAGTGACTTGTGTGACCGTGGCTTCGGTCAGAGCATTGCCACCGGCTGTAAAGGAAGGAGGTTGCAGGGTGAGGACTGTGGTTTCCCAGTCTTCTCCTAACCACCCTGACCGGGAGGACCTCTGGTTTGGGTTTCAGCTGGGATAGAATCTTAGATAGACTCTGAGCACTGCACCTTTCTGGAAATAAAATGGTCACTCAGGTCCAAGAGAACTGTGATGAAAACAGTTTGGGGACACAGGAGCTGGCCAGTGCTTGCTGGGGAGAGGAAAGCCAGCTGCTTTCTGCTGTCTGCGCCATTTGGGTCTCGTCTTCACAACCATCCTCCTGCACAAGAAGTGCGGGGTGAGGAGGTACGTGTTGGGGTTAAAGCTGGAAAGAGAAGTGCCTCTACAAGTTGCCAGTGAAGCAGCTTCTTGGCAATAAGAATTTCAGGAAGTTTTTTCCCTTTGGTAAGTTTGGACATTGCAGTCTGCTTGGCTGGAGAGGGACCTGGAGCTCCTGTCTGTGGGGTGGAGGCTGCAGGACTTGGTGCACCCAGTGGATTTGGTGCTTTTGAGGCGTTTCTAATTCTCCTGACAGCTGTCACTTGGTGCCACAGCAGGGTGACAGGTTCCGCTGTGGTCCAAGTGTCCTTATCTTTGCTGCAAGGTGTTTCCACTAATGGATGACATCCCTGTTTCATACCAGTCTTGCTGTGAAAAGTGGCAAATCCTTCAGGACCAGCTATCCCAGCACCTGTCAAAAATGCAGAATGGGATAAACCCCAATAATTTAGGATGTTACTAGTCAAACTGTGATGACCCCTTGCCTATGTATAGAGAAGAGACAGAGAAAAGGAAAGGAGGATGGCAAGCCGATGAAGGACAGTTTCTGCACTCAATCCCAAACCAGACCAGAGGCCGATCGCACTGGAGAGTGTCTCACAGGTTGGCTTGTGAATAAATCACTTTTTAGAAGATTACTCTTTTTCTGTGGCATTCAGAGGCAAAGAACAGATCTCAGGAAGACCATCTGGTCCTGATATCTGCTCCGGGAGGGAAGGCTGTCCCTTGCCCTCTTAGCCACCCTATGAAGGGAAAGCAGAACTGTCCAGTGATTTTGAGGCTTTTCCCAAATCTCCCCACCCAGAGGCGTGTGCCTGTGTTGGGCTAGAGCCCCTGATGGGATTTAAGCTGGCATAGCTCTCAGCTTCAGCCACCTTGTCATGGGTGTCAACTTCTTCAGCAACCTGCGGTCTCTGGTCCCATTCTCTCAAATGAAAGGCAGACATAACTAGAAAAATCCATGCTTCTTTATTCATACAGAAAAGAAAGAGTTAATCTTTCTTTTTTTTTAGGGCTTGCCTTCCTGTAAGTTTTGGTATTTAAAATTAATGAAGAAAATGAGAAAAAAATGTGGATCAGATTACTCCTTCTCAGCCGCTTTGCTTTTTCTGGCAAATCGTTGCTTGTAGAGTTCTGGCATTTTATTTCTCTTTTTTTAAGCATTGACATCTCTCATCATGCTCTATATAACTCTTTCTCAGGAATTATATGACCACATTATATGGCCATTATGGATGGCCACTCACTCCTGGTCCTGGTCCTCAGGGCATCCTTTGCAAGCCGTTCTCCCCCTCTTTCTTCCCTCCTCCAACCTGTGGGTGTCTGACTCAGAGAGTTGGAGACTCATTATAGAGTCTTCTCATGTAACTTACCGTTAATTAACTTGTGACTCAACATGTTCATGTTAGAAAAGAGATAATTTACAGTTTTACTTTTGCTTTGCCTGTTTCTGCATGCCGCATGGGCGCGTGATATAATTCCTTTGAAGCTGGTAACATTTGTAGGTTAGATGAGGTTGTAGATGCCCCATCCCTGGAAACATTTAAGGTTAGATTGGGTGCGGTTCTGAACAACCTGATCTAGCTGAAGACATCCCTGCTCATTGCAGTGGGGGTGAACTAGACGATCTTTAAAGGTCCCTTCCAACCCAAACCACTCTATGATTCTGTTTGTAGGGGTAATGGCAGTACTGGTAGGCTAGAAAAAGGCTTGGAAGAAAAAGGTCTTCTGTAAGCAACGAGTTTCTTGCACAAGTGCAGCCACATGGCAGGAAGCACCGCTGTGGACGGTGACCACACTGCACTGTTCCCCCAGCACAAAATACCAGTGCTGAGCTGGCTGTGTGCTGATGCAGCTGGGCATCTTCCATCAGCAATGGGGCCAAAGTCCTGCATCTCCCGTATGCATCAGGACCAACACCTCCAGCTGCTAGATTTGCAAATGAAGAGGCATTAACAAGCGAGGAGGCTGCTGGCAGCAGTTGATAAATTCTGCTGAGGTTTCGGTAAGTGCCAGCTGCCTGGACGTCGCCTCCCTCAGAGCAGTGCAGGGCGATGGGGACCGTTGCAGAAGGAGATATTGCAAATGGCTTTCTGCTCATGCGTACAGTAGTACCCGCTAGTGTTCGTCCGAGGGGACTTCCCTCCTTGTGAACTTTAAATGCCCATAAAACCCCCACGTTTCTCTTTCTTCCAGTTTGCAGTTTAGGACTATTTTCAGAACTAAAGCCGTTAGGAGAAGGAAAAATTGTTAACTGAAGCAAATCGAGTTGAGGATCGAACTGCAAAGCCCACGGCCAATGTGCTGGCAAGGAAAACAACTAAAGCTGCTCACAGGCTATTCAAAACACTCCTGCACCCAAATAAGTACAATAAAAACTACAAACCTAGTCTTTAACTTTAGCTCACAGTATTGGGGTTATTAAAGTTATTAAAACCCAGTTGTTGGAGGGCTTGGGGACTCCGTTAAGGTATCTGCGGCTCATTGAGCCTCACGTAGGAATTTTGCCCGGGGGTATTTTCTGGTTAATGCATATGTTTACTGGCAAATTGCTTTCTGTCTGCAGAGCTGGCTGGGTGAGTAGCCGGGATGCTTCCATATGGAGGTACTGTTGCTGCTGATGGAGATGAAGAGGACAGGGTGGGGAAAACTCACAAGTAATTCAAAACCCGTGTGTGATTTAGCCTCCCGGTGCTCTAACCCAGCTATAAATATTAAACATGGGTTTGGGATGGGATTTCAGCTCGGCCCATTGGCTCCTCTTCCCAGCGCGCAGCAACCTCATCCATCTCCGATCGGAGGGGTGAGCTGCTGGCCGGGCAGCCCCAGCTCGGAGGAGCAGGACACCTCTCTCCTCTCCTTACCCAGTTTTTCTCTCCTTCCATTAATCACACAAATAGCA
>JAVJGG010000001.1:51584243-51600949 GCA_035590195.1 Aviceda cuculoides
CTTTCTCCTTCCCTCCCTCAGCATCTTTAGCAGCAGAAACTTCCCACCGGCCCAGGGTCCCCCCCCGGCTCCCCCTGGACCACGCTGTCCCCTCTCGGCCCCCCCCCCCCCGCACTCCCATTTTGCGCTGCGGGCTCTCCTGCGGAGGCTGTGGGCTCTGGCGTGTGTATGCAAAGAGCCTGGGGCTGCAATTTGCGGGGGGGAGGTTTATATATTCGGGGATTTGGCTCCGGGGCTCTGGCAGAGGGACTGGGGGAGGGGGAGGCTTCCCCTCCTGCCGCCACCCTTTGCAGCCCCTTTTGCTGGTGAACTGGAAGCTGGAGCTGGAGGGAAGCGGGAGCCCTTTTCCCTTTCCCATAGGGATGGGGTGGAAGGGGCTTCAGACCTTTTCTGTGAGGGAGGTGCTCCCGAGACAAGGAGGGGGCATGGGGCAGGTGGATGTAGGTCCTTCCACGCAGTGGGGCTCTGCTGGGGGCACTCGATTATAACGGGGGGGAAACTGAGTCACGGAGGAGGTGGGGGTGCGGCTGGGAGGGTGGTTTTCCTTGTAGGGTTGCGGTGGAAGGGGCAGAGGTGATGGGGCAGGAGCAGGGAGGCTTGCACTGACAGTGGAGGGCAGCGCTGTTTGGGGGGCCATGTGTCCTGGGGAGGGTGGGCAGCAGCAGTGGGTGGTGCAGGGGAGCCTGGATGATGCTCCTGGGGTCTTGGCTAATGATATTTCGCCCCCCCCCTTGGCCCCCCAGCCTAACCCTCAGACCTTAAAGGGTCTCTTCTGTCTCACCTCCTGCCATCCCCCTGGCAGCCTGCACCCTGGCTCCCGGGGAGGGGTCCCCCACATCCCCTGTCTCTTGGGGACGCCATGGCCAGGCGTGGGTCCATCTCTGAGCTGGATGAACGTCTCGCTGAGCGAAACCTGCTCCTCTGTGCCAGGGCAGTTTCAGGGCATCCCTTGTGCACCCGCCTGAGGCTTGGGGGGGGTGTCCCAGCTGTGGCTGCTGCACCCACCCCGGGGACGGAGCCAGGCTCCACCTGGCAGCAGAAAGGCAGGCAGCGAGTTGTGGTTTCTTCTTTCCTTGAGGAAATAAGGAGAGCCAAGGTGTGTTGCTGGGAAGGGGATGACGGAAGACATGGCCGTCGGGGTCACAATCCTGGGGGCACCAAAGATGTTTCCCCTACTCGATGCTGGTGCACCCACCGAGAACCACTCAGGGGGTGCTGGACCACGGTCCCCTCTTCAGCCCAACCACAGCCTTCGGCTCTGGGAACGGCTGCAGACCGCGGCGTATTGCAGACAGATCGATAGGAGGGCAGTGTCCCTTGATGGATTCACGGTCAAAGCCTCCATCCGTCTTCGCCGAGCTGCTTTCTGTCTCTGAAGCATGGAAGAGGGCAGGAGGTGATCAAGGTCCTTCCTGCACCTGCTGGACCAAGGCACAAGCAGCCAGCCAGGGCTGCATCCCAGCATGTGGGTGCAACGAATTGCCCACCCCATGGCCCCAAAGGGTAAATACTGGCCCAGTAATTAAAGGGAATAAGCAACACAGACATAAATCTTCCGGCATTAGCTGGATTTAATCAACTGTGTCATTGCTTTGGCAAAGAAATTTGAAAATATGCAAAGCTCTGGTAAATTCAGGAAACTCTTTGTTTCTCCTAACACCCCTACCCCTGACAAGTGACAGGATGAGACACACGCCAGAGCCACCTCTGCGTCACCTTTCACTTCAATATCCCTAATTGAAAATGCAAAATTTTCTAAAAGAGGCTTGAGAAAGCTCCTGCACCCTTGAGCAGCCTGGACTCAGCCCATTCACCGATGCGTCGTGGGTCCAGGACGCAGCTCCACGCTCTGGTTTTGGGGGGCTGCTCAAGGCTTTGTGCACCCCAGGGCACAGAAGGCACCCTGCAGCTGGGAGCACTGGGGACCCCATTTCCATGCTGAGCCCCTGAGGCTCGTCCTTGGCCATCTCAGCCTGCCCACGGCCACTGAGTGGGACACTTGCAATGGCCATACTCTTCTCAGGTGCCCAAAGTGTGGGGTGATGGGAGGAAAGGAAAAGTGAACATCAACTATTTTTAATCAAGGAATTGGTTGCCAGGGACATGAAGATAATTCCTTCCCCATATATCAGGAAAACGGCTGCAGTGCTATTCGAAAGGCCTAATTGAGGGGATTTATAGTAAAACGCAAGTTGTCAGATGTGACAAAGGAAAAATAAAACAGTCCCTGAGACAAGGAAATCAGTCCATTCGTCATGGTTAATCTCAAACTCCTTGGTGCGGCGCACAGACTAATGTGGGAGATTGGTATTAGGGATGGGGAGGATGAAGAGAAATATCGGATCTCCGGGAAGGAGGGAGAGGAGTGATTTAGCCTGACTTTATCTGCCTTTGGTATATTATTGTTATTTTACATAACTGCATATGGTTTGACGCTCCTGTTTCTAAGCTGCTCCACGACGGCTGCTCTATGGGGCACTTTGTGCGACTCACACCACCGCAGTGCTCCTACGTTGTCTCCCGCAGCCATCCCCTCCCTTCTTTTGGGGAAAATGCGCAGCTCCAGGTATCCGTCCTGCACAATGGGGATGAGATTGGGGCCGGTTCCCGCACTGGGGCAATGTGGCACATGTGTCCCCGCTTCCCGCATGGGGCGGCAGTAGCAGTGTGGGCCACGGGGCTTTGCTTCCAAGTGGGACATCTACAGGAAAAAAAAAATCCTTGGTATCATGGACATATAGATCAGGTTGATGGAAGAGTGGATTTTGGCTTCTCAGCTAAAAACACAGCTGAGATCAGCAATGTGCCTCAGTTTCCCTACCAGTGTGTGGGACTGTTTCTTTCCTGCATAAATCGAGTGAAGCTGAAGATGCTTTTCAGTGCGGTACTTGGTGGAGGAAAGACTGTCAGCGCGTGGAGCTGCGTTAGCAGCTGCAGGCTGAGAAAAAACCCAACACAACACATCAAGCTTCTCCCAGGAGACTTGCTTTTTGCCCTGGTTTTAAAATCCAGTTTCAGGCTTTCCGTCCTGTGTTTGACCCTTTTCCCTCCTCCTAGACCTGGAGTGAGGGGACAAACATGCTCTCAAACTCTGCCTGACAAAAGAAATTGGTTGCTGGGACCAGGTTTCTCTTATTCCAGGTCACCACATCATATAACCATGCCCCAAATTCAGGTAGCCCTGTTGTATTTCACCACTTGGTATAGCCTGCCTTGTCCCTGCAAGCCTTACAGCTGCTCTGAAAGGAAGAGCAGGAAAGCTTAAACCACAGACCCGCTGAATACGTTGCAGGGAGGGAAGCCAAAGGCTCGTTACTCAATCAGCAACATCCTTGAACGGTTATTACCTTAGAGCTGCGCTGGCAGAAAAGTTTCTTGGTCCTGAAGACCTTGCAAAAGGCTGGGGTGGCCTCTGGACGTTTCAGACCCCTGTTCATCCCATCAGACTCTGCTGGAGATGCAGAAGTTGTCCATACAGTCATGTAGGGAGAGAAACCAGTGTCCTCCTGGGAGAAGGAAAACCCAGCTAAAACATGGGTTGGGCTGGGTTTTGCTCTGACTCATTGCTCTGTGCAGCAAACAACTGATTCCTTCAGTACATGGATAATTCCTGCCTGCCCCTTCTTTTCCCCTCCCTGGATTATGTGCATCAATAGGAGATGCCATGTTAGCAAAAACACCGAAACAGTGTCTGCAGATTAAAACAAGCAAACTCAAGGAAGCTGGGAAACCCACAAAGATCAGGGATCTAACTGAATGTCTCATTTGATTTCCGAGTTTCTTAAAATAGCTTGTCATATTTTTCAAATTTCTTTTGGGAGGAAGTGTCAATTTTGAATAGAAGAGAAACACAAAAGCTTTTGTTTTACAGCTAATTAAACCTCAAGGCAGAATGCTAAACTAATCATAATAATAGTCATAATTATTATTTTTCTCAATCAAAATGCTTTAGCTAAGTCAATTGAAATTTGCCAATCAGCAGATTGGCATTTCCCATCAAATGAAACGCTGCAGTTTGGGAAAAACTCCACAGTTTTACTCTGGAGACTGATCCCATCAATCCGCCAGCCGAAAGCGCTCTGCTTTTCATGCACCATGGGACAGAGAGATGCATGACCCTGTCAACATGCTGTTGGTGGCTGCATCTGCATTAGCAGCACAGGGACCCATCCTCCCTTGCAAGGTGCCGTTGCATTGTATGTGACGCTGTTGCATGGATTTGCACGGGTGTCTGCGATGCTCTTGCGTGGCTGGTGCAGCTCTGGTGATGCAGGGACATGCCTGTGCCTCCGGGGATCTGCCAGTGGTATGGCCACATCCACAGTGTTGCACATACTGCAACAGATGCGCCCTTCCTTTGGGCCTGACCGCACGACGTCTTGGGCATGGACGTGTTACGGGCGATGGAAAAGCGCTGCAGAGATCACGGCAAGGATCGTGACTTCCTCGGAAACAGCTTGTGGCAAAAATGCCTCCCCACTCATCAGGTCTGTAAATGCCAGTCAAGGCAGGAGAGATTCTGGATGTCTTTCAAATCTGGTTATTTATTCCCTTTATAGTTGATGAAATATTAATCTGCTCATCTCCGAAAAGGCAATCAAATAAAACCCAGAAGGGATGACGCACAGGGCCTCGATGCAGAGAACAAAAAGAAGCAAAATAAAAATAAAATAAAAATCCAAACATAATGTAAAATTCTATAAAAAGCATCTCTGTGGTGGCACGAAGAGCAGAGATGAAGTGACCTGGTGCCCTCAGGGCAGATGAGCTTGAGAGGCTGAGCAAGACCATGCCGGGAAGGGTATGAAGAGTACTCGGATCAGGCAATTGCTTGGGCGGATCTTAAGCTTTCCTCTAAGGGCTTTTTGGTGGGATTTCTTTGAAGGTTTCCCCTTCCTTCTCTTACGCCTTAATTAGAGGGTGGGTTCATGCCAAGACACCAGCCAGCTCGGGCCATCGCGCTGGGAGATGGGAGGAAGCCAGACGGTGGATGTGTCGGAGGTGGTGCCGGCTGTTACTCCTAGCAACCGTGCCGTTTGGCACGACGGCGACTGGCAGTCTTGCAGGGAAAGAGCTTCGATATGGGGCTGTCTCCCTTCGAAGCTTGAGGCTGATACAAGGCCCCATCTCCGCCTGCTTTCAGGGTAATGCAACCTGAAAATGGACTCAGCTGTTGTTTGAGGTGTTTTGCGTGAGTATGTCCTCCAAAGCCATGCTCCTCCGTCTTTCCAAGCCCAAGAACGTGGCTCTTGGAAAACATTCATGGCTACTGTGGATGGTGCTGGTACAAAATGGTTTGCGCGTGCAGCCAAAAAAAAGTCTGGCAAAGTGTTGTCCAGTTTTGTATCCTCTCAGCCCATTTTATTTGCACGCTTGGGGATGTTGGCACATCTTTCCTTTACAATAATCTCACAGAAAATCTCCTGGTACTTGATGAGGCCAGAAACTTTTCACCTCTGTTTCTCCAGCTGTGGCCTGTGTAGAGATGAGGTGGTTATTGTGGGAAGTGATGGGAAAGCTAGCTTGCCTACTAGTTGCAGTGATAAAATAATTTGGCCACATAGGTAAAAATCCTCTTTCTATCACGTGTTTTTCTCCAGGCACATGTTAACTATGATCCTGTAGGTCCTCACTGCTTCAGCTGGGGAAAAAAGTCCAGTCATTTACTTAGTATGTCTTTTGCTTTGCTCTCTTGTTCTATAAAGTCCGACCATCCATAAGAAACAGAGAGATTATTAATACACTTATAATGCTTCATTCCATAGAGTTTAAGGTCCTTGACAGTTTGCTAACTGTATTTCTCCTGCATGTTTTACTCCATCATTGCTCAGCCAGGATTTTTCCTTCATTAGGAATAATTAAGTGCTGAGTAAGAGTCAAGCAAAGGACTGCAGTTTATTACAGGGGGAAAGAGGAAATCACAAAGCTCGTCTGTAGAAAGGGATCCAGTTTGGACAGGGATGTATTTCCCCCTTCAGCATATGTTCTCGAAAGCCTAGTGGTGGGCATCGTGTGTGAATGGGAAAGTCGTGCTGGCCCGTGCCTCCCTCCACACACGCGGAGCATTGCTGTGGCAACTGCAGTAATTGCTCCTGCAGAGCAGTTAATAATAGGGCAGAGCTGCCTTTGGAGCAGTGCATTCCCCTTTTCTGGATGAAGAAGAGAAAAGAAGAGGAGAGGAGAGGAGAGAAGAGAGGAGAGGAGAGGAGAGAAGAGAAGAGAAGAGAAGAGAAGAGAAGAGAAGAGAAGAGAAGAGAAGAGAAGAAAAAAGAAAAAAGAAAAAAGAAAAAAGAAAAAAGAATAAAGAAAAGAAAAGGAAAAAAAAAAGAAAGGAAAAAAGCCAATTGCTGTAGCCTGCTCTTCCCCCCTGCCACGGCAGGGAGGACTGCCGTCTCCTTGCACACGTGCTCGCAAGCGCTCCTATGAGGCAGAGCTCTCCCATACTGTGTTGAAAGGCAGCGTGGGATGGGGAATAAACACACTGATTAATTGAAGCAATAAAAGTCAAACTGATCTTTTACTAGCTTGAAAGGGTTTCAGCTGTACCCAGAAGGATTCCTGAAAGTGGTTCTAAGGTAGAATAAAAAAAATAATTTGCCAAGAAAGCACGACTGCCCTCTCTCTGAGCATCCTCCTCCCCGCAACCCCCTCAACGCCCTTGCACAGAAAGCTTCACAGAAACATGGGAGAAGGCTGCTCTTTGCTTTGAATTGTTCCTATCCCTGTCATCCAAGATTTCAGAGACCTTTGTTTTGGGTCCATGTGTAAAGGAATGGCACAGTCTCAATTTTCCTGTCCAGAATGATTTTCGTTAAGATTTAGCAGAATAACAGTTGAGAATAAAAAAAAAAAAAATTAAATAAGTAATTACAGAGAATATATTCTCTTTTTATCAGTTAATAATTTTGTGTGTAATCTGAGTCACTTTTGTGTGAATCAAATATAATCATCCTCATAACAGAAGGTAATTAAATGAATCATAAAGCGATGGCAATTACCTTCCATCTCCTTGGGAAACCCTTATCTGGGATTTGGCAGGGCTGGGGGGGCTGCGCTGCGGGCAGCTGGCAATGCTGGAGGTGGGCGTTGTGCAGGCAGCACTGCTCGGCAGATCGGGTCGGGGTACCCGGTGGAAGGTAAATGGGATGGGGTCTGAAAACAGGGATGAACTTGGGTTGGAAAATTAAAACACGGAGCAGTAGAAGAAGTTGGTGATTCTTTTGTCAGGTCTTCTGGTCCCCATGCACCCTGTGGAGGAGGCTGCCAGGGAGGGATGTGCTTACTGATGGTGACCACTAGCAAAGGCATTAACCAGTCACCAAAATGGGCTGGGTCAGGGACTAAAGGCCAAGTTAAATATCTAACGGAGGAGATATTTGCTGTTAGGGAAACCTCTGGTGCTGTTAGGTCCCTGGAAGAGCTTTTCTCCAAGATGCTGGCTGTCCTGGCATCGGGCAGTGGCTGGTGACCAGAAGGGCTTCCCAGAGGCTGTGGGTCCACTGCCCACCTCAGGCTCTTGCACTTTGAACTGGGCAAGAATCCCGTGCTGCGAGAGGGTACAAATACTGCCAACGCTTGCTGCTCATCGTCCCAAACCTCCCCCCGGCCCGTGCAGGGAACGAGCCGCGGCAGCTGATGCTGCGTCCCTGCTCCCCAGCAGGAAGCTCCTGCAGGACTGAACGGGCTATGTACTGGAAGGGGAAAAGAGAAAAATACCTATTACTTCATTTCATAGATATTAGAGAAGATACTTTTGTGGCTCATCAAAACGCAAGGCTGTTTTGTTCAGCATACTTTAAGATGTACCGTGTATGTATCCAGCAACTTCAGCTCTGACATTTTTCAGCAAGCCAATAAACCCAGAGTAGATTGTTTGGGTTTTTTTAATTGACTCCAATATAGCTTGAGGTAGACATTTGATATCCTGACATTACTTGTTATTTGATGTCATATGCAATTTTCCCAAAGCTATTTGACTTCCAAATGAACACTTCTGGTTATGCTTTGTTTTTCTGTCGTTGGTGGTTTGGGGGGGAGTTTATACGCCCCAACATTTTGCTATACCATAAAAATTCATGACTTATGAATGTTTACAGAAATTAGATTTCCAGGTAACTCAAGTTTGCTCATACTGAAAGCAGAGTAAAGCTGGATGGATAATGGATTTTTTTTTAAAAGTAATAGCCAAACTGAGAGAAAGTAGATTCAAGCGAAATAAATAATTTTTTTTTCATTAGGGTCAACCCAAAACATCTCATTATGTCCTAGATGAAATCTGGGGGGAGGCGGGTATTTTTGGGTTAGTTAATCTTGCTGTTTAACCTCTCTTCTTTCTCAAGTGAATTGATTTTGCCATTTTGAAATGAAGCGTGAGGAGGAATGTGCTGGTTTTGGCTGGGGTAGAGTTAATTTTCTTCACAGTAGCTAGTATGGGGCTATGTTTTTGCTTTGTGCTGAAAACAGTGTTGATAACACAGGGATGTTTTCGCTACCGCTGAGCAGGGCTTACCGAGAGCCAAGGGCTTTTCTGCTTCTCCCCCCACCCCAGCAGCAAGGAGGCTGGGGTGGCACAAGGAGTTGGAGGGGACACAGCCGGGACAGCTGACCCCAACTGACCCAAGGGATATCCCAGACCATTGGAAGTCATGCTCAGCACATAAAGCTGGGGAGGAGAAGGAAGGGGGGATGTTGGGAGTGATGGTGTTTGTCTTCCCAAGTCACCATTAGTCGTGATGGAGCTCTGCTTTCCTGGAGACGGCTGAACACCGGCCTGCCCGTGGGGAGTGCTGAAGGAATTCCTTGGTTTGCTTTGCTTGCGTGCGCACCTTTTGCTTTCCCTATTAAACTGTCTTTATCTCAACCCATGAGTTTTCTCACTTTTACCCTTCCGATTCTCTCCCCATCCCACTGGCGGAGGCAGGGAGGTGGGCTGGCGGCTGCGTGGGGCTGGGGTTAAACCACAACAAGGAGTCGTTCTGCCATTTCTGAATTTGCTAAATTCAGCTAGAATTCATATATCATTTCATTCCTCCCAAAACACTGTTCTTCTGCTAATTTTTAATTAATCTCTGAAGTTATACTCCACACAAGGAAACAAGTGGGAAGAGCAGACTTTCAATTAATTTTTGCCAAGACCTGGGAGAAGCAGCACTGGGGAGGAGCTGCAAGACGCCGATGGGCCCCATGGGAGATGGCACCTCAGAGGTTTTGCACGCTTTCTCCCCCTGCCCCACACAGATACAACCTCTCTGTCCAAGTCCCGTTTAGAAAAGCAAACAGAAGAGGAAGGCAGCAACATAAAGTCTGTCTTGAAATCTAAACAGTGATGGGGCCATCCACTGAAATAACCTGATAAAGTTCATGTATTTTTGATAAAGTGTTTCAGATATTATTTCCAACCTGGATATTTGCTAATTCTGTTGAGAAAAAAACAAAGTAAGAATGAAATTTTTCACAGATCTTTTTGCTCAGTGAAGAGAAGTGAAGAAGGTGAAATGTTTATGATCTGTCACAAATCAATATAAATTTGGAAAGTCTTTGACACATTCATATTTTTTATGAAAGAATATGAGAGCATGGAGAATACTAGAAAAAACAATGTTACAGAACGCCAACACCTTTGTCTGTGATCTGATGGGATGTGACTGATGTACCATCAGCTGAGAAACCTAGCAAAATGCAACCCGCAAACGATGAATTGAGAGCCGAGATGAAGACAACTCCCCAGTGGGTTTCCTTTTATTAAAACAAATGATATTCAAGTTTTGTGAAGTGCATGCTAAATCTATCGTATAACTGAAGAGTAAGATGATTTTTATTCTCTGGCTTGAGAATACATAGTTTAATTTACTTTAGATATCTGAGATTTGTAGCCGAAATGTGGTGAGGACACGTTGCAATGCCTCTAATACCCATGTTCCTCAATGGGCACAGCTGGAGGCAGAACATGGGGGCCATGCAATAAGGCAGTCACCTGGGCCAAGGGACCGTGGTGCAAAAATCAAATGCAGGGTATTTAAAGCCAGTTGGAACTGTGGTAACAGCATATTACATAAAACATAACTCTGACGCTGTTGGTTTGTTGTAAAAATGGGTGCCTCAGTATGGTTTTACAGAGTTTACCTACTTTGAGATCGTTTTGTAATTTAATGTCTGGTACTAAAATCAGCCAACATTTTGACAAGGGTTGGGAGGGATTTTTGACAAAATGTTGGTGAAGTTTGACAAGGCTTTGACAAAGAACCAAGGAAAATCAGTGGTTTTGGCTGAGCTTCGCTCTGAGTTTTGGATTTACATTCAGAGCAAGGACATACATAGACAAGGACATTTTGGCAAGAGCCAAATCACTACTCTTTTGGATCACTGCAAACCAAAAAAGAGAACTGCTGACCATGAACCACCTTCTTTGAAAAGATGGAGAGGAGGGAGCAGATACTGCTGTGCTTGATGGAGGAAGGCAGTGGAGACATGGGCAGTTTCTCAAATGCTCCTCCCTGTCACATGAACTCTATTATTACTGCAATGGAAAGGGTTTCAAACTAATGCAAAGTTTGATAGAGCTGCCCCATGCCTGCTTTTCACTTGTGGTTTTAATTCAGGTGATTCTGGTTCTTATAGAGTTGGTCTGGTGTTTTAAAGGATGGAGAATTCAGGTGGTTGCAGCGCGTATCGGGGATTTTCAGCATTCCTCACCTGCTTTGTGGTATAGATGATGCATTCATTTAAATAAAGCAGTGATGGAAAACTTTGTTCTTACTGCAAAGCCATCGAAGGAAATGAGAATACATGTGGATTGCATTTAGAGTTCCTTTGATTTACATGACGCACATTACTTACAAAAAATGGAGCATGAAGAGACTAGGAGAAAATGAAGGTATGATTTCCTCTGCTGCCACTCGTGGGTTTGTCCCATATCATTTCGAAAAACACGAGACTGCTTTAAAATATCCTGCAATTGTCCGTGTCTTTGTTTTCTGTCAGAGACGTCTATGGCTTGTTACGCTCTATACTTTTGGCTTTCCTGCAATCTTCTGGCTGTTTAACACTGAAATAATGTAATCCAATTTTCTTTGTTGCCATAAAGGCCTTAATTATGGCTTCACGGGATATTGTAATCAGAATCCGTTGGATTTTCTCATATGTCAAAGTGATGTCTGTTTCAAATTCATCAGTGTCCTTGTGCTGTTGTAAGCACTCGGATAGTCTGGAGGTCATGCCTGGCTTCATGTGTCATTGCTGAAGATGAATTTATTCAGCATCGGTTTTCCTACAGCAACATAAACTATCAGCTTGCTTTGAATTTTTGCCTTTATCTTTAGGTCATTGCTGCAGGAACGCGCTAATCTCTCATTTGTGCCAGTGCTGATAACGTCTTTCCCGCTTTGATTTTTCTGTTGACATTTGCAGGAAGAGTTTTCATTTTGCTCGACCATATGCCACGAGTCGACCTTGGACGGCGGGCTGCTGCGAAGGATGGACACCGCAAAGGTCCACTGTGGTCTCTCACAGCTTTGCTTAATTAACACAGCGGCTTTGCGTCTGAAGCAAAAAAAAAACCCCACAAAATATTTTTCAGAGTTCACCGTTATCTTGCATTTGCCGGGGTATGTTTTTATCGCAAAGACATTTCTATTGCAAAGATGGCGTTGGCTCATCTCCAGCCCGTGTAGTTCCAAGTCACCTCCCCAGGATCAGCGGTGGTGGGGATGGATCCAGGCTTTGTGGGGCTACTGGGAGGTACCCGCAGCCTCTGCCCATGGGGGACAGACGTTTCTGAGAGCAGGGGGGGTTTCAGCCCCAGCATGGGCACGGAGAAGTGGGTTCAGTGCCGAGCGTGTGCCCTGTGGGTGAGGCAGCAGGTGTTGGAGCAGAAACGATGCGCCCCAACAGGAAAAACTTTCCTTAGGGCGGCGAATTTGTTAAAATTTCCAGCAGTGCGTGTCGAACCTGGCTGAAGACAAGAGGCAATAACACGCCAGGGTCTGCGGTGCCAGGAGGTGGGCTCGCTCCATCCGAACCTTGCTAGCTAGGTTCCTCCTGGGTGCGGGCTGGCGAGCTCCAGGCTAGTTTCTTTCCTAGGAAAGCAAATTAAATCACTTCTGTTATTTGATCATTTCCAAAGTGTCCTGCCCGATGTGGCTCGCATGGACAAAGAACCTGATCCGTCTTTCTCCCATCCAACCTCCAGTTTGCCCTGGCTGGCTGAGGGTGGGAGTTATGCTCCTGTTAAATACTGCGGTAGGATTTTCCAATAGGGTTTGCAACGCTGTTTAATCCCCCCTTTTAAAATAAAAGCCCAAGATAGATTATAGCTATTTCCCAGACTTAATCACTAAATACATTGAGAATTATTTTATTTTCCCAGAAATGCCGTTTGAGTGGTGCGTGGCCGACCCCAGGGAGCCCATTTAGGAATGTCCTCCCCAAAGCGGATCCAGCTGGGTGTGAAGTGAGCCCTTTTGTCCGGCGGAGCCGTGGGAGGGGGTCACTCACTACAGGCGGATCGATACAGATGCATCTGAAAAAGCCCAGCCAGGGACCTTGCAACAATAGGAAATAGGGTTTAAAAGCTCCACGCTGAATGCAGCCAATTGCAAATAATAATAATTTTAGCAGGAGCTAAAATTGCTCCTCTTGCTCCTGTTTTAGCAGTTCAGCTGAAGCCCTGAGCCAGCAATGGTGCCCTTGGATGTTGTTAGTCTTTTCCTAACCTAAGTGTGACAGTAAAATCACAGCTCCATGCAAATCCATCCAACCTTTGATATATTTGTAAACAAGGGTCTCTCCCTCCCAGAAGCCTTGCTCTCATTACTCGAAATGGTGTTACTCCATCCTGCAAAACAGCCCATCCTGGTTCATAGCAGCATACTGCATTCATATCTTTTTTTTACCATGTTTCAAAGTAATTAATCCAAATTTCTCAGAAGTTCTAATGACTAATTCTTTGCTATGAAGTGTTGCTCTGCATATGATGTTCGTTTTATTGCCACTTCCACTATTTGCAAACATTTATTGCCGAGCACAGTAAAGGCAAAGGCAGCTGGTGTTTCCAGCAGGGAAAAATACCGATTGTTGTTTGCATATATGCAAAGTGAATGTCTCTGCAGGCATTTTGGGAAGGGGGGCAGGTTGTGGGTATGCAAAGGCCAGTGTGCCTTGAGGGGGGGCAATATCAGGCTGGGACCTCCCCTGGGCCACAGGAGCATCTTCTCTCCATTTCGAAGCCAATCCATACAGCAGCTTGAGTAGTGTTGCTATAACCATTTCCACTGCAAAAACGTGAGGCTGAATTTTGTGTTTGTTATGTTTGGTTTTCCCTGTATGTGACTTTTTCCCCCCTGTTTTGTTGCCTTGCAGGTGTAGGAAGCTGCTTTGTGGTGAGGCAGAGTACTTTCACCTATCTTTGAACTGCAGTCTTTGCATCTTCCTAAGTGAAGCTGTATGTAATTTGTTGGTCAAATACTTCCTCCTCAGAGAAAATGTAAAATCAGATCCATCAACGTTATTTGCAAAGTCTTCTGTAACTTACCGAGATATTTTGGGGGGATGAAAAAAAGCCTGTAAAGTTCACTTTAGCATTTCGCAAGTCCATCATTCTGATATCTGGTTTCAAGACAGCATTTTAATTTGCCTATTTTAATCTTAAATGCCAACAAGAAGCTGTGATGGAACTATTTCATTTTCATGGGAAAAAAATTTAATTTAACATTTACAATAAAGGAGTGAATGAACTTGAAACGATTTTTCCTTCCTGGTTTTTCAGACTAGCAGGAAAGCAAGAGCCCAGCCCTTCCCAAAGCCCTTCCCAAAGCTCCATCTGGGGCAGCATCATGGAACATAAATCACAGCCGCAGCCCCACATGAGGTGTTACCCCCACCCAGCTTTACGGAGGGTGTAATTTAAGCCTTCACAGACTGTGACTCTTACTAGTTAAAGCGCATTTGCCCTGCCTCTCTCTCTCATTACTCCTTGCTGGAAATGATGCTCATGCTTAGAACATCAGTGCTGGTTCAGCTCCCCGGGAGTCCTCGCCAGCCGGACAGGTCTCGCACTGTCTGTGTGCCATACCTGTAACTCGAGGATGTTCCCATCTTAAAAATGTGAAAGTTTATTTTGTTTTCTGATTGACTTTTGATTTGGAAGTTGTCAGATGAGAGCTTTGCATTTAAGTAAGAACTTAGCTTTTGATTTGTTTTGTTTGGAAAAAGTCCCCATCAAAATATCCCATATTTCCTTGGCTTTGTTTCTCCCACAAGATCCCAGGCTTGTTTACTCTTACCCTTTTTGCTTTACTGTCATGACCCTGCCTTTCCTTCTTCCACATACTGCATTTTGTCATTAAATCTTAAGATTATTAAATAAAGTCATTTCTACTTGGTGCATTTCCCCTCAGCTTCCAGCAGTCTCCTCTGGGAGATGGGAATCTATCTGAGGACAGCATGTCTTTTAAATAACACTTATAATAATACTTAAAGAGAGTGATATACGATAATTGCTGCCGTTAGCTCACTAACGCGTCGTTCGCTCACACTTGGGCTGTGCCATCCCCAGCACCGTCATAGGCAGAGCTGCTGCCAGCTCCACCAAAACCTTCCCAAAGCGCTCGCTGCTGGCTTGTTTTTTTGTTTTCCAGGGGTTTTTTTACTCTGAATTTTTAATTGTGGAGTGGACACGGAAGAAGGCAGCATATAAAAGATTAATGGTGCTATTGATCACGTCAGTGTGCTGTAACAATTTGGCGTGCAAAGCTGCTGTAGATATCTGAGGGTTACCAGCGTTCCCGTACATGAAAGCTGAAGCAGGCGTGTGCATTTGTCTGCATGACATCGTTTCTCGTGGTTTTTTCCCCTTTATATTTTCACTCATGTTCTGCGTATGTAAAATGAAGTGCTGCAGAAGGAACCAGAGAATAATGAGGGTCAGGTGGCAGGTTTCTTATTTATGAAGAACCCCCTTGTAGACTTCAGAATAATTTCCAGTGTTATTGGGTAATCAAAGCCAAGGATAAAAATTGTAAGATCAAATAAATAACGTAGAACTAATGAAGCTCTATCTACATGCCAGCAAATGTCAGGAAAAAAGGGTCGGGCATGCAAATGCCTCTTCATCTTGCTCCCTGGGGAAAAGTTCAGAGAGACTGAAGGTCATCTTAGACATCGCGGATGGGTACAAAGTGATGCTGTAAGAAAGAATCACAACAGGAATCTTTCTCTTGTTTGCAGGATTTGATCCCCAAAGAAGCTTTGCATCTGAAATGAGCTGGGGCACAAATGCCGTTTTGGGCTGTAAACTGGAAGGTGTCCATCTCCATTGATGGTGAGCTGGTGGGACAGGCGGCACCCCTTGATCCACTGGTTAGAAACTGGTCTCGTATCAATAAATGTGAGGGAAGGGAGAAATCATTCTTGCTTCTGGATGTCCCAAAACAGCCTCCATGATATATTTGCATACAGCCCCAATTAATTGTATTATGTAATGGTACACGGGAGGATGCACTCAAAAATATAAGGAGCAATGCTGTGCTGACAGCAAGGATGAATTAGATGGCCTAATTCTCTAAAGTGTGAGATTTCAGATTGCTATATCAGCTCCATGTCCTGGGGTAGGTACTTCACACTGCACCTTATCATACTCTGAGTTGCCCAGGCCCAGCATGGTGTTTGGCTGTCGACAACACGCCTTTTTCTGGCCAAGTTCCACCTGAGGCTCTGGAAATGTACCTATATACTTCCTATATACAGATTTTGTCTTTAATACGTGTGAGGAGTTATCTTGACATCTTTGACTAGCATCTTGAGCAACAAATGTATAACCCTTTTAGCCCTCTCATTTATAAACAGCTTAAAACACTCAGAGCAACATTGATGGAAAATGAGTAAGACAAGAACATCTGACAAAAAGCAAATAAATATCTCAATACATGCAAAATCCATAAGTGAAAAAGCTGAAACGTAACCCAGGTCTGGAAGAAGCCAGTACCTCACCAGTACATCGCCAGTACCCTGACAAGTAGTACGTCCATACAAATGTAGGGATGCAAACTCACAGTCTCACACAGCAACGGCAGAGCTACAAACTTCGCATTTTCCTACAAACTGGCAAATATTTAAACTTTAGCACCAAAGTCAGCAAGGCTACAGTGAAGTATAAGAAACAATGGGGAACATGGCCCTAGCTCCCGGGGGAAAATATTGAATGACTGGTTAGACTCTGTGTATTGGCACTGTACATAAATGCTGGAGCACTTCTTCTGCACAGAGATAGTGCATAACATTTTTTGTTGAAAACATATAAACCTCCATATATCAGAATGAAATATGAATTGCAGAGCATCAAAACATATTGAAAAAATTGTGTTAGTCGTTACCATTATTTAAGTCTGGGGGATCTGATAAGACTCGTGAGAAACAGCTTTCCTCCTCTAACACATGCAAGAAAATTAGAAGAACTGGAAGGAACTCCATCAGCTCCCTTTGTGAGATGGGTGATAGTCTTTTCTGTTTTTATTTTAAACTGGATTTTATCTTCCTCTGCTTCTGAAGTGTCTCCATCCTCGTCCTTGTAGGAGAATCATAGAATCATAGAATTGTTTAGGTTGGAAAAGACCTTTAAGGTCATCGAGTCCAACTATTAACCTAGCACTGCCAAGTCCACCACTAAACCACGTCCCTAAGCACCACATCTACACGTCTTTTAAATACCTCCA
>JAVJGG010000001.1:51607538-51633049 GCA_035590195.1 Aviceda cuculoides
TTTCTGTTCTATTAAACTGTTCTTATCTCAACCCACGAGTTTTACTTCTTTTCCTGATTTCCTCCCCCATCCCGCTGAGGGGGGAGAGTGAGTGAGCAGCTGTGTGGTGCTTAGTTGCTGGCTGGGGTTAAACCACGACAGAAAGGCAAATTTGGACTAGGGATAAGGGGGCAACATTTTAACAGAAAAGAAAATACATCTAGAAATAGCCTATGAAATGATGTGGAGGGGACCTGCTGTTCTCTGGCCGAATGTCCATGGTCAACCCAGCAACTGCTACTCTGCCAACGTTGCATTTTGGAGAGCCAAGGTAAGCATCTCAGTTCTTTGGATAAAAAGCTTCCGCTTTTGCTTATCCATAGGTTAGAGGCTGGCTTTTTTTTTTCCAGGTAAGTCTCACTTTGCACACTGGAATATAGGGTGCATTTTCCCTTTTCTCATCCTTATTTATCTCGGTGAGGTTCTAATTGTTCCTGTAAAACCTGATTCCCAGAGGGCATGCTATTAAACTGAAAGGACTCTTTCCACTTCCAAACCTGATGGCTGCAATGCTTCACTGCGTCTTTAAATTTCTTTCTTAGCTAGTGTTTCGGAAACTTGCCATTCTTTAAAGTGGTTTCAGTTTTGATATTCCTATTTATTGCTCATGAAAGCAAAAAAAAAAAAAGAGATTGCTCCTCTTCCTTGTCTCCTTTCCCAAGACACAAAATGAGCAGCCTTCTTACTGGCTTTTGTAAATGATCACCAACTGACATCTCCTATCAATGTGCTTCCAGGAGTGACATAGCGTAAAAAATAAGAAAGGACCAAGAGAAGAGCATCCCATTCAGCACGTCTCCACGGCAGCCAGGCGTGGAGCACTCTGCACCCACGCATCACCGCCTGAGAGGTAGCTCTCCTCACGGGAAAAAAAAAACCCAAAACAAAACAAAGAAAAAGGAGGAAACTTGCCGCATTCAATCTGCTGTTCATTTTAGCATTTACGGAACAATACTTGTGTATATTCCCAATGGTCACAGGGGTGATGGTTGTACTAGATACGGGCCAGAGAATACAATTGCAGGGCAATTTCTCTCTGTTCTTAATGGACTTGTATTGTACTTGCAGGCAGCAGAATGCCCTAATCTCTTCCTAGCGGGGTCTGTCTCACCGTGGGGTCATTGCAGGGACCCTCTCTGCTTTGCCTGGTATAACAAATTCCTTACGGGCCAGATGCTGCCACCTTTATCCATGCTAAGTGGTGCCTAGCCTAGGGCCCCCATCCAATGGGAGGGGAATGGGCACTGCAGGGATGCGCAGAGCAAAGCAGGATGCTGTGGGGGATCCCTCGGAGCTGTGCATTCTCTGCTGCTCATTTGAATGGGTGTTTATTTGTAAGCTGAGCAAACCAAGGAATTTCTCCTCTTCCCTTAAGGGGAGAGAAGAAAATAACAACCCAATAACATGCCAGCTAAAGAACACTTCTTCCTAACCTGTGTTCTCCTTCATGGATATTTTTCTGCAGTATTTTTGGCTAATTACGTTACAAAGGGTTGAGTGTTCCTTTCCAAAGTCTTTCTGCAGCCTTTCACAAAGTTCTTTAAAAAAAAAAAATCAATGCTGTTTTAACCCTATGCTTGGAATGAACTCTGCCAAGACAGTAAAACAACAGGAGAGCCTCACCTTTTCATTGTTGCCGTGTATTATTACCACAAAGTCACATGGAAAATAATAAGGTTCAATAAGAAATGCTTTTAACTCTCCACCAGCACATGGAGAATGTGATACATCACAGCGGCTTGCAGGCATTTAACACCACTAGATCTGTTTTTATGGGGAGCAAAGTCCTCGCTCTTGCTTTGGGCTAGCTATTGCTGCAGAGGAAGAAATGAGGTCAGCGGGTCACCACAGCAAAATCTCCAACTTCTGAGAAAAAAAACCCCAAACAAAACAAAACACTAGCTCTGCCGCCTTCTTTCCTTTTGGGTCCTAAAATTTTCACCCTTGATCACCAGCCTGAGTGTCAATGCCCTTCCCTGGTCCTCCTGTAGGGCACTGTGCCGCTGCCTCCTGCAGAGCTTGAGAACCTTCTCTCCTTGCCCCTTGCAAACCACTGGGGGATGTCCTGGCTCTCTAGGGATGCTCCTTCTCCTTCCTTTCCATTTATTTACTGTCTAGCACTGGTCGGGGGTATCACTTCTGTAACAGGTACAATATGGAAGTAAATGATGGAGGTATTCAAGGGGTTCCAAGAGCTGAGCTGCTGAACACTTGGAAATCTCAAAGATCCACCTCATTAGGTTAATTGAGCAATTACAGTCTCTGCAAACCCTGAAGGAAAGATAGGACCTGAAAATCATGGGAAAACACCAACTGAATGGCTGTCTTGTCTTTGTGTTATTTACATGGCCATAGGGACTGCCAGTGGAATCAAGGAGAAAGAGAAAAATGAGGATGAGTGTAAAACCAGCCAGCTCATGGAAAAGCCAAGAACCTGGTAGAGGACCTACCCTTGTCTTTTGCCATACAATGACATGTTAACTACCTTTATCTCAAGTCCAGGGCAACATGTAGAGAGAACTCCTTTTATTCTGCCATTTCTTCCATTTTTTTAGTTAAATGTTTGTCAGCACTTTGAATATTCACCCTGAAATGTGGCTATACTTCTATTTGATGTTCCCCTCCTATTGGGCAAGAGACTTGAAATAAGAGTGGGATTGGATTTGTAAAGTTTTGAAAAGCTTTAGAAAGTTTGTGGTTTTAAAATGGGTGCTGTTAAAGCTATCCCAACCCAACTGGAAAGGATGGACTTGTGTTTTGTGAAGCATGTCATAGGGTGCTTTGGTATTTGTCATGTCAAATGTTTAGAGCCCTGATACATTTATCTTAAAACATAACGATGGAGCACTGGGATGATGGGGGGGTGGGGGGGAGGGAGAGGAAACATGGAGCTGACCTGTCCATTCAGAGCCATTTATGTCCCTTTTCATATCCCCAGCTATATATTTTGCTGGTGAACCCCCTTTTTTCTGAGCCTCCCAAAGCACACGGAGGTATCCACTGTTGCATATCTGCCTGAGTTCCCAGGACGACATCTTGCACGTTATGCTCCACCGTTGCCGTTAGATCCTCCCATAAACGTGAATATTTTTTACGTCTGCCATGGGCCTCCTCTCACATAGATTGCCTTCAGGCTGAACTTTTGTGTAATATATTTTGACACCCCATATGGTCCCCACGGTTCTCTCAGGCACAAGCTGAAATCTTGCTCGTGTTGTTGGCAACTGCCGATATCTGGAAGCAGTCTGTCTTTTATTCTTCCACGGCGATATTCACATTTGGGAAGATTAATGTGATGATCAGGCACTGGCAAGGAGATGGAGTAGATGACCTAATAGGTCTTTTCCATCTCTAATTCCTGCGTTTTATTAAGAGGAATTCTTTGTTGCTGTGGCACTAATTTGTCTGAGCTGTCACCGCAGAGGGAAGGCAGAAGAGGTGGCACTAACAGTGTCATCTAAATCCATCTTTTTTTTTGGCACCTCTGCCCCTGCAAATCAAGCGTACCATCTGGTGAGCAGGCAGATTGCCATCCTGGCAGATGGGCAGGAGTGTATCTAGCTATGAGACCATGTATGATTACCAAATGTGTTGTTGGGCGAGGATTTCCAGCAGGAATATCAAAACAACTTTTCATAATGAGCTTCTGGTTCCCCAGGTACAGAGACGGGCCATTTAGCTCCCCAAGAAATCGGCCAAAATTCGGCCCCCGGGCTGAGCGTCGGGGCTGGCGTGGGGGGGAGGAAGGCCAGCGATGCTTCCCCACCGCGCTGCTGGGTACCGGTGGTTTGCCGAGCGGCAGCCGGATGCTGGCAGCCAGCACTTCCCACGGCACCACGATGCGATCCCTTCCAGATCCCTTCCGGAGGCAGATTGGATCCTGCTTCTCCTCTTGGAGCTGCAACTTGCATCCAGAGGTTTTAGTGCAGAAAAATGCACGTTTGGTCAAAAGGTTCTTCTAAGAGTAGGGACTCATAATTAAAAAATTAACAACGTAACAGCTATGCACACACCTTCCTTTTACACCAACAGGAGCATTTGCCTTCAGGTCTCATTCCTGTAGCTGTGACATAAACACAGACAAGGCACTATTTGGTGCTACAGAATATTTTTAGCAGGGCATCTATTACTACAAAATTTTTACTTTTCCACGAGATGTGGAAAGCTATTTTTCTCTTAACATCTAATTTTTTTTTTTTTTTTTTATTTCAGTCACCTGACAAAGCCAAACGCTCTCCACCTGGAGACAGCATAAGTGCAGAGACTGTCCCCATAAGTGACTTCTATGGATGAGCCACACTGGGCATCACTCAGGATGGGAGCACTGGGCTTCATTTCCTCCCACACCAGTCTCATTTGGTTTAATCAAACCTTGTTGTGCCAGGGCAAATGCACGTGTGTGCAAACAGTCCTCACTGCCCATCAAATCTGGAGTTGTGGCTCTCCAGTATGCCAGGGAAGACAGTGAGGATGGTGCTGGTGCCGCAGCAACCTGCACTCGTCCAGCGGGGTTTATTAGTGTGGGCTCTCTGCCATGCAAAAGTGGCTGATTTTAATCTGGGTCCAAGCTGGCACATGATGCCATGCAGCTCTGCCCGTGCCACGCCGTGCCTGGGCTAATGAGCCTGGGCACCGTTTGCCCAGTGTGGAGCTGATGCTGGTCTGCAGAGCATGGTGCAATTCAGCTGAAACTGGGTAAACGGCCCAGGAATCACGTCCAAATGTAAATTCACTGAATGGCATTTTTAATATGCAACTGTGGTGCTCGAAGCAGCAGATAGTTAAGATACTGATGAAATAGGAACTGCAGCAGGAAAATCAACAGTCACTTCATCCCTACTGACCTGTACCTCCATGAACCCTCCTGTGATACAGACCTGGGGGGGACATTGCCCAGCTCTACAGATGAAACCCCTGCTGATTTCAATAGACACAGGATTTTGTGCTAGGCTTTCAAAAAAAAAAAAAAAAAAAGTGTACGTTGAATTAGACATCAAGCAAAACACTTTGAAGGCAGATGGGAGTATATAGTCTGTCTGCTAGCCTACAGAGGCGAATGGTGAGGAGCAGCATCTCCAGCAGTGCTCTTGTCCTTAGCTAATGGGCTGTGTTGCAAAAGTGCTTTCTTTAGTTTTGCAACACCCAAGCAGAGATGGTTTTGATAATGGGGGAGTGACAGTTCTTCCCTTACTGTAGCCAGAGGGATCTACGTGGTACGGGATCCTGTGATGTAAAGCTTTTTAACGCTCTCCAGATTGCTTTTGAGGTGGCTTCAGTGACCCTTCATCAGGTGTCCTTCCAGCACACCTTCTTCTGAATGGCCAGATCCCTGTGCCCCAGCACTCTCCCCTCCCAAAAGTGAGCCAGTGCTGGGAGCTGGGCACCCCTTTTCTGGGCTGGCTGTGGTGGGTACCCAACGACTGCCACATCCAGGGACATCCTTCAGGAAAACCTGCCCAGAACACTTCCGCGCTGGCTGGTTGGGAGGCCATGGTGAAATGAGCCATGCCATGAGCGGGAAACAGAATCAGGGGAACTACAAGACCATGGAGATTCATGAGAAACATGTTATTCAGGGGGCTTTTCTGCATGGGTCTCTCTCTCTGTACATGCAGTTTTTCAGCAAAGACATCATCTCAGGACGTCTCCTAGCTCCTGCTTCTCAGCCCAAACTCTTGAGGACCTGCAGGAGGAGTATGATGAGTACCATGTCTGGGAGCAAGCCTTTCCTTCACTCAAAGTCCACTGGGATAAATATCATCCTGAGAAAGCCCTTTGTGACTGCTGATGTGATATTGCCCATGCTCTCTCAGCACAGACATCCTGTGGTCCTTGTGGCCCCACACCCCAAAAAGATGCGTGATCACCTTCCAAGGTGATGTCTTTTATGGTGGTTTTCAGGCTAGAAATAAAAAGATGAAGTGATTTCCTTCCAAAATAAGATTACATATGGCTAGAAGACTGGTTGTGGTGACATTAAAAAGTAATATGAGCTGGTGCTATGCGTTATTGGAAAATGGAAATGCTCCCAAGTCCAAGAGCTCCAACCGGACAGCTGGCCATGGTGTTCCCATGCACACCAGCCTGCAGGAGCTGGACCAGGTTGCTGCTGGGGGAAATCCCAAACCCCCAGCCCAGGATGCTGCATCGCTACCAAAAGGGCAGAAGCAGATCTGCAGCCAATGCAATACCACAAAATTTTGTTGACCTGGCAATATCAAATCCACTACTTGGGGTGGCAAATAGTTGATTTCTTCCCTGTTCTTCCAAGAACTATGTTTATTCTTGGCTTGAAAAACCCATTTTTTCCACTCCATGGCCTGCATCTCCTGGAGCTACGAGCAGAAGGTGGCACTCAAATGGGTGGTGGGCTCCAACCACAGTGTTTCCTACAGAGCATGGACTGACGTGTTTCCCCGAGCAGAAGATTTCTGTGGTCGGAGAAGGCAGGGCCAGTCCCTGAGGGCTCGGCATACCACCAGATATGAATTTAATGAACTAAAATAGAAAATAAATAGAAAATAAAAAGTAGAAAATAAAATAGAAATAAAGAAGAGACTGTGTCAAATGGTTTTCATTAGCACCACAAAGATGTCCAGCCAGGAATGATTTGTAACTCGTATGGATTTCCCAGTGGAAATGCAAAAAGTCTAATTATACAGAAATGGTGAGGACCAAAAGAAGAGCAATTTCCAGAAACAAATCTGCCATGCAGCATATCAATGTGTTAAAGGCATCTTTTCCAGACTGGAAGCCAGATCAATTTGTATTTATTCCTCAGACCAATAGAAAGTGTGGTCCTATGTGTGGGATTCGAGTAGAGAAAATACTTCTTGCTAATAAATAATTCACTTTAGAAAAGCAAATAAGGAAAAAAAAAGCAGTATAAGGACCCAAAAAGGTTTTTGGGTGAAACAAAGAGGTAAACAGCATGACTAGGTCCTCACAACTAAAGCTCCTCCATACTGTTTGATTTTAATTTCAGATCTCAATTAGAGGTTAGTCAAAGGTAATTGAAAAATAGCTGAGATGTGGAATTAAATGGCAGCTGCCCACACATCTACAGATTTCAGTCAACCAGTCCCTCAGCGTGGATATGTTTTTTTACCACAAGCTGGGCAAATTTGTTCCTGCCGTATTAGGAATAATTCTCCCAGAGCACTGGAGCCCTTTGCTACAAACAGAGAGCCTAATTATAATAAAAGACCCCCTTGAACATCACTACCCTGAGTGTATTTGGAATTAGGGGCCATTTTTAGCCAGGGAAGTAGCTGCTTGTAAATCAGAAGGTGAAGGTGCTGAGCTCCCTGTGCTCTCTGAGCCTGTACACAGCATAAGCTCTTCAAGCATCAACTTGTGGTTTTTTGCACTTTTGTGAAAGGCCTGTGCTTATGTGTGATATATATACTGACGCGTGATTTTATACATAACAACAAACAGCCTGGATGAAAAAGTGCCAGATAAACCCATACGAAGTCATTTATTAACAGAGGTCCTTCCTCTGGTATTTCTTTAAGCTCTGCATAGTGCTTTTGCTGCCAAATTCGCTTTGTGATGTTGAAAACTATTATTATTTTTTTTCCTTATCAAGATAGTTATTTTCCACTTGGCAAACACTGAGTTTTATTAGTTATTCCTAATGGAGCCTGAAATGATTAGGGCTTTTTCTCCTCTGTTTATTTCTCTTGTATGTTCATCGTGACCGAAATCAGCTCATTTCTTGGATCTGAAATCTGAATGATTTTGGTGAGTATTACCACAGGGCTGACTGTCTGGGACTGGGGAGCAGACTACTAGAAGGGTTGCCATTTTACCTTCTGTTGTGCTGCAGCAATTCTGTAGACACTAATATGTGTTTGTGTGTATATATGAAGACATTTGCATCCAAAGAAGACATCCCAGTGTGTTAAAACAGCCTCGGCACACGGCATATCTGCACGATGCATGCATGGCTCGGCTAGTGTTGCGCCAGCTCTGCTTACCTGGAAAGAAAAGATGGGGTGTCTGAAAGAGAAGTCAAAATAGTCATAAAATATCTTGGGAGAAGAGAAAGTTTCGTCCTATGTAGTTTAACTGCCCTTTATATTTTCCTGAGTGATTTTCCCTGTATTGATGAGAAGATTCTGCCCTAAGAAGCACAGGAGAACGGCTGAATGGGAGAGGGAAGAGGTGAGCTGTCCTACCAATCCCCTGTGAGGGGGGTGCCTGTGGAACGCCCTGTGGGCTGCTTAACCCACCAGAGTCCTCCCTGCTGCCACTCTACATCTCCATGAGAAAGAAATGACGCAGGCTAATGGGCAAGTGTTTGCTAACGTATGACCGAAGCGCTCCTGGGCATCCTTCAGAGGCACCCTTGGACAGGTGGACCAATGCTGACGAAGGTCCCATCAGGTCACAAAGGATAATTTGTCCTTGGGATTTGGGAAAACACTCTCTCCTCAAACCTACGGCTCCATCTGTTATCGCTATAAAACACTAGCACTGGATTTTCAGCCATTTCACTGCTCCACGCCCTAGCTCCCGACGTGCTGTGCCACCTCCCTCGTCCTCGCCTGCAGGACCTGGACCGGCCACTCTCATGGAGCAGCCTTAGGTCCTCTTCCATTTCCATGGACAAACAGCTGACATTCCGCATGTTTCTGCCCACTGTAGTTTTTATAAGCGACATGTTTAATGCAGGTGTCACTTTATGCTTCATATCCAGGTCCCTTTCCTCCATCGGTAAATCATCATGGTGCTTTTATCCATATTATCCCTTGTGATGGACTTTGTTCTAGACACACAGCTCTGTAAGCATAACCACCCTCAAACAACGCTCGAGCTGACCTAGACAAACTGATAAATGCCTAAAACTGTGTCCTTGCCCCAGTTTCCCTGCCCCCCCGGAGCACTTTGGGGGTGGGTTCAGGCCAGCCTCAGGAAGGACGTGCCCAGAGCTATTTTGTCATGTCCGAGATGGCCAGTGCCAGCTGCTTCCCAGCCCAGGGCACCTCTGGAGGACGGAGCCCGGAGCATCCCGGAGCAAACCTGGGTGCAAACCTCAGCAGCTGAACTGAATCCCGTGCAGCAGCCCATGAAATTAATGCAGAATTCATAGCAGGCTCTGCAAGGCAATTTGCAACCCTGGGATGGTCCAGGAGCAGAAGTTAAACTCCCAGGACTGCTTCATAGAAATTCCTGGGATTTGTCTTGCACCTTTGCAAGGTGAGCATTCACCATGTTAATGAAGGTTATTTATTCAAGCAGTCCTTACTTTGTTCCTCTGTTTGGGTGATTTTTCATATTTCACAGGTGCCCACATCTGATGAAATCTCAGTTCGTGTGGAATCTCCTCCAAATTCTTCATTTCAGGATGCCTGGGGAGGTGACTGGGGGGCACAAACCCAAGGGCTGGGACTGCTTGAGAGCACACCCAGAGGCTTTCCCTGTTAACGGCCACAGCCCAGCTGTTACGAAGGGTCTCCAAAGAGGAGACTGTGTCCCACCCGTGGAAAGGGCTCTGGGTTTGCACGGATCCCTGGAATGCTGCCGGGTCACCCTGGATGGGAGTCCTGCCACCGTGCCTGGCTCCACTCGCCGGCGCAGCAGGGGATGCTCTGAACTGCTCCACAGGCTCTTCCCGGCATAAAGCTCGTTTCTTTGGGTGGGGAAAAATTAATTAATCCACGGCGAGCGTGCAGGTCCATTTAGGCCATTAAGGAATGAGTCGCAGTGCTTGGAAGTGCAGGGCTTTGGGGCTGGCTCCTTCCCCCAGGCAGACCCCCGCCGGCTGCCTTGCTCCTCACTGTCCCGCAGCCATCAAGGGCCCTTGTCTATAAAGCAAAGATCCCCAAAAGCTGGAGCCGTGTTTCATGAATTTCCTTGGATGCAAACACTCCCCTCAGTAACCGGATTCATGCTATTATAGCCTAGGTTGTTTGGGTTTTTTTTCCTTCTTCTCCGCAGAAAATCCTTCCTAGTTTAAATTTTTCACTGCTTGTAAAGTGTCCCATCCTAGCACTGCAGGCAGGAGGAGATTAATGTCAGGTCCCATTTATGCATCACTTTGGATCAGAAGAGCTTGGCCAGCCCTTTGTAATGCTCTGTTCTTTGGGGCGGGGGGGTGGATTAAAAGTTTACTATTGCAAAAAAATACCCTATTGTCACTGCCTGAGACACAGCTTTTAGAGAAATTCCCTTTGCCATAATAACTGATTTATTTTGGTTGGCTGGCTACGAAGCAGCTGAAGTGGGTGATCCCTGCCAGACTCATTAAATGATTCCTAATGTTGACGGAGGACTTTATATTGTGGTTATAAAAGCAGAAGTTTCAGTATTTGCTGGAAGAGGCCTTTCCCGAGGGCGAGCGTGGAGAACGGGAAGAAGCTCTCCAGCAGTACCCATGTGTAAGCAATAAGCAGAGGAATGCTCTCAGAAACTGCAGCTTGAAGGATTTACTTTGGCCTCGGTTTTGGTTGCCTGGGAAGGGAGGGAAGCTCTCGGGGAGGTGCAGGGGTGCTGGGCGTGAGGCTTCGGCTCTCTTTCTGGGCTGGGAAAGACAAGTTTAAGGCCAGAGCCTTTTTGTGGTGCAGCACGCTGGCTCCTTCCCACCACGAGATGCTGCGGCGCGAATCACCCATGGGGGCATGAAAGCGCCAAGGTCCCCATTTCCCCCTGAGCCAGGTCCTTGTGACCGTGAAATGGAAACGTGGTCGTGCAGCGGGATATTGCTTCTGCACACAAAGGGGTTTGTGCCAACCCCAGTGCCCCCCGTGGACCCGACACCATCTCTCGGTACCAACCACTCGGGAGCATCCCAGCCAGAGAATTGCCTCCAGTACCCCCAGTTTTTCCAGCAGAGCTGTCATATTTTGCTCACACATGATGTTTTCAATGGCCAGCGCTGATTTCCGTGGGAAGCTCGAGCTTGGTGTCGCTCCCTTTCTCGTGAGAGCGATCCCAGACAGCACCGACCCTTACAACCAGCTCAGAGCAAGCCAAGGGGAAGGAGTGAACCTAACCCAAGGTACCGTCTGCGAATTGCTACGGCAGTCAGACTGACCCCAGCTCACGGCAATGCGGATGAGTTTCCATGTTCTTATCTCATTCGGGATGGCTGTGGAGGGGTGAGAGCAGGCAGGAGCTGCAGGCAGCGTGGGCAGTGGGGAAAGCTCACGATCCCTGCTGGGAGCGACGGCAACAAAGAGAGGCCTCAGAAAGGAAATCTGGCTTGGTTAAAACCTTGGTTAAAATAACAAGGCAGCAACTCTCTGCTGTTGGTATTCTGAAATGTTTTCTTCTCTCTCTCTCTTGATTCTGGATTTCCATGTCTCCAAGGTTAATATAATTTCTTGTACACCTTTTCTATTTACAGAACGTCTTTTTTTTCCTGAGAGGGACTGTGGCATTTGGCTGGTAACTGGAGAATCGGAGCTGTAATACCCCCCAGGTTTGCAGGTAGGTTTGCAAAGGGGTGGCAGGATGCTTCAGCATCTCTCTGCTGCCGGCCAGTGCTCCCATATGATGGGAACTTTAACTTACTCCCTCAGGAGCAGGTGCCGGGAGCATTTGCAAACAGCAGGAGCATGAGGAAGAGCAATTAATCCCCAGCCGACTAAAGATCCCCAGCAGAATAATGTGCCCAGCAAGGGAAAGGGGGAAAAGACAAATCCATCTCACAGACTTCTTTTAGACTCGGTGGCTTGAATACCACACTGCTGTGTAAATCTTGGTGTCTCCTCTGAGCCATTTCTGGTGATAAAAGCGGAAGGATAGCTTTGAGAAATGGCAGAAAGGAGAGGTTCTGGCCAGGGAGGTGGAGGGATGTAAGGGGTTTGTTGAGGGGGCTGCCACACGCGGGCGGGGATGGGGATTTACCTTGTGATGCTCTGCACAACCCCGGGGTGCCACGGCTGCGTGGGGATGCCTGCCCTACCTTTCACCCTCAAAAAGTGGTTTAACAGAAGGTTTTTTGGTCAGCTGTAGCTTGATCACATTACAAATGTACGTGTGAAGCTGACAATAGTACGTAAGTGACAAGTGATGCAGCAGCCCTGGATTTACACCCATATAAACAAAATCCAGGTCTGGGTCCCGCACCATGTGTCTTCACCCCTGCCTCTCCTCCTTGCAATGGGCTCAGGATGAAAACCTTAAGGAGCCTGGAAGAGCCTTTCTCAAGGGGAGATCTCTGAATCCCTCAAGGAATAATTAGGCATCTGAACATGGGTGCAGCCAGGACATAAGGCAAACTGCCTCCTCCTGGGATTTGCATGTGTTAAAGGAAGTCTTGTGTGACGGGGATGGTGGTGCCGGGATGCTCTTCCCGTAACCCACAGATGTAACCAACTTCATATCGTGTCTGTGTTTGCAAACTTTTGATGAAGTATCCTGAAGGTAGGAGAAGCTCAACGATAACATTTTTACGGACGTTGAAGGAGTTCCCATTCATGTTTTAGCTGAATATTTCATCTCTTTGTTTGAATTTATTAGAGGGCATTTTCAAACCCAAAGCCTTTCTTTACCCAGTTTGCTGGCAGGAGTATAACAAAACCAGGTCTGCAAAATGTGCACATCCTGAAGACAACAGGATTTTTGGTGGCATTTGCCCTTTTTTTTTTTTTTTTATTGTGATGAGGCTGTGTTGTGGAGGAGTCAGTTAGTTTGTACAATAAAAAAAGGATCGGTACAATTGCAGTGTAAGAAATTCCACCAAGAAAGTGATGAAAACGGTCTGAACTTGGTTATCAGATGTTATCACATAAAAAATGCAAGACCACTCTTTATGGATTTTTATTTTACAGCTTTGAAACAGTTTTGTGTCTAGACAGTGACAGTGAGGAAATGACTTTTTCTGTTCTTGCCTATGTCACCCTTCTAAAAACGCTGTGGGAGGTCAGGCACTGCATGCGGGGGCTGCACTGCCGCTGCTCTACAGCACTGGGCTGAACTGAGAAATACCCGACTGGTGGGAACGGGCCCACCAATTTAAAATGCTCAAGTGGAAAAGAGAAAAAGAAAGAGAAAGAGGAAAAAGAAAAAGAAAAAGGGGAAAAAAGAAGAAAGGAAGGAGAATGAAAAAAGGAAAAGGAAAAAGGAAAAGGAAAAGGAAAAGGAAAAGGAAAAGGAAAAGGAAAAGGAAAAGGGGAAAGGAAAAGGGAAAGGGAAAGGGAAAGGGAAAGGGAAAGGGAAAAAGGAAAAAGGAAATTAAAAAGAAAAGGAAAAGAGAAAGGGAAAAGGAAAAGGAAAAGAGAAAGGGAAAAGGGAAAAGAGAAAAGGAAAAAGGAAAAGGAGAAAAGGAAAAGGAAAAAAAGGAAAAGGAAGAAGGAGAAGGTGCCGGGGGTGGTGAGCAGGGGTCCTTCCACCTCCACCAGCAGGACTGGTAGCCCACTCCCCGGGGTCCCCCTCCAGCCGGCGGGGGGCCGGGATCTCAGCACCCCCTTCCCTCTGGAGGCGTTCATGGAGGGAACAGCACGCAGGGCCACGAGGAGGGTCCAGGCAGCCCCAGCGGGTCCCACAGCCGGTGCGGGTGAACACGGCGCTCACTGGGGACCTGCCTTTGATTTTCTCTTCAGAGGAGTCCTTCTCACCGCTTGAAAGGGTTGTTATTTTGTAAAGAGGGAGCTAAGAGCAAAGCTTAAACACATACTTACATACCGAGTCACTCCTTAATGAGCAGACATCTGAAAAATAAGCTATAGTCTGGCCACAGAACATCTTTGTTGGCTTTTTCTCTTTTTTCCCCCCTTTTTAATTGCAAGTCTCTCTAGTCCTGAACCTTCAAAGAATTCCGCGTCTTCTTCCATCTTACATATTTAAAGTGAGTCACTCTTCTGGGTATTTGGAGGTGGAAATGTGCAACTGGGGCTTCAGCATCGTGTTGTGCTGTGCTGCGGGGGACGATGGACACGTGCAGGGTAGGAGGAGAGCTGCTATCCGGCTCTCACCCGGCCATGAACATTTCTGCAGATATCAAACAGCAAAAAAAAACCCCCCAGTTTGTAACTCTACCGGCAGCCCTCTTCCCAATCTACAGTGAATTTCTTGATTACAGCCTTCCTACATTTCCACTGGGAGAATTTCTTATGGTTGAAGCCTGTGTTTGAATTCCATGTAATAACATTTTAGAATAGGGTCCTATTGAAAAATTGGGGGAAAAAAAATAGAAAGAAATCGTCTACACAAATTGTTCTCCTGAGCTATTTTCCAAATGGCCTTACTGCTGCTGTTTCAGATGTGATTTCTTTGCCTGAGATTAGGTACACTTACTGCTCACTTGAAAGCCAGGAGAAGAATTGCAGATGTTAACAGTCATCTCCAAAAATATATTTCAGATTATTCCAAATTACTCTGGTGGAAGGGAAATCTGAGGATATTACCACCAATATTAGAGCTGCAGGAACATCAGAGAGGCCCATTTCCATTTTCTACCCCCAACTGAAAATAAGAGAAAAATACATATTGAGCCCACCTTTATTAAAATCATTTCCCCTCCCCATCCCTGCATGCGTATCTCCCCCCTTGAAAGCGTGTCTCTCATATTTATTAGTTCATGGGGACTTGCTACTGGGGAAATTCGCCTCCCAGATTGGGAACCTGCTTCCAGTTCACCTCCAGTTTGAGGGGTGGGCTGAGATGGATGCCGCCGATGGGGGACAGAGGCACCTCACCAAGAGACAGCATCCTCTGCATCCTCGTGGGCATGGCAGAGCCGGGCAGCTGCACCCAGCCACAGGGGTACTCAGCTCGGGATAATACCATGTTCAGCTGGTGACATCCGATAAGCATCTATCAAATCCCACTTTTTTCTCATTTGTGTCTCAATTTTTTATTCTAGTTATGGCTTTTTTTTTTTTTGGTCAATAAGCACAGGAAAATCACTGCTATTCATATCCATCCTGTGCTGCCTCCCCTGCCATGCACCAAAGCAACGAGCCAGCCCGCCCAAGATGATGGGAGCACGTAAAGCACCAGAGAAAGCCCTGTGTTATCCTCTCACTGACCGTGATTTCAGAGGAAAAACACTTCGTATTGTTTTCCCTGGGCAGGAGCGTGGCAAAAAGCCTTGGGAGAGGTGCTGGGACCCCGGAAGCTGGAGGATGCCAGGACGATGCGCTGGGGAAACAGGGGGAACCTTCGAGCCACAGTGTTACCAGCCCCATCCTCTCCTGATGCTTCAGAAGTACAGACCAGCAAGCATTAAATTCAGCCTTCAAAATATGATCTTAAACTATCTAAAGATCTACATGGACTACCACAGCTTCCCAGCAGAGGTATTTCTGCTGTATAATTAAGTAAGAGCTGAAAGCGTATTTATCACTAGCTAGGTTCCTTGGTGAATGCCAGCATTGAGACTTCTCCAAGAGTAATCCACAACCCGTAGATAATTTCTTTGCACACTAATAAAATTTAACTTTTTTGGAGGCATCCTGTTAATTACTTCTCAAGCCAAGATGCCCACAGATGCCAGAATCCCACCTCGTGCCAGCATCAGCACCGGGCAAAAATGCCGACTCAGCACTTTGCAGCAAATTGTATGTTTGAAGTGGCCTAAAAGTAACATTTCTCAGCAATTTTTTCTCAGACCTCTGGTAGCCTTGGGGCTTTGCATGTGTCACAGCGCTTTTGGGGGACCAATGGGGATGCTGTTGGCACTTGGGGCACATGTCTTCATCGGTCCCCCAGAGCACAAGGCGAATGTTAATGAAGCTCGATATTACTGTGCCCATCGTGATGTGACTGTGTGGCAAATTAAGCCGTATTCTCCTTAACCTACTGGAAAAAATGTCATAGGTAAGGCATTTAGGATAGAAGAATCTGAAGGAATGTAATGTTTTAATTTGAAAAAGTAATAATCCAGAGGCCAGAAAAAAAAAAAAGTCATGTGCATTACATGCATAATAGCTCATTATCGAAGCATTGTAGAGTCATTATTTTAAATAGCTGTATTTCATTCCAGTGGCTGAGATGGAAAGCAGTATGTATTTTGTGTAAAATACATTTGCATTATTATCTATTCATGAGTTTTAAAAGGATCATTATTTCTGACGGACAGCTCCTGTCAAAAGGTTTATATATGGGAGCTCGTGTTTTCCCATAATAATGATTTATCAATAAACATTTGAAAACGGTGCTTAAAATTCAGTGTCACCAGGATACACATTTACCTCTAATTAGAAACAGGTTTTCGGTTGGGAAACCAGAACACTTTCAAATTCCTTCTAATTGCACCCAAACCAAGGTGGCAGGTAACACGCTGCACTGTGCCTTCTCCTCCGCTGCCTGCCACGGCAGCACCCGGGGCACCCATTGGGTTCTTTATCCCCCCCAAACCCAGGGCCGTGGGGGAGGCCGGGGAATGCTGCACCCCCAGGAGCATCCAGCTGTGTGTCCGTGCACATACCCTGCGGCTCTGGGAGCGGTGCTGAGCGGCCGGGGGAGAAGCATCAAATCTGGGTGGCAAAACTTCTGGTGCCAACCCAGCTGAGCGACATCAGCTGGAAATGAAAATACTGGGCCCTTGTTATTTTTAACGGGGACCCCACTGGGGGTGGGAAACAAGCACTTTAAATGCTTTTGCGTAGGTGAAATCCAGACCTTACTGCAGGAAAGGAGAAAGCCTGTGCCCGCTGCCTCTTCATATTGCTA
This sequence comes from Aviceda cuculoides, assembly GCA_035590195.1. Lineage (NCBI taxonomy): Eukaryota > Metazoa > Chordata > Aves > Accipitriformes > Accipitridae > Aviceda > Aviceda cuculoides. Next base: position 51,624,204 of record JAVJGG010000001.1, read on the forward strand.
CTTGCTACTGCGAGGTAAATGTTGCCGGGAAGGAAAATACATTGGTTTTCTCACCAGTCCCCCAGGTTTTCCCCCCACGCTGCCTTGCGGATGCTGGATTTGCATGGCCAGGTATCGCCTCTTGCTACGTGATGGGTGAAAGCAGAGTTTAGGATCCGGCTGCCGCGTCCTGCCCCAGCCCTCTTGTTTCCACCCTCTCTGGTGTCGGTGCTGTGAATCCGGGGTGCATGTGTGCTGCAAGCCAAAAAAGCGGGCGCTGCACCCCTCTTTTCATGCCTCTGAGCCTACTCTTTTAGGAGCATCAGTACATAGAGTAAATCTGCTTCCATGGCTTATATTTAATGGATTTTCAAGACAAGACACCTCCGAAAGCGAGTGGTGTCAGACTGCCTGGTCCATCAAATGTGTCACTGCTTTTGCAAAACGTGGTGCAGGCTGAACGCATTCCACCTGCCAGTATGGAGCTAAGTGTTAACAGGGCAGAAATGGTGTTAAATCATTTCCCATTGGACAGGAAGTTTTTCATAATGTTGCTTTCCCAGCCTGAAGACTGAACAGGGTGCAGCACAGCCAATGCCTTCAGCCAGTCCGTCAGTCAACCCATGGATTAATTCATGGAGGCGATTTGTTTTTTCTCCAAACCTTGCCAAACCACAAAGCCAACATAGAACGGTAATAACTTTTATTTTGGCATGATACATATTCAGGCTCATAAGATCCCAGGTGAAGCAGTCAGGTGGAACTGGCCGCAGGGATTTGGAGCTTTTCTCCCTCCGAAGTGCATCCTTTTTCATGTGCCAAATTACTTATCCTTCACGTGGGCTGGTGAAGGCTGCGTAGATGGCATGCAAACACTTGTGAGCAATAACAGCAACAACAATAATCATCATAATATTAAAGAGCCAGCTGGTAATTGGTGCCAGCCCTGACGAAGAGCGTGGCCATTACCCTCATTATCCTGCCCGCTAATGGAGAAGATTGGCACCACGGAGCCAACTACCAGAAGAAATGTGTCACTTTTCAATTAAATCCCAGAGCTTTTGCTCTTTGGGATGTGTTAATCCATGGGGCTAGGAGCAGACAAAGCGGGGGAATGTCTCGGTGAAGCAAACCTGGGCCTGAAATGCAGCCAGAGCATCCCTGGTTGGGCAGGGCAGGCAGGGCAGGCAGGGCTTGCCAGCAGTGTGAGGGAGCACCAGCCCCTTTTTTCCTGGGCATCCGTGAATTATTCAGCAGCGCCACACTGCTCTTGCTTTTCCCAGTCCCCCCAGCACACCGCAGTGCCCGGCTGCATCCCCACTCAGCGTTTACCTGGGGAATTACCAGGGCAACCCTTCCATCAAACCAACACATCCCCCAAAACTCCTTTTCTGCCCATAAATAAGCCTCAGATCATACATTTTATGTAATTTTCCCATTACTGTGAATGGAACCAGCTTGAGCAGATGTATTTGGGCTGCTCCTTGCCCATGTGCTACAGCTTTGCAGCTGCATGTTGCTGCTGCAAAGACAAAGCAGGGACCCTGAGCCGGGCGGGCAGCCCTAGTTGCCCCCTCTGCTCCCAGCACCCTAAACCCGATGGTGGGGAAAATGCCATCAAAAACATTCCTGAACATACTGATACCCTGCAGCAAATTTCCTTTCAAAAAAAGAACAATATTTCCCCAGGTAAGTCTTCTCTGGGTGCCCCCACCCTATACGAGAGGGAGATGCGAGAGGGAAGGTAACTGCACGGAGGTTTTCTCATAGGGTGGGAATTTTAGTGTTAAAAGTTTTTAGAATAATTTTCTTTTTAATAAATTTATGACCTGAATAGGTGCCTCCGCTAGTAATAGCTTGCATTTTATGTGGTGTCATGAGCCTTTTTAATGTACCAGGGTGAAATCTGGAGGTATTGTGCTGGCAGGAAAAACAGCCAGAAGTCACAGAGTCCCATCTATTTGAAACGGATGCTAAACTCTGATCATGAAAGTCTTCTTTAGAGAAATATGTAAAAATCTCAAAATTCACTTCAAATTAGCTGACTTGAATATTTTGTACCCTAACAACGGTACAGCCAGAGAGATGGCTCGAAGGCAGAAAGAGAATTGACCTGAAATGCTCATTAAAATCACAATGAAATAAAGCTTTAAGAAGAGGTGTTCTTTGCTCTTCTCTCCGGCATGATGTGAGAGAGTGGAAACTCCAATTCTTTTCACATCCTCCCCTTGCTCCACTTCAAATCCCTTCCTGCCAGCACTTGGAAGAGACGTTCAGGCTGCGTTAACCCTGTGGGTATCCAGCGCCGAGCCTGGGAACGGTGTTTTTTTTCCAACGCGGCTGTTTTCAGTGCTGAGGATAAAATTCTTGGCAGGAGGGAAGGTGCTACCTCCATCCCCAATTCGGGGGGTACGTGGAGGTCATGGGGGGGTGCAGGATTTCCGTGCTGTCCTGCTTTGCCCCTAGTACTTACGCAGCACAGGTCATCATCCCCGCGGTGCCACCTGAGCATCCTCAGGTGCGCTGGGAAGGATTTCACCAGTAATATCGAGTGTTGTCCCAGTCTGCGGCTGTGAAAAGCTGGCTCTGAGCCCATAATATAATACACGGCGATTAAAGGAAGCGCATTTGTCCTGCTGGTAATATCAACATTTTATGAATGAGCGGGTTCTGATATCAGCTAATTAGGAGCAGGTTTATTGCAGCATCTGTCACCTGGAGTTAAGCAATTTATCCCAGGAGGCTCCACGTGGGGAGGGGGCTGTCAAAAGCCGGTGGGGGGGAAGGTGGAGGATGCAGGGGGAACGGCTGCTCGTCAGCACTGCCAGGGGAAATCCCCCCTGGAAAAGTGGGGAGAGCATGCTGGAAAATGTACAAGCAATTAGATGCATTGTGGTAGCCTAATTGCCTGGCTGGCCAATAATTTTGGAGAGATAACCATGGCAACGGTGGGATCACACACTTGCGTGTCGTGGCTGGAGCATGAGGAGCCAGTGGGCTTCCTTCTTCCCTTGGATGCAGGCAGTGCCCGTCTTTTCTCCTTGAAGAGCATCTCGTTTTAAAGCTCCGCTGCCGGGCAGCATCCTTCAGCAGCACCGGTACCCGTCGCCTCCCGTCCCGCTGCCCACAGCTCCCCACGGCACTTAGGAGCATCATCATCCTCACCGCTGGCAGCAGAAGGATGCCTTTTCCTTGGAACCCCAGTGTTTGAATTCCCCGCCATGAGCTTCCAGAAGATGTGGGGAAAATGGTGCCAGGCAGGACATTATCTGCAGGAAACACTCGTAACGGTATGGCAGGGTAGCTCGTTGCGATTTCCACATGTTCTGCTCAACCTCCCGTTCCTACCAAAAAAAAAAAAAAAAAAAAAATCCTCTTCAATTACAACACATCTCACACTGCAAGAAGCAGTATAAAAAATGTATGTGTCAGATTTTGCCCTAATCGGGACACCTCTTCCCTCACATCTTGTAGGATAACCTGACTGCTGAGTTTTAGTCCATATTACTCAAATTTATACTATAATTTATACTGTATTTTATACTATGTACAAATTTATACTATATACTCAAATAAATACTGCAAATTACGCTGCATTTTGAGTGGGGTATAAATTTTAGTGCTCATAATACAAAGCCTGGGTCACCCAACATTGAGGTTTCCAGACAGTGAGGAGTCCCTAAACCTGCACAAAGAAGGTGCCTGTCCCAGTTTTAGGCTTGCAGGTGCTCTGGGTTGCAGATGCTCATTTCCCTGGGATGTGCAGCTCCATCATCCCTCACTCCCAGTGCTGCTGGGTACCAGGTACCCCTGTCCTCCTTCCCTGTGGTGACCCCCCACTTTGGGGCTGGCACCTGCCACCTTCCTTGCCTTCACCTACCTGCCTGCCCTCCTCTGTGTTTTGTTCTTGACATTTACGGGCAGGACTAATGATTTTTTTGGTGTGGTTGCCTGTCATTTTTTATGTTTCTGCTTGCTATTGCTGGCTGCACGAGTAAGATGTGATAGCTGGAGCCCAGCCGGCGCAGCCTGGGTTTCACCTGCTCTACAAATACCTGGCAGTTTGCTCCTCTGACCACGCTTCTGTAGGAACATTTCACCATGATGAGTGTGACAAACCTGAGGAATTACCTCCACGTGCATGGCACTGGTTTAGCATCATTATCCCTGGCACGCAACTGGTTTTTTTTTTAAGATGTGCAAAGAGATACTGAGGTCTTGTAGGTATCACATTAAAATAAATCAACTTCAAAGGATGCCATAAAGTTTGCAGCCTTTTATCCAACCCATAGTCTTTAAAATTAAGCAAGGCTTAAAATGCAAGTATTGATTTTGGTGCTGGATGATGGAAGGGTTGGGGTAGGGTTTCGGAAATGGGCCTTGCATTTCATTTCCTCTGTGCTATGACAGCACGTTGTTATCAGCGTTTCTTTTATTTGCACATCTGGAACCAGGCAAATCACACAGCTGGGAAGAGCTGCTGGCCATTCTTGATGCTTTGCTTTCCTCTGGAGAGCTCAGAAAACTACCCTCACTAAGGAGTAATTAAGCAGGATAGTTAATAAAGTCATACTAAAGATGAAATGAGAGTCGTGATACCACCAACCCTGAGCATATGGGAAAGATTTTGGAATTTGTTGTGTTTTCAACAGTTTAGCCATTTGTAGAAAGCCGTGTTTAGAAAAAAAGTTGTGGCAGGTACAGCTGGGAGCACAGGCTCCCCCGGGCCGAGGCGTCTTCCCACGCTGGCTTTCCCAGGGCTCAGCATCATCTCATTAAATTCAAGCTGCTCAAGCTGCTCCTCAGAGAAGTGCAATAGCAAAGCCAAGGCTGAAACAAACCCCATGCATTACAAAAATATGTGCACAAATACTAACCTGAATGCAGCCGCCTATGGAAATGTGTGCAGGTGCTGGGGCAGCTGGGCAAGGCATTCACCTTTTCATATTTATTGTGCTTCTGTGATATAGCCTGTCTTGTTATAAAAGGAACAGGGCTCATGGAGATGTTTCTTAGCCATTAATAAAAGTGAAATCACTATAATAACTGAGGTTTTACCCACGCTCGGCCCCGCCAGCGGGTCTGGGCTGTTGGCAGCTCGGCTTTGCAGCTAAGCAAATACCAGATAAAAAAAGAGGAAAAATCTCATTTCATCTTTCTTAGCCTCAGGTCAGAGAGATTTTGTGACCCATCTCCATATTAAAATCCAGTTAAATGTGATCTGTGACTCAGCTGACATCATTAATACAGTACATATGTTGGTATTTCATCTTCGGTTATGCCAGGGTTGGGGTTAAGCGAGGCTTCGTAATAACATGGCTCCCACCTGCAGGTGACACTTAGCCTAGAAGACGATAAGCAGGTTTGCAGAAGTGTCCTGGGGTAGGGGTGGTTTTTTCCCAGCATTAAGTGCACGATTAGCCCCCTGCTGAAAGTGTTCCTGGCCTCGAAGGCGCTGCAAAATACCAGCCATGATGTACTACCGGTTATGAGAGGTAGGTACCCCCTTGCCCACAGGATGCCCCTGCTTCAGAAATGACGTGCTGGGGGGAGGATGTCTTGGGAAGAAACAGTTCGGGGGGGGGTGACCTCTGTTTTCAAAATGCCGATTTTAGCATGGAGGTGAGGGCAGGTTTAAATGATGTTTTCCAAGCAGAATTACCAGCCTCCACTCTCTGATATTATTATAACCTTCTCTGTTATTTGTGCGCAACTGTTTCTTGATGTGACACCCAAATTTCAAGCTCCTCAGCGTCTGCTAACGCTCCGTGCCAGCCCAGGCACAGACCTGGGTTCACAGGACATCACGACCCATCTCCTCCTTCCATCACTGCTCTTGGGGTCTTCATTTCCAAGTAAGGAAAGGAAGGTGGGCATACTTTTAATATCATGAACCACACATAATTAAGCGTCCAGTTCCCATGCTGGGGATGACAGGCTTTTCCCCCATCAGAGTGTTGGGTTGCTCCAGCGTCTTTAAACCATACATTTGCAGTGCAATAAATCTGGTAAATACCAATAAAATTGGTGCTGCCAAATAAAGGCCTGATTAAGGGCTTATGCCAGAGCAAGGCTTTCTGAGAATGTAACGCTGGGAATGGCCCCTCTGTGAGTGATTTGAAAATCAAAGCAAGAGCTGCATGATGTAAATATGAGGAGATGCCAAATTCAGGTGTGTTCACCTGTCTGAGATGCTGTAAATCTTTGTTTATACAGGAAAGCTTTCCTGAGGCCAGAGCCACAGTAGGCAGCAGAAATACCTGCATGAGTAAACCCTTGGGCAGCCAGCTAGAATTTAATTCACTTGGAAAATAACCCCACAATAAAACAAAACAATAGCTGGACAACTAAAAGAAGAAGAAAAGTTAAAATATAGCTCTATAAACCAGTACCTATAAAACAGAAATGTTGAGAAAGGAGTTTTTTGATGGGTTGGGAAATGTACTTTTATGCAGTAGGATTTATTTTGCTGAGCCTTGTAATCAAATCGCAGGTCACCTTAAGTAACAATGACCGCACTGGTGGTGAGAAGCAGCATCTCCATCCTCCTGCCTTGCAAGGGTTAGCCAAAAACCTCCGGCGAGAACGCAGCATCGAGGCACCCTGGCAGCTCCTCAAGGCCAGTGTGCTCTGAAGGCTGGCACAGGGGTTTATAACCTGTTTTATGGGAATTTGGGAAGCAGAGGCTCACACTGGTGAGCAGATCATGCATGTCCTTGGTCCATGCTGCACTTGCATTACTTCTTCTCCTCCTTCATCTGCACTGCAGTTGAGGCTGAGCAGCAAGAGGGACATTATCAGATTTCCAATGAAGCACCAAATCATTCGGGACTTAAAGTAGGATTAAGCAACACAGCTAATTAATTGTAACAGCTGACTTCAGCACCAAATTTGGAAGACTGCATTAGGCTAATTCCCCAGCGCTGATATCCTGGGGGCACCTCTCCAGGTGGTTGAGCATATTTTAAATAAGCCAGCCATGGAGAAGACAGGTAGGGAGAGTGGCAGGGACTGCCTGGGAGCATCAGTGGTGGTGTCCTTGGCCAGAGAGTGGGATCCATTGACCCAGATAGTGATGGTGGAGATGGAGATGGCTGTGGTGGATAGGTAACAGTGACATGAAGGACATCGTGATGTGCTCAAGTGGTTATATTGGGACAACATCCTATTTCAGGCCACTTACATGCAAACATGACTTTTTTGACTAATTTGTGTGGGTGCTCCTGAGCATCCCTGAGCACGAGTGTGAGCAAAGGGGAAAAAGCTGTGCTCGAGGGTGTGCGATTCCCCTTCTGGAGCCACAGAAAGGGGTTATGTGCACCTGCTCATTTGGCTTTGAAACATGTGGAGGGTTTTGCAGACCCTGGAAGTCAGAGCTCCCCAGTGAGGGGGCTTTGCTACTCCCCCTGATGCTGCTCTGTACTGTGTCATATTTCCCACATTTCCAGGGCTTTGGCATTTTGGCTGTTTTTCATTAAAAACCTAGCCCATTTCAGAAACAAACGTTTTATGATGAGTGAATACAGTCTGAAAGAAAATGTGGCTTTTAACTACCTCGTGTTTTCAGTCTTGTTTTTATTTGAACCATTCCTAACATTCTTCTCTTGTATTTTTCTGCACTAAAGATCAATTTTCATACGATGCTGGGGAGACATTTGGAGTAGCTTTACCCTACCCGTGAGGCTTCCCTCCAAACTGTGCAGCACGAGGTTGGGCTGAGGACACACGGCTTTATCACTTGCCCCTGCCCCAAGACCATGCCAAGGAGGGCTGGGGGCAGAGTGCCAATGTTGTTTTTTTTAAAAAAAGAAATATATCCAAGAGGAAGTTATTACTCTGGACTGTTCAGGAAAATGGACTTTGATTGTAAGGCAACAAAAAGATGCTTGGGTGTAATTGAATGCATCTACAGTGAATCAGAGTAGATAATAATTTGCACAGGTAATTCGTTTTCACAAGTGACACAGCACTAATGAATTCATAGAAAGTGTCTGCTTTCTGTGGGGCGGGCAGAAGGAGGCTTTTTGGAAGGGTGTTTTAAAGGTAGAAGTAGCATGGGACCAGAAAAAGTATAAAAATAAGTGCTTGAGCAAAGCCAGCACAAAGAGGTCTACACAGACAGCCTATTCACATCTGTGTTTTTAATGGGTTTTATTCAATTTCTGGCAAATGCATTGCTTTTATGAAGAAACACATGGTATTTCTCGCCTTTCATTAGCTGGAAAAGAATGACAGCTTCAAACCTGGTACCACCTTAAAACCAAATAAACCTCCACCCACCAATGCATTTCACATTGTTTTGCTACCTCCAAAAAAAAAAACCCTGGAATGGGGCTTCAGCCTTCCATTAGCTAAATCCTGCTGGAGCAAGCACAGCATTACATGAAGCTTCAGCAGCCATCCAGGATGCTGCTGCAAAACAGCCGTTCTTCCCTGCTGAATTCAGAAACTTCCCTGTGTTTGTTAACTGTTTTCATCATGTAAACTTGCACCAAAGAAAACAGCAAGCTTACAGAATCATAGAACCATTTGGGTTGGAAAAGACCCTTAAAATCATCGAGTCCAACTGTTAACCTAGCACTGCCAAGTCCACCACTAAACCATGTCCCTAAGCGCCGCATCTACACGTCTTTTAAATACCTCTAGGGATGGTGACTCAATCACTTGCCTGGGCAGCCTGTTCCAGTGTCTGACAACCCTTTGGGTGAAGAAATTGTTCCTAATATCTGATCTGAACGTCCCCTGGTGCAACCTGAGGCCATTTCCTCTTGTCCTGTCGCTAGTTACTCTATAGAAGAGACCAGCACCCACCTCACTACAACCCCCCTTCAGGTAGTTGTAGAGAGCGATAAGGTCTCCCCTCAGCC
>JAVJGG010000001.1:51638789-51678497 GCA_035590195.1 Aviceda cuculoides
CTCCCCCATCCCACTGGGGGGGGAGTGAGTGAGCGGCTGCGTGGTGCTTAGTTGCTGGCTGGGGTTAAACCACGACAGACAGATTGGCAGCTCTGAACCGCAGGGGATGCAGAGAGCTGGCCATGCGTTGCTCTTCAGTGGTCAATGTAGAAGGATCTCTTAAAAATTGAGGAAAAAAAGTGCTCAAGCCCCAATTTCTGATTTTTGCTCAGAATATCTCATATGACAATAACAGAAAAGCTGGAAAGCAATACTGGAAAGAGGAGTTCTTCCTCCTGGGTTACTGGCAGGAGCAGAGACGGAGGGTGGCAGCCCCAAGGAGTGCCCAGTGCGGCTGGACAAGCCCCGCAGCATTGCCTCGAGATGCTAACCAAAGTGTCGCTGCAGTGTGTGCTGTTACAGAGGGGCGTGGAATTGGGGAAATGTATAATGTGCCATTATGTGCAATTTCCTTTTTAAGTTTCCTTTCTTAATAATTATTCCTATTATGTAGGTGGACAGTCTCTTAATATAGATAAAGACCTTTGCAGCTGCTCCGTCGTCGGCCTCGCGTTTAATATGCACTTTATAATTAGCCTGGAAGGGAAGACCCATGGTTGCAGTCAGCCCCTGTTCTCTCAGATCATTTTTAATCTGAGCCGGGCTCAGCTGGGAAGGGCTGATAAGCACTTCTGTACATGACAAACAGGGCTTTAATCTCTTCTTTCCATTCCTAGTGCGCTCATTACACAAATTTGTCTCTGAATGACCCCAGCGCATTAAAAATTACCCATCCTGGATGCTGTATCTTTTCTTTTAAACTTTCTTAAAACACTCAGTTTGACCCTGGGGTTCACAGAACGGGGGGGAGGCGTTCACAGGGGGCTGCACAACAAGGTCACCAATTCCCTCCCACAACCCAGTAAACCCTTTGCTTTTTCATTGATTTGGTTTGCCGGTCACCAAGCCTCGAGAAAAGCCTTTGCTGGGTGAGGACTGTTACAGTCCCTATTGGATTTAAGAGGGATGCTGTATGTGGGGTTTCCTCCTGCAGAGGGTTGGTAGGAAGAATAACAAAGTCCGATGGTTGGAGTTGGAAGCAGCTGGCCACGCTCTGGCCATCGGTGACAGACATCTTCAATCATGAGGATAGTTGAGACCCTGGGTCAATTCTCCGGCGATTTTGGCCAAGCCAGACTGGGTTTTGCTGTAGAAGAGATGTCTATAGCCCAAACGGACATTGTAAGCACACGCTAAATTTACTTGGAAAGGTATTTCACTCTTCACCTGGAAAAGGTCAGGTGAGAGGACCACAACTTTCATTCCTCCCATCTCTCAATAATCACATTAGCAAACCAGTTTTGTGTTTATCTGGGTGAGATAAGGCTGCTTCTGACCAACAAATTCTAAATATAACATTTATTTCTTTTTTCAAAAAGTGCTTTTTTGGTATTTCTGCACATCTCTATCCCATGGATAGAGAAGGGGGTGGCTCTCTGGAGTGCTCTTGCCTAGTTTTGCTCACGTCCCCTTTGGTGGGGAGGAGGGCTCACGGACTCCCCAGAAGATTTCAAATTGCAGTAGAGGTCAGTGGGTGCCTGATGGGAGAGAAGTGAAAGGCCACCCCAAGAAGATGACATGGTGGGACGTCCCGTCGTGCCAGTGGCTTCACACCCAGCCATGGCGACGCCAACCACCCCACCCCAGATATCTCTCCTGGCTGCAGCCGGGACAAGGAGACAATAAAAGACATAACAGTTAATCAGCCCTTAATTAATTATAATAGGATAAGGAGTCCAAAAGGATGTGGAAACAGATCTGAACTTTCTAACAGCATTAGAAAAATTGCTGTTTGCTCCTGGTGAGTTAGGGGTGTGAGTGTGAGTAAAATGGGTGTCATGAGTCTAAGCCAAAATTTTTCTAAATATACCATTTTTTCCCTCAATAAGCCATCCAACCTATACTAAGATGAATGACAAAGGGTCTTTGCAACAACCCCACTACAGCAAACTGATTCAGAGCTCTGGTGACTGTAGCTTGACTGCCTTTGTATTAAAGTGGGGTGATAGCTAAATAATGTTCACATTAAAATTGTCATACTTGGTCTTGACATTAATTTTCTGAGAGATGCAAACAATTATTTGCACTTTTGAAATATACACAGAAGCGCATTTAATCTGAACATTAATCATGCACAGTTCTTCAGCCTTAAACAACTTGGAGTTCAGCAGGAGCTAAAGATAGCATGGATCTGGCACTGGGAAAGACATTTCCCCTCCACTTCCACCAAGGTTTAACTCTGACCCCTGATCTCCATGTTGGGAAGCACTAACGCGAACACCAGTTTGCTTTTCCAGAGGAAAACCAGCACTTGTCTCTGGCTAAATGACAGGCTGGAGAAAACTGATTTTTTAATTGAAAATGACTCCCGGAGGACAGTGCAAAGGGCAATTGTAATAATAATATCTCGGTGTGCCACCAAAAGCCACCCCAAGCAATGTCACAATTTCCTGTGTTTCCAGCACACTGACTCCCACTTTGCTTTTATTAGTGTAAAGGGTTTCGCATCCAATTGCACTAAATACCCCCCTAATTATTTTTTTTTCATGAGTGCATAAATACGTAGAGTGGATAGAGATGGTGCACCCACACAACATTTTCAGTATTTTTTTTTTTTACTAATTTTGTTAATTCCTGCCATAGGGAGAAATAATCTGCATTTCAATGTTTCTGGTACTTGCAGAAAAAGGAGGCCTGTATAAGGTAAAGAAAAGAGATTTTTAAACTTTGCCTTTAAAACTTAATGGAAAGCAGTAACATGGAAATTTAATAAAAAGACGCTGATGTATTCTTGTGAAATGTCAGCTTGTGGAGTTCAGTGTTAACTGTCCTTAACACCAAATAATGCCAATGTGCTTTAGCCAGAGAGTCCCAGAAGACCATGAATGACGCCCACACTCCCGTAGCAGATATGGCCAGGAGAGCTGTAACATTAAAGCAGATGAATCAAATAATTTAAAACTTCAAAGGCAGCTTTAAATTAGACTTTTCCACTGCGGGATGGAGCACTGGCATGGGGGTGCGAAGGTGCACTGGGAACGAGAAGAACTGCGTCATCACTGGCGATCTGCCTTGGAGGACAGGAGATGGCTCCCCAAAGGTCCTCTCCCACCGGTGAAACACCGCTGGGAAGGGTGCTGAGCTACAGGAACCCCACCAGCTGTCCGCCTGCGACCCCCAGGCTGGTGCCACCAAATGTCCACCTGCAACCCTCAGGCTGGTTCCACCAAATGTCCACGTGCGACTGTCAGGTCATTTCTGGAAGAATTAGGGCACCGAGTGTATGCAGCAGCATCCTTGTTTTGCTGGTTCTTCTCCTCGTTGACCACAAATGACAGTTCCTACATGTTCTCAGACTCCAGTTTTGAACAACCGCAACAGCATGACGTTTCAGATAAAAGCTAAGTAAAAATGGCTGTGTTGACATCTCCTGCAGGAAAAAATACATGAGTATTAGGCTGGAACTGATATTTTCCCAAGAGAAATCTTTGCTTTTCATGAAACCATATGTTTTGGAAGAACCCTCCGCACACAGATTTTGACACATTCACCTCTCAGCAGAGATAAAGCCTTCACGAGGGCATCCACCTCTGTTTGGTTTTAATTTGTCAGGAATAAGGGTGTCTGATGCTCCCCAATCAATAGTAAATAGAGACGTATGTGTCATCGTTCATGGGGAGTTTACGAACAGGCACAGGCATTTCATTGCACGGTGAGTGGCTCTTGTTTGCTTTGCTGCAGTCAGCTGAGCTTTCCAAACCCCCAAATTAATGTGACCTTATGAAGACTTGTTCAGCAGCACAAAGACTTCAATTCAGATAGTTTCAAGGAAACAATCCAAGAAAATGTTCCTTTCAAATGTCTTCTGTGCGAGTACATTCAGACAGTTTCTTGAACTCACAACCAGCTAAAACACTCATTTAATTCTGTATTTGTTTAGAAAGATTTATCTATTCATGCAAAACCGATAAAGGGAGACGCTACAGGGGTGCCTTGAGAGGCACAATGCAGCATGAGGTTATCAGCACCTTGTGTATAACCTGTTCCATTTTTAAATTTTAGCCTTAAAATCTTTTTTCTTGCATGTCTTTAGATGCAATTGGTTCTTAACAAGACAATGGCAGTTCTTTGCTTGCATTTAAAGATTTTGTCCTTGAGAAAATGTGTAGGAATCACACAAATTGAAAGGAGAAAAAAAATAAAGCTCTTCACTCGGGCTTTCATGGCCTAGGTAGCATCAATATCTACATATCAATCCCTCCTGCTCTGGTAGCTGAAGAATATTCTTGTGTTCTTCAGACTACCAGACCCCTGTCTAAAAACAAAACATCTCTGGAGATCTGTTTTTCTGAGCTTGAGGTCATGTGTAAACCAGAGGCTCTGCTGAAAAATGGAAATAATCCTTCTCTTTGGGAAGTCTTTTGAATAAATGATTCAATCTGTTTTCTGACCAAGTACTTTGAAGACTCCAATTTGTGGTGATTTAACAACACTTGAGAGAAGTCCAATAAAAAGCTCATTCAAGGTGGAAATCACAGCAGCAGTCGTGCACACATATTTCAAACATCAGAGTGAAATAAAATTATATAGAAGAGTAATGTGAAATAGAAAACAAACACTTCCAGTTGCAGGCAAAAATAGAATAAAAACATTTTACAGAAATAATACAACTCTGCTTAACAAAAGCAGTGTTAGCTTACAATTGCTTTTATTACTTTATATACTATTCTTGGATGCACAAACCAAGAGCCACTGGAGTTCCGCTCAGCAGCATCGTCATAAGTATTCCTGAAAATTCACTAAAGGTAATGAACAGTTTGAAACAATCTGACAAAAATAATTCCATCCTTCCCGCAGGGATAACGTGCCCTGATTACACAGTGCACAGCCCCTGCAATTCTCCGCAGCCAGAAATTTCTGCAGAGGAAAACTAGATTTATCCCTGATGATGGTTTCCTACATGGTGTTCCCAAAACCACTCCTTGGGGCCGGGCTGTGGGTTTGGGGAAAGAACCCTGGTTTTTTGCATCATGTCACTGCACTGAATTTCAACAAGAGTCCCAGCTGGCAACAGTTAAGCCGGAGTTTAACTTTGGAACAGTTGCTGCCAAAAAGATAGGAATTTATCCAAGCGTGTATAGCAAAGGTTCATACATTTCTAATCAGTACGTGGCAGGAGCTACCACACCGCAGGAATTTACACCCAGCTGCTACAGGGTACGGCTTTTATTGTTTTTATAGTGGCGGTGCATTGCTGGTGTGTGTCTTGTCATCTCCCCAGCCAGAGCTTTCTGGAGCATAACTTGTGCAGCTGAGCTCAGCTTAGCAAAACATCTGCTGGAGTTGGCAAAGTAAAGCTCTTATATGTGCATGTGTATGGAGGGAAAATTTTTAGCATCCCGTTTTTTTTATCTTAAAAAAAAAAAAAAAAAAGGCCTGGGGAATTGGAAGCCAGGCAGAGGCAGCGGGGCTCAGGAGCCCTTTTCCAGGGATGACTTTGTGCGTGTCACCTTTTGCTGCTCGTGTGTGTCACCTCTTGCACTTCTTGGGGCTCTCCTCACTTGCCAAAGGCCACATTTTCAGCTGCGCTCAGCTAAGCACCACTGCAGCGCCCGCAACACGCTTGGCATCCCATTTCACCCCCTAAACTGTACGTTAAATGCCATACTCTCCGGTTGTGTTGTTGCTAAATCTGACTCGCAGTGTCTTTTAAGCACTATTTTTCAGCAAAGCATGTGCAATTTGACCAGAGCACATAGTTCAACTTTATTTTTAATGACCATTATAAACATTTTAATTCTGAATTAAATTTCTGAAGTCAATTTCTGGTGGCTAAAGTTGTCCACGGCAAACTTATAACTTATCCTGAAAAGTTTAGCAGAAGCTGTTTGGTCACTGTCAGGTTATTTGGGGTGGAAAAATCTATCCAAATGCTTAGTTTTACTCAAACTTGGTTTATGTTTAAAATCTCATTGACAAGCAACAAGGGCTTCAAGAAATATGTTCCAGTGTTACAGTAATTCACTTAATCCAACTCTTATCTTGAGCTGGCACGCCGATATCTTCACACAGGTTTATGCAGGCACAAAATACAGTATACAACTTGCATAAATACATTTTATATTACCTTAGCTAAGATTCACAGGTATTTTAGAACTCTTATTAAGCATTCAAAATTTTTTGTCTGTTTTCCTTGTAAGATTGCTGTAAAAAATGCAGCATCTCAATGCCTGAGTCACCGCTGACTCACAGATAAAACTATCCACACTTGTTTTGGAGAAGCCAAGAGTACAAACACAGTCTGTGGCAAGCTGAGATACCTCAGAGCATCTGACTGCCCAAACAGAAATTAAACTTCTTTGCATGAAACACGCTGGCTCCCGCCAATCGATTTAATGAGCTGCATGCGGCTGCCAGAATATCATCCCCACTTTGCATCTACTTATCCTCTCGCCCAACGCACTCCAAGACGAATTCATTATGGCAGCACATTTGGATTTAATATCCACCAGTTTCTGCACTGAAAGATGTTTTCTCCTGTTTTTCAAGTCGGCAAAGGTTCCTGCTTCATTGTCCTTGCCACAGAGACACCCGAGAGATGTCGTTCCCCTTTGAGGAGCGCTGTCGGGATTTCTCACTCCCCTCAGTGCACATCATCTGAAGGACCCAGAAGAGGAGAAGACAACCATGCTAGCTTTGTGAGGAAGACTAGCGGGATGAAAGGGTTCTTCAAGAAACAGAAAAGTGGAGGCAGAGGCTGGCAGGAGTCCCCTCCATCCCAGGCGGTGTTCACGGGGATGGTTACAGGCTTGGCTGATCATGCCGGGAGGAGCGAGCTGGCGTGTGATGCCAGCCTGGGACCTTCACCCACGCATGGGACCTTCCAAGCCCTCCAAGCCCTCCCTCCTTGCAGTCTGGCCCAAATTCCCTGGCAGGACTATATTTGGTGGAAAAGCGTGTCCCTGGGAGGCATGTGTGTGCCACAGCCCTGTTTACTTCTTGGTCTTTCACAAAGCAAATGCAGCCTCTTGGTGCAGCTCTGAGCAGCCCCAGATGCTGCGAGGCTGGATCCAGCCTCAGAGGCAGGACCATTCTTCCCCAGGCTGAGCTTTCCACCAGTGCATCCTGCGCTGCATCTCTTCAGTCCAGGCTAGTTTCTTTTTTGATGCATTTTTTATTTTGCACAATATATTATTAACTCTGTGAGTTGCTCCGTGTCTTGCTTAAGGCCACGTCTCCCTTTGCAGTGAAAATATCCTCAAACGTGCTGACGGCTCCTGGTTTGAGCATCACTCCCCTCTTCTGACCCGGTGGGGCAGAGGCTCTCACGCAGTACTGCCCAGATCCTCCACCAGCGAAGGCCAGGAGAACCTTGAATACTGTGGTTTTAAATGTGTATTGTGGTGGGACAAGGTGTTTTGGTGAAGAAAACCCCTGCCTGAGTTTTCCTGTAGCAGAATCACTCTCTTTTAGCTAATGCCAAAACTGCCAAGCACCTCCAGCCAGCACTGCTCCTATTACTGGATTAAGCAAATCCTTTGCTATGCAGCTGCCCATCGGAGGATCTTCTAATTTAAGGGTTACTTGTACATATTAATAGTTGTAAAATTGGCCATTACCAGAGGGGATTGGAGCTGGAAAGGAGAGGAGGCAAAGAAAGATGGCCTGGTAATCTCCAATAGCCAACTCCGTGAGGTTTTGAACACCAACCGTTTGTCATAAGGATTGCTCGAAGGATGCAAGCGTGAATAGCAGCAGCCAAGTGGTGGGAGCACGAGGACATGTGTGGTAACACCATCACACAAGTGCCCAGCAGGTGGAAGAGCCACCTGAGAAATGGGCTTTTCCTTTATTTAATCTCATTTACCAGGATTTGAATGTTTAGGGTTAGGAATTGCTGTTCCCCACAGAAATCCCCCAAGAGTTTGAATAACGCCATCTCCAACACGCCAGAAAACTCCCTGCGGGTTCAAGGCTGGGTTTACTCCCATGATCCCAGCAGGACTCAGCCTGGGATGTCCTCGGGGCGGCTGCAGACACAGCAAAGTGGAAATGGGATGATTCAGCTCAGGTCAGGGCTGACTTTTCTGTGCAAACGGTCAAAGTTCCTGGTGAGTCACACGCAGCTCCTCCCAGCCCGTGCAGGAGCAGAGTTTTGCCCTTTGCACGCGGACAATGAGACTGGGAAACTGCAAATCCCTTGAGTTTTTGCCCACTAGAGCATCAGGGTTCACAGTCGGAGTGGTTTTTTCTCATAGCAATGATGAAATCTTGGATTGTATTGGCTTTTTGTGCAAGACTGTCACATATTTTCCTGGAAGGAGAGCATTTAAAAAGAGGAGAAAATGAGGATTTTCCTCCGAAGAGTGAAACTGAAGACGGAACGAGTCACTCGGTAGTCCCTTACCCTGAGAAAGTGCAGGACTTCTCCCATGATGTTTCCAACATTTTGTCTAGTCTAGTTTTCAAAGTCTCAAGTGGAGAGGATTTACTCGAGGTCTGGCATTGCTCACTTACCTCTCTGGTTAATGTTGAAGCATCCCTGCCAACGTGGCTTTAATCTCCATCTCTGCAAGGAATTATTATATTTAAGCAGAAGTGAAATAAAGAATGAAGACAAATAATCTACACTGAAAGGAAAATAGCAGCTCACTGGTCTCTGCTCTCTTCAAGTGAAACAGATTTCAGTGGGATTTAGAGTTGGTGCAAGGGGGTTTGTGCCTCTCTGGGATCCCACAGCCTGGGGGCACCATATTTTGTGTTGCACGGTCCATGTGGATGGATTTTGCACCGGGGACGGGGGACAGAACACCCCCAAGGCCAACCTCGGGGCAGGTGGGGTCAGCTCCATTGGCCTTTATCGCCCGTGGAAAATAAAAACTCCAAAGGAAGGCGGTTATAAGTGCCTATTTTATTCAATTTTCCTTTTTTCTGCTTAGTTGTTGTTCGATGGAGTGATGGATGCCTGTCAGGGAGCAAGGAATGGGTGCCTGGCACTATCCTACACCCGCTCCTCCCCGCTCCACGTGGGCAGTGTTCATTGGGCTGAAACCAGAGCAACCTTCAGAAAAAAAGACATAGCATATCCCACCAAACTGATAAACCTCTGCACCATTCGAGGTGAACGCGATCTGTTTGTTTGTTTGCTTTTAAAATTAAATTAAAATATCATAGGCGATTATTCCCAACTGTTTTCTTTGGAAAGGCTTTGCAAACATCTTGTCGGGTGGGTAATGCCATTTAGGTCATTTGATGGAAGGCAAACCCCTCATCTTTGGCTCTGCCCTTTCTAGAAGATTTCTGTTTCATTAGCACAGTATTAATGAGGCTGGATTTTAAAGCAGGTGTTAAGTGCAATCAGAGCAGCTTTATTAGGCTACAAATTGTCTGGAGCTGACAAAGGCAGTCGCATTGGTCCATGCTCAGTTAACCTTTGCCTGCGTGCATGACTTGGCTGATTAAACAGCGATTGATAACGACCTTCAGCCCGGGGAGCCTCTAAAGGTGCTGTTGCATAGACTCCGCTGTGCCAAATGGAAATCTTTAGAGGATCATCACCTTTTCAATTTACGAACCCATACAGTAATTTTAAAATTATGCAATAGCATGCTACAGCGAGGAGCTAATTTACTGCTGCTAAACTGGTATTTTGAATGCAGACTGCGAGAGGACTGGTGACACAGTTGCATTTAACAGAAACTAATATTGAGGATTCACGGCTACCGATGTTTAAACAATGTCTGGCGATTCGAGTACTGTGTATTTACATAAAAATGAAAGTGAGGGATGTTATGGGAGCCACCCTTTCTGGGTCCTGACCCCAGCCACGCTGAAGTCAAGGAAAACATTTCCCTTGGCCCCAGCAGAGAAGGGCTCGGGGGCCAGCGTTTCGGGAGGCAACGGGTGCTGCGGCTCCCAAACCCAGCGGTTCCCCACGGTCATGTCAAGGGCAAGGGAGCAGGCGATGCGGGAGGTAGTTGGGGTCTTTGTGTCTTGTTTTCTAAACAGGACAAATAGGGCACCCCAAAGATGCTTGGCCCTGGGGAAATTCTGATGTCCATAAGACAGCGGTGCCTTTTGAAAGAAACTGTGAATTATGAGAGTCCAACATCCGAGACACAGTGCTTTAGCGAAAAATATGGTAGTAATAGTTCTCCCTTTCAGAAGATATTGATGACTTGTTGTTAGATAACTGCACATCGAAATAATAACACAGGCGCGTGTGAGGAAAAGCTGCAGAAATGTGTTGGGTAACTGAGTCTGGGATGAAAATCTGGGCAGAAGAGGAGATGCAGGGAATGACTCAGGAAGCACAACCCAGGATACACAGTGATAACTGAATTTGTCTGGTCCACATGAAAACATGAGCATAAACCTTCAGAAATTTTGCAGTTGTAAGAAGAAAGTACTTTTGTGAAAGAAACCATTAAGAGTATGGACACAGTGCATCCTAATGATGTACAGGTGAAAACAGAGAGAAGGATTTTATGGGTTTATAGGTGGTCAGGTCTTCAGCAGAAACGTTCAGCCTTGCAACAACCCCAAAAGAAAATAAGGAGATGTGGCTGGTACCAGTGAGGGTGACAGGGTAGGACTGGTGCCGGCAGCGTGGGCTCACTGAGGATAACACCCCGCGCTCCGAGCTCCTCTCCGTGGGGATGGCTCCGCTCCCCGCCGCCCTGCTGGGGTCCATGGGGGCCATGCCGGGGCTGCCGTGGGGTGGCCAGTTGGAGCAGGATTTAAGGAACCCCCCCAAAAAACCCTCTGGCAGCACTGCCCCTGTGTTCTCCAGAGTTTATATTTTATTACTTCCTTCCAGAGCCGTGTATTTTGCTGCGAGCGTGCAATTTCTCGCATGTCGCCATGCCTGACAGCGCAGATTTGTTTCCCCCGGTGGTGAAAGACACCCCCCACCCTCCATGGGCCTCCCCCCCTGGTCCCAGCCGCTTCGAAGAGCAGCAACCCACTGGTCCTGCTCCAGTAGGGCCAGGAGAAGCCGGAGCAACCCCAAAACCTGCCCCTCGGCTGGAGAAACATGGGACTTGTTTGTAGCACTTCATAAAGCCCAACTCCTCCTTCCCTGGGTACCCGGCGGGGAGCGCAGATGAGGGGGCTGTGCAGAACCCCACACCTCCAGGTCACCAGTTCAGAGCTATACATGGTTCCAACATCCAAATACAATTTTATTTCATGTCTTCGGATGGTTTAGAGCGGGCCCTGGGTTTGCTGCACGGAGGGGTCTGGATGGCCGCAAAGCACCGGCTCCTCCTGTTTCTAGCCACTAGGCTACATTTAAAAAAGCAGTTAAAATAGAATTTATCTCAGGCTTTCCCATATCGACCACTGATGTACTCACTGGCGTGGTGAGCTCTGGAAAGCTGGGGGTTGTATGAAGCCGAGGGGGCTCTACCCCACTCCCAGCAGCTGGAGCATCCTCACCATCAGAGGACCAACACCCCTCGCCCGGGGTCTGCCTCCCTGGAGGGGATCCTCCCCTGAAGGATGGTGTAAGAAGCTGATTTTGCTCCAGTTAAAGAAGGTGATAAACGTCCAGTTGTGCATTTCTGACCGGGATGGGAACAGTAAGGGGTGGGATCCTGGGAGATGGGTGTTTTCCCTCCCCATGTCAGCGCTCTCCAGGACCACAGGCAGGGTAGGAATCTCCAAGAAAAGGTCTGTTTCCAAAGCAATGCTTCTAAAAATCTCGGTGGTATTTCCTGAAACACCCGTACACATAAACATTTACGCCGGTCCCGCGCAGAGCGTGTCAGTGCAGATGCAGCAGGCATTGGGAGGGTACCTGGGGGAGCCAAGCCAGCCCCGTGACCCCCTTGTGCCGGCTGTGCCACCTCTTGCACCGCCCAGAAACTGCCCCAAAATGGGGCACGCGAACCTCGTCTTCATCCTTGTTGATGTGCTCTAGCTTCCGAGCATCCTCCCATTTTCATGACTCCTGTGTTTGCCCCCAGGACCAGTACTGCTGGGCTGCGAGGAGCTGCAGACAAAATGGATGATGCCCTGATGCCCTCGAGCAGCCCCCACTCGGGTGCCTAAATTTAACGCAGCTCCGCAGAGCGGGCAAACACCCGGCCAGTCCATAACCCCCGCAGGCAGCGTCGCTCAGCTCTTCTTTCACTCCCACAGCGTGAAGTCACCAGTGAATTTTTTAGCAAAATCTTTTTTTTTTTTTTTTCCTTTTTCACCCCTCCGAGCCCAGCTGCTGCCCATTCATCAGTAGCTGCGACTCCCACGTCATGAATGAAGGCAATGGGCGCACCCTGGCTGCCTTCCCTACCGGTGTCATCCTGAGTTGTACGGCAGGTGACAACACACTGTTAGTTTGCTGGAAAGTTCCATCTCCGCGTCAGCCTGGCCCAGCTCCTGCCCAGGGAGCGGGAATGCTGCACGGGAGAGGGACGTCCTCCTCAAGGCTGTTCAAGTTGGGTGTTTGCTGAGGTCTCGGCAGGAAGGACGATGCGAAGCCACGGCAAAGCTCCGGATTTATTGCCCCAGCAGCACAAGGAGGTTGATTTATCCCGGTTTCCCGCAGCAGCAAGGCAAGAGGGGAGGGATGCTCCTGCAGGCTGGGCAGCCTTAGTGCTGTGCCATGTGGGAGCAGGCGGGGAAGGATGTCCTCCAGCATCTCTAACCAAGGAGTGAGTTAGAAGTAAATTAAGTCAGAAGGCTGAAAGCCACGGCTTTTCTCCCTACCACATCATCCGCTCGCATCCCTGAAGGTTTGGGAATGAACGCAGGAGGCTAGTCAAAGGAGAGAGGCAGCTCCTCAGCTAATTTATAACAAGCTTGTGGCTGGCAAAGAAGTGTTTAAAGAAATGCATTTATACGTAGGCTCTGGTTTTCCCAAATGCACGCAGTCACTGCTGCAGGGGTATGGCTGCACGCAGCAAACCCCGAGGCCAGGGGTGGCAGAAGGAACCAGGCTGCCCCAGAAACGTGGCTTTTTTTAATGAACTACGAGTACACACAGAGATGAATATGATCTATCCTTCCTTTACAACCCTGTTGAGACCCACGTTCGTCCCTGTGAAATACAGCCCACCATTAAATACACTCCGGCGTGGTGGTCTGCGGAGAGTCCTGCTCGGAGCAGCTCTTTCCCATGTCTGCTTGGGAAAATAAGCAGAAAAATTGGCTGCAGAGCTCATGCAAAGGAAAATCATGCACTGCCAAATGGAGCAGCATAAAGCAGGTTTTAATTTCAGCTGTATTATTTGTTCATTAGTTCATTTATTAGTTCATTGATTGAACCCAATGGTATGTCATTCCTCACCCTCCCATACATATAAATAGATATCACTGTTAAGAAGACTGCACTCCCCGGCTTAGGAAAGCTTGCTCTGGACTAATGTGGACATCACAAAGCAATGAGGAAAATGGCTTTTCCCCGCTATAGCGCTAAGGTAAATAAGGATTAATTAATTTTGCGTCTTCCAGAGCCAGATGCATCATGGCCATGTACCAGTCCTTCCCATGCCTGACATCTGTCCGTTAAAATTGCTGCAGAGATTCAGATCTGCAAATGTAATTATGCATCTCCATTCTAATTTAAAACTCTCATTTAACATCTGACTTAGCAGCATTCAAACAGTTTAAGCCACATGCTTAATGTATGAAGGCACATGTCAAAAATAAACTCAAAACCCTTAGAGGCTCCCTTGCCACTTCATACAGCTGAATCAGAAAAGCCCCCAAAGCAAGTACGGAGCGAGGGGATGCCAGCCCAGAGGCTAAGCCTGGCTTAGAGCTGCTTTTCCCAGAAAAGATGCCGGCCGCCAAAGAGCCTGGGAGCTGCGGTGTTTTGACCACCACGTGCCTGCTTTAGGAGATCTTGGCAGTGAACGCCTGGAGATCCATTTATCTGAAGATGTTAGGACATGGAGGATTATAAAATCAGCAAGATGTGTTTCTACCATCAAACAGAAATGCCGGTGGTGCTCAGGTTTATCCCAAGTCATACGGAGCAATGACCTAATCCTGTCTGATGGTAAACGCTGGCCTTTGACCTGCGCGATCAAACTCAGGTTGGGAGTAGCTGGCTGCACTGTTGGCTTTGAAAGAGAATATAATATTGCGTACCTCTGGAGTTAGAGACACCTTTCTAAATCCTCCTTATCGTCTGTATTCCAGGAAAAAAACCCCAAATTGCTCAGTGTTATTTCCAGAGGCTCATCGAGGCAGCACCGGCACCCAGCTCTCCATAAGAGAGAGTGAGTAGGTCGGTGCTGGGCTCATGGGTTGTGGTTGGGGTACGGGGAGCAGGGGGTCTTGCAGGAACCGGTGATGGAGGGGGCCATGCTGTGGCTGGCAGCTGTGAGATTTGGATGCTCAGTTGGTTTTCATGGGTGTTTGCGTGACTTCTCGCTGGCCTGCAGGGCACACGCAAACCTCGTTCAGCTTGGTCTTTAACGCAGCCTGTATCGAACCCAGCCTCATGCCTCTATTTACCAGATCGGGAGCGCTTGCTTGAGCAAAGGCTGCAGAGCTGGAGAAAAAGGACGGAAAACTCTCCAGCCCTGGCAGCGCTGCCCTGAAACCACACAGGGCTGCAACTGGACCCAAACCCCCTTGCATGCAGTGCAATGCATTTATTTCCTATCCAATACACTTGGCTATTTCCATACACTTGGCTATTTCAATACATTTGCCTATTTCAATGCATTTTCCAATTTCAATGGATCTTCCTATTTCAACGCATTCTCCTATTCAACGCATTCTCCTATTCAACGCATTCTCCTATTTCAACGCACTCTCCCATTTCAACGCACTCTCCCGTTTCAACCCATTTCTTCTCCTCCAGCTCAGTACCTGTGCTTTTCTCCACCTCCAGGTATTCGGAGAGGCTTCCCCCCAAGACCCTGCTGTGTCCCCCCTGAGGAGCAGCAGCCAGCCACCATCCTGCCTTCACTTCTGCGGGTCCCCGCGGGGGGGACTGCCCGACCGCAGCCTCTCCCCGCATCTGCTTGCGTTGCACCCCCCGGCCCGGTGGCTGGTGTTTAATCTTTCGGAGGATGACTCATGGGGAAATGCCAGCCTCATCCGTCAAGAATTTTAAACAGAGGCTTTTTAAAAAAGGAATTGAAGAAAGCAACCATCTGTCTAGGGGGAAACGTGCTGTTTTCTTCTCTTTCTGCCGGAGAGGGGACATAGGGAGGGAAGAAAAGCCATGCCAGGTGCTGGGTCTTACCCACCAAATGTGCTTCACCAAATTTTGCCACTCCAGCTCTGGCTCACTGCATGCTGATAGCACAGGTTGTCATGACAATATCCCTTCAATAAAAAAAATCACAGGGAACATAATGGGGATTAAACTGCCATGAGTCCATAGAAGTGAGCCAAGACGTGCCATGGGACTGGCTGGCACCCATGCGCAGGTTTCTCTTGCCGTAGCCCTCCATCACGAGGACGGTGTTTGGGGTTTTTTGGGGGAGGTTGTGTCTCTCCCCTCCATCCCAGAGCCTGGATGTATCTGTGCCAGTGGAGATCTGCTTGCTGCTGGGTTAGGGTGAGGGTTGGATTTGCTGTCCCTTTTGCAGGAGAAGGGTAAAGCCACGTGCCCCTGATGCTCAGCTTTTAGGACTAAAGTCAGGCGTTGCTTTTCCTTTTTGCTCCTACAGCAGAAAGGTAAAATGGAAAGAGTTGCTGGAAAATTGCAAACGATTAATTGGGGAAATGCCATTGCACAGAATCAGCTTTTATCTTATTGCTTGAAATTAGGGACTGATGAAAAGGGCCACCTCAGCAGCTCCTAAAACCAGATTACGGAGAGCAGGGGAACTGGGTCTGATTTAGCTCAGTGCTCACTCAAACCATCCCACATCTGAAAACCTCGCACGGCTCTGGCTCTGCTCCCACCCCTGCTAGAAGGGACCTGCCCAACCCGCCGTGCATTTATTTGTCTCACAGGCACGTCTGACTTGAATCCAATGGTACAAAGCCACGGGGAAACACCCAGGGCTGTAAATAAGTAATAAACAGAAAAGAAATCGTAAGGACCTCTGCAAAATGCTTGGGGAAAAAAAAAAATCTCCCCTTCGCCCAGTGCTGCTGGGGTGCCGGCAGCACGGATCCGACCCTGGGACTGCAAAAAGGAGCTTGAGAAAGGCACAAGCCACTTCTAGGAGAGGTGGTGAGAGGGAATGAACTCCTTTTGCAAGGGCTGTTTAAATTCCCAACACACGTGCTGGATGGCTGAAAGGCTGAAATTATTCCAAGGGCTCCCTCATGCCTTCTATACATACGGTGCTGGCATTGGCGATGCTTTCAAGTTAACACACAGCCAGAGAGTTCTCGGGAATGGCAAATATTATCATCTGCTCTTCACCAGGGTGCCGTTTCAGAAAGCCGTGCTCCCTCCTCACCCCAAGACCCCGACACCCCCAGCACGACCTGGCGCAGGACCCCACATCGCTCGGCTGGATGGATCGCACTGGCTTGGGTCAAAAATGCAACTGAGAAAGCTGTTTTGCAACAAATGGCAACCAATTCCATTCAGGATATGAGTGTTTCATTTTAGGGTATGCCCATTCCTTTCTGTTAGTCTGGCTGGTGAAAATAGCTGCTGGAACACTTCTTGCAAGCTTTTAAAAAAGCCCTTCGGCTGGGAGGCAGCTGCCATGGATGTGCTATCAAAGATAGTTGGGTTTTTTTTCCATCTGCAAAGTTAAAATTAAGAAAATTTCAAAAATGAGATGAGAAGCCATGCTGGTGATGGGCAGCTCAGGCCAGCTGGACCCGTTGTTTGCCTCCTGGGATGAGGGAGCTTTTTGGGGGCATCTCAGCAAAGCTCCAGAGGGGATTCCTGAGGATGCCCAACTAGGGGACAACTGTGCCTGCTGTGGCGTTGCATCCAGGGTGCAGGGCTGGCACGGGAGGCACGGCAGATGGAGTGAGCTCTCCTGCTTTCTGCGCGCAAGGGATTGATTTTGGGGATGCATCATTTTCTGCTGGATGCACATGGACGGATCTGGCCCCTCTCCCTGAGCCCTTCGTCCATGAACGTGCCGTGGGCAGCCAAAACCCCGCAGGGGTCACACCGACCGCTTTCAGTGCATTCGTCAGGGCTACATGCAAACCAGGAATTCTTTATAGCAATTATTTAATCTTTCAAATAGGAAAATTGGGGGAAAAAAAAAGGTAATCTGCCATCGGATGCTTCATGGAGGGGAAGACGAGGCCACATTTGTGAAGCGATGCAGTAATTAACCCCAGCTTCAGTGAGAAGGGGTGTGCTGGTGTGCTCTGGGCAAAACGATTTGGAAGAGACTGTTAAGGAGTTGCCTCTGGGTGGGTGGGAGGAAGCGGGTGTCCTGGGCAGGGGTAAAATTTGGGGGAAAAAATACCCTTTGCAAGCAAAAAAGGCAGAGGTGATGGAAGCGTGGGAAGGGCTGTGGCCCCTGCGTGAGTGTCCCCTTCTGTCCCCGTACGGGAGGTGCCGGCTGGGGAGCAGAAGAGCTGTCCCTGCGTGCAACTGCCCTTCGGCGGCATTGCTCTGATTTGAGATGCTAATGTGACTTCAGAGCTCACAGCAAAAAGGACTAGGAAAAAAAAATCCTGAGCACAGTTTGTAAGGTTTACCTTTGGGGGGGCTTCACTTCTTTTTTTCTTTTCTTCTTTTTTTCTCTTTTTTGCTCACCAGAATAACAGGAATTTTTGCAGCCTAATTCCTTTCAGAAACATGTGGCCTGAGTCACTGCCAGCTTCTGCCTTTGCCCTGCACTAATTCAGCCGGTGGCTCCGGGACCGCTCTCCATTTCAGCCTGTTGCAGCGAAATGAAATGGAGTGGATGCTTAGAACAATAGAAAACTTCCAAAGCATCACGCGGCAATTCCCATCTGTGCCAGAGCAGCAAGGGATGGCCTTTTATCTCACCGCTTCCGAAATTTTAGGAGAATCACCTTACTCCCTGCCTTTGAAAGTCTGTGTTCAAGTGCTCACCGGAGCTGCTGTGGGCCTGTTCGGGTAATCAGGAGACAGACGGGCACTCACTCCTCTGCGCTCCCGGGTGGTCCGCCTGGAAACTCCCCAGCGCTCCACAGCTTTCCCATCCCACCAACTGGAAAAAAATCAAGTAGCTCTGGGGAATCGTCCCGGCTTTTTGACAGACCTGAGTTATACCTCGGCTAAGATTTTGTGGCCTTCGCTATACTGTAGGGCTTTCTTGCTGGGAGACTTCACCAGTGAAATAAGTCGTTAAAACAGGACCTCCTCGGATTCATGCTCTGCTCCTTTTGCGGCACACCAGAGCACGGGGGACATTTTTCCCTTGGGAAAAACTCGTCTGATGGGTTTCAGAGGTGTAAGTCCCAGGATGGTCACCGTCCCGGGATGCTGCGAGGACCGCACGCCTCAGGGCAGAGCAGCCCGAAACAGCCCGGGATGTTGCCGCTGAGGGAGCAGAATAGATCCCGCTCCATGGGCCAACGAACCCACGTCACAACAGAAAAAATCAGTTATGATTAAAAGTGGGTGTGCGCTGCAAAGCGTATGATGGTCCAAAATACTAATGAACACGGCACATTTATACTGAGGTTTTTCTCTTCCATTTCTGCCATTAAATATACTTGGGAAAAAAAAGTGACTTTTAATATCCCCGAGTGCTGGAAACGTGAACATCTTGAAAATGCCTTGAACAGACTGGAAATGATCCAGCCATGGAGCATGAAATCTCACGCTCAAACCTACAGCAAGGGTTTCAAAAAGTGACGGCTCAGAGCTGTAGTCATGTGAACGGTTTGATAAACCAAAATATATTGGGGGAAGAAAAAAAAAAAAAAGATGGGAAAAGGGGATTAAGGGCAGCTTCGATGGGAATAGTGGGAGGCTGCCGTGGAAATCTGGCGGTGGGAACAAGTCATTGGCAGAGAGGAGGATTGAAATACCACATATGAGCGACCTGAGTAGCAGAAATAGGATGAAATCAACGGTGTAGGAACGAGCTATGTGTGGGGATGAGTAACAGAGACCCGGGCTGACACACGTCGTATCCCTGGGAAGCAGCGGGGTGGGCGAGGGAGAGGGCAGCCGTGGGGCGCAGCGGGCACGCTGCCTGAAATAAGCCAGATATTTCCATAGCAAAGTGGACAGGACTTGGTCGAGAGGAGGAAAAAAATACTCAGAGTTTGCTACTGGTTGAAAACTGTGAATTTGGACCCGGAGGGATTTTGAGGATGGAACAGAAAAAGGTCTCCCAAGGGCACTGGCTGAGCATCATCCCCGGGCTGGCACGGAGAAGATGCCCGTCGGCTCCTGGAGGAGCCCCTGCCTGAAAGAAAAAAATTTGGCACCGCAGGGAGTCACTGGTATTTTCCCGAATATGCCATATGCAGAGAAATCGAAAAGGGGAGGGATAATGACCTTTAACACTAAGATTACAAAAAGAAAAAAAAAAAAAAAAAAAAGAAAAAGAAACCAACCCAACCCATTACCATGATCATTGTAGCATGAAACACAAAACCTTCCTCTCAGAGCCACACAAAGCCGTGTGGAGCACACCAGAGTAATTAATAAAATGAAAGCCCCGTTTCTTGCAGATGGAGATGCGGGGAATAAAGGAGCTACACTGCGCTGAGCTGTCATGCATCGCATGCTACATCTGTTATGGAAATCAGTGGTAGTGGGGCCTTTTGTTCGGGCTAAAGCCCTCCCAACAGGGATTTGGCTGAAGTAGATTTTCTTGTTATTAAACATGATTTCTAGCTAGTTGAGAGCAGATGCTCCTGCAGCATTTGGAACTAATAATCAACCTTCAAGTGTGCAGCATCCCTGAAAATTCTGGGATGGCCTGCAAGAGCGATTCCAGCTCGGAGCTAACGCGCTGCCCCGGGTCCCTGCTTTGCACATGAATGCTGCTGACACCAGACGAGCCTTCTGGCCTCCCCACCACCCCTTCCCCGCCTTTTCAAGAGCGAGGTGCACGGGCATACGCATGCACACACGCATCTCAGTCCCCTCCCGCATCCCCCCCCGGCTGCACAAAGCCCTCCTCGGTTTGGAAAGGCACCAAACCCCACGCACTCCCCCTAATCTTAATAAAATCTCTCTGACGTCCCCCCTCCAATGCATGTTTGCTCAAGCCTCCCTGGCCGTGCCCCGTGTTGAGCGGGGAAGGACCAGAGCAGCCCAGTATGGGGCCACCTGCGCTGGCCAGAGCCACTGCAATTACTGGTGGGAGTGCGGAAGGAAGGGACAAAGGGAGGAAGGCAACAAAAAGCCACCGGCAGATCCTTCAAGCAGCACAACATCGGCATAGCTCCTTGGTGCCGTGTTTCGGGATGGTGTTGCCTTTGCCGGCACCACAGGAAAAGGGTCCTGGGGAAACGAGATGTGCAACAGCTCAGCAGTTTGTTCTGCGAAGGCAGAGAGAAGGATGGGGTTCAGCTGTGTTGCCCCAACTTTAGTTGTAGTCATGGCCCCGTGTATTTGCGCTCCCAAGCTCGGCGGGGGTGGTTAACCGATAATTCCAGAGAACGGACGTTTCGGAAGGATAGCTGAGATATCCCATACAGTGCTGCCCATCCGCCTTGTTGGCTGCCCCTGCTGGGAGGTACCCACAGCTCCCTGCTGTGAATCATGGCAAACAAGCAGGACGAAGAGCAGCAAACCACCTCCAAAGCAGACAAACGCCAATAAAAACAGGATGCTGTGCCGGCAAGGAGCGAGCAAGACCACAGTGCTGCCGTGCAAAGGTCAGTGCTGCCCATCGCCAGCGTCGCAGATGCTCCACTTCCATCCAGCGTTAGTCACAGGAGCTGGCAGCATCGAAGGGAAGGTATTTCCCTAAACACTAGACATGCTATAGAATACATGACTCACTGTCTGGTTTAAGGAAAGGCTTGAATCTAATTTGCAGTTATTACAGTCAGGATAAGGTTAATGGCTCTGCTCTGAGCAACTTGAAAAGTAGCAGAGCAACCTACAACCGAAAAGTCCTTCCCTCGCTTTGGGAGGTCCATTTGGGGGGCAGAAAATGCCCTGAAGCCCCGTAAATTGCATTTGTTCTCCTCTGCCCGTGTCGGAAAGGTTGTGGAGCTCGGCGCAATCGGCATATTCCCAACGAGGGGAACCCATTCCCACCGCTCCGGATCAGGCTGTGGAGGTGCAGGGTGGTCCATGCCCCTGCAGCCAGGGCGGTTGCAGGAAAAAGGCTGAGGTTCAGCGTTACCTTCCTTTGCTGTTACAGCCCCAGACACATTTATCCCAGCAACCTCCTTTTCCCTTGCCCAGTCCCTCCGTGGTCACTGCCAGCTTGTCCTCAGCACTCAGGTCACTGGTTAAACTGGTCTTTACCCACCGTTAACTCCTCAGGCAGCAGCCAAAGGTACTCCAGGCCATTACAGCCGATGTTCACCACTTATTTTACATGGTGACAACAACCATGTAGAGCACTTGGTGCCGGCGGGTGATTCGGCATCCTCTGCCCTGCTACATCCAAGGGCACCACCAAAACCACCGATGCCATTTGCTGGCCTGGACTCCAGCCATGGGACGACACTTCAGAGCCACCCAGAGTGTTTATTTCTTCTTCTCCTTCAAATCGGGTGCTTGCCCAAGTCAAGGCTCCTTGTGCTGGGAATGAAGCCTTTCTTTGGGTTTTCCCCCCAGAAAAGCCAAGTGACCCTGGCAGAGGCCATAGCACAGCCCAAACACAGCCCCACCAGCCAGAGCCCTTCCCTTTCCTCTGCTGCTCATGGGTTACCTGGGACCGTAACTTGACTCTCCACATGTACATATTTAACAGTATTAATCAATAGGAGGATTATTTCATTGCATATGCACTGAAAAAACACTTTATTTCATAAGTGCACAACATGGGCACACTGTAGTGGGTTATTGATACCTCCCCGCTCCAGTATTTTACCTTCTCCTGCTAAAGTGAGTAAAACAGCTACTTTCATCCCAA
Organism: Aviceda cuculoides; assembly: GCA_035590195.1. Taxonomy (NCBI): domain Eukaryota; kingdom Metazoa; phylum Chordata; class Aves; order Accipitriformes; family Accipitridae; genus Aviceda; species Aviceda cuculoides. The sequence continues at coordinate 51,660,749 of JAVJGG010000001.1, forward strand.
AGTGGCACCGGTCACCCTGGGGAGGGGGCCATTCCCACCCACTGCCAGGGGCTGCTGGAATCGGGACCCCAGGAACGTGGTTTAACCAGGCAATGCCTCCACTCGCTGGCCAAGGACCCGCAGGGTTCCCACGGCACCTTCAACTTAGTCAGCACGGGTGGCCATGGCAGAGCAGGGACATCCCCGCACTGTGCAAGGAAGATTTATCCCCTTTCACAGCCTTTCTGCAGCTTATATATAAGCCACCTCCTACCGACTTCAACAGCAAATTGCAAGACAAAAAGATTTATCAGCTTTAGGAGGACTTTGCACAATTTGCACCATGGTGTGTATGTAACAGCAAAGAGCTGGAGTTGCCAGGCTTAGTGCTTCTGCAACACACATGAATCAGTGGGCTAAAAAACCATTTCCCCATTTGACAGCTGTAGGAAAGCTTCCTTTTTCACAGCTCCTTTTTAAAATTGGACAAGATCTTTTTTATTTTCCTCAGGCTGCTTCTCATCACTAATCCTCCAAACTAATTTAGGGAGGACAAAAAAGGAGACGCTTGGCAGAACATCCCTCATCGATAGCGAACAACTTCTACCACTGCAGGGCTCTTGTGCTGGGAGCCGGGTCCCCAGCACCCCCTCACCAGAGCTCAGCACAGTCCAAGGACGTTCCAGATGCTTAAGGGCCTCCTGGGAAGCTGAAGGAGCTGCAGGAAAATATAACAGTTGCTTCTGTTTGGGTACATAAACCGGCAACGGCCGCTGCTGCAGCTCTGCTGCAACTCGGTGGCCTTTGCAGAAAGGCTGGCAGTCAGAAGAGGTCTGAACGAGATGGACAGTCCCTGGGAAAAGAGGTTAATAAATCTTCCATTACAAGAAAGGAGTTTGGTAGGAAGAAGCCCAAGGATCTGCAAATCACTCATCACTTGCTTGTCAGCAAATAACCCCTCCCTTTGGAGAGCCAGCATTGCTACATGAGGATCAGGCAACAAAACGCTGTACTGACATCATCAAACTCTTCATTAGCCGAGCTCTCCCCATTTCTCTCCGCAGATCAGGTACGAGGAGCAGTCCAAGAGACAAGAAGGAGCTCAGCCTCTTCCCCAGGCTCTCCCCCATGCCTGCAGACAGCCCCTGAGGCAGGCAGGTCCAGTGCCACCAGACTGACCCATCCACCAAAGACCCAGCACCACCAAGCCCCGGCCCTGCAAACCAACGTAACCAACTCCATATGGGTGGAAATACCCATAAATATCCATCAAACAGCACAACCTCAGGCATTTTAAAAGTTTTAGGGAGGAAAGTGGGTGTGGGTTTGCTTTTGTCACCCACCTTCTCCCCTCTGTGCCAGCATCCCGCCAGCCCCTGCCTCCTCACTTGGAAGGACACGCACCAAGGATGTGCTTATTGCAAGTGGTTTGCGGAACAAGGAGGTGCTGAATTAAACATACTCAGCACGGTGAGGGTTTGCCATCCCACTGAGGGTCGGTGCCAGATCTATTTCTGCACCAGCCCACTGTGTTTGGAAACACTGCTCTCCTCGGGATCCCCCTGGGATTTTCCGCAAGGGATGAGTTTTAGTAAACCACCTCAGTTACAGTAAGCAATTATTGCACAACTGGGTTGTGCAAAAGAAAAAAAAAAAAAATTGCAAAAGTTAAGTGCTTTTTCAAAGCGGACCGAGTCATGACGATCTTCCAAATTTGTTTTCCAGGGATCAAATGGTGCTGAAGGGAAACATCTCACCAAGCCACAGCCCACGACTGAAAATACTTCCGATTCACCCCTTGCTCACTTCAGCAAGCAACTGGAGAGCTGATGGGGGTGATCATCTTACCAACACCAAAATCAAACTGTGCTGCTGCAGCTGCAGGTGTCACCTCAGCCCAGGCTCTAGTTTTAGAAGAGCAAACGTCTGGTCCTTCCTCTTACTCAGAGGTTTCAACCACCATTGGCCAAAGTTAGCAAGAAATGTTTCATGTGAACAACAAAATTGGCAATTCTGGTCTGAAGGAAACAGTAAAACTAGCAACAGTAAAAGAAAAGAAACACTGGCAAGGTTAGTGGCTTTAGACAGACCTACCAACTTTGATTTTTGAATTTAAAAGAAAAACATAGATAAATCAAGACATCTCCATCTTTCATCCACTTAAAAAAAAATAAAGGACTGAGCTGGTGGCATTTAAGGAGCGTAGTGATCAACGTTGTTTAATTGAAAATGGAACACTATCTCCTTTCTGTAGGAGTCTAAAGATGGCTTAAGAGTACCTTTAACAGTACCTTCCTAATCCACACCATTTGACTTGTGAGCACACCACACTCAGGTGTAACACAGGAGCAACATGAAACCAAGCCTGTGCACGTTAAATGGGTCAAAAATTCAGTATAAACTTTGATGGATCTCAAAAGTAAAACTGGAGTCACCAGCAAGGCACGTTTCTAGTGAGGCTTCAAAGAGGTTATTTCTTTGTCCTAACCTACTCCATCAATCTTACTAAGACCCTGAAAAAAGCAGATTAGAGGTTTGAAAAGAAATAGCAGGACCTACAAAACCCAGAGGGGACGGTTTGTAGATCATGCAGAACATGCATGGCCATATTGCTCTACCAAATGCAAGCAAAAACCAGCTGTGCCGTAGTCAGATGCCGGAAGGACCACTGAGCACTTGGTGTGGGCAACTGGCAACGTGGGGCTGGATGTGTTACGGCGAAGCTTAGGATGAACATGAAAGCACTGCTAGTAGAAAGGCTGTGCGGCCCAACTGCTCTTCCAGCATTTGCAGTTCTGATAAAGATGCCAAAAACCTAAGAGTGCTGAAAGGAACCACACAGTTGGTTAAATATGAATTGGGAAATACCTTTTAGAGAGAGAGAGACTCAAAGTCATTGAAGAATGAGTTGATCAGTTTGGTTCTTGGTGACTTAATTCTACGTTAGTGATCTACAAGGTGTACTTAAATTCAGTAATCAAGAGCATGTCAACCTGACACACGTTAACTAAATGGAAAGACCAAAGGCTGAAATGAGACAAGTTCAGACTACAAAGACAAGGCAACTTTTTAGGCATAAGGATAATTAACCCCTGGCCAAACAGACCCCACCACAGCAGCCCCACCAGAGGAGTTCCTACACCCCCGCTGCACGCTGCCAGAGGCCACCCCCCCGCTCCAAGAGAAGCTGCCGCAAGGCTGGCATTTCAAGGACTGGGGGGGGGAGGGGCAGGGGGTCCCAAGAACTCAGGAGCTGCTGCAGCAGGGAGCGACACCACAGACCCAGCCCAACACCCTCCCACCAACACGGGCTGCCTTCTCGCACGAGGCATTTGCTCACCTAATTACAGCATCTGCAAACACAGGGAATTAAACTTCATTTGTCATCAGAAATAGAGGACGATGATGTATTATACATGAAACCTTTTCAAAAGCAGCATTCAACGCTTCAGAGGCAAAGCAAACCAAACTTCACTTGTTTGCTTGCTCCAGTCTCCTCCACCTCTGTTGGTTTTGGGAAACACAACTCAGGTTAAGTAACCCACACTACATACTTAAATATAATGCCAAAGAACCCAAAAGGCTGTTGGCAAGGGTAAGACTGATTTCTATTCAAATCATGTCCCAATTCCCAGCTATGCCTGGCCTGTAGCTCAGTACAATCATGTCCAAAACACACCAGTATTAATGAACTAACACACAAAGGCCATTTCCACTACAAGTCAATTACTTTTTTTTTAATTCAAAGAAAAAAATGGTATTTTAATAAATACTGCAGAAACATTAACCAAACATACAAAGTGACTTCAATAATTAAAAAAAGTAATGAATGTCCTGCTTTATAACAGTTATAACTTATTTTTTCCACAATATTTAAATACAGAAAGCACTTACCAGCTATTTTGTAATACTGCCCTAAGCGCACTGTTGCATCAGTCAAAAGCTTATTATGGTGGTAAAAATGTCTTTTTGTGGGAAATGATCAGAACGGGTGCGGCGTTTTTTTTCCTTATCAGATGAGACAAAGTGCTGGGAACACAGAACTGAGTTTTAATTATGGTAACCCTTTACCTTCACACAAGTTCACGTTAACGCAGCTTTAACACTTCAAAAATGAAGCATTACCCTTGGGAACTGAACGCTTGTCCTCAACAAGCGATAGCCACACTGGTTAGAGCTTACAGCATCCTTCTTTTGAGAGAAGCTATGAAGTTATATCAGTCAGTAAGCAGTTGCAAACAATTTCAAAGGACGATTTATTTAATTAACAATAGTATTCAGTAAGCAAAAAGGAATTTGACTTAATTGGTTCACCGATGTTTCATGATTGTTGTCTGGATATGTATATATTAATCTTAAAGACTAAGGGCAATATCCAGTTTCCACTGGGGACCCCTTAAGGCGTCACAGTTCTTCAGACCCCATTTCCTCACCACGAGCAAACACAGTCTGCAGCGAGAGACGGCTGCCCCAAAACAAGAGCATCACAAAAGATATCCCAGCTCTGCTGGCTCATTTGCAGATTCTTGGGTTTTTTGCAAAGATAATTGCAGTGAACCACATCACAGAATAGCACTTCTCTGTAGCATTTACACAGGGCTAGATCCTGGTATCCACCTGGCTCTCCCAACTCCTAGCAAAAGCAGAAGAGTCTTGGGGCTTCCCCAGATGGGCAGTAAGGCTTAACGAATTATCATGGTTGTAAAACTAAGGATCATTTGTCATCATAGCTCTTAGCACCTTTCACTTGAACCTACAGCAACATACCCATACAGTACACCAGAATTGGAGATCATTTTCACTCTAAATTACAATCACAAAGAGGAATGGGAAGTCAGAGTCCTGCAATGGGCAGGTAGTTTGCCCCCACACCCCAGTTTGATCCGTTTTAATTTCCACAGTGCAAGGGCACCTATAATACTCGGAAATCTCAAACGGTTGCCTTCATTACCAACGTGCTCAAACGTAGATTGCGCTGCTGTCTCAGGAAGGCAAAACTCCAGACTTCTCACATACAGTGTTTTCCTCTAGGTGATGCACAGGCCTCGGTATACTCCCCATTTTAACGATGAGCTACTAAAAAAAATTAGATCATATCCTTTGGGAAACCAACTATAAGGTCACAGGGATAGTTTCTTAATGAGGAGGGCATATTAATAACATCTTCTTAAAAAAACATTAAAGTATTATTTTAATGAAATCAAAGTGGTAGCATCCAGGAGTAGAGCGTTAATAAAAGAAACAAGCACTGTCAATGACATCTCTCTTCTTTGCAGTGTTATTTTCCCATTCACCCTCTCTTTTTTCAGCACATTCAAACATTTTCCCTTTTTTTTTTTTTTTTTTGGCATTTTCTTCAATGTATCATTTCCCGATGCCACCTCATTTAGAGCCATTTCTTCTCGCTGCTCAGTTCCTAAATACAGTCTCATACCACAGGTGAAGTTTCCATTAAAGCACTGGCATAAGCCCTCATTAATTACCATGTGGCTGTGTACTTCATTGAGCCTCCACCCCTCCCAGATGCTCTCTTCCTCCTTCTCCAGGAAATCAAGGTCCTTCACATCACCGTGCAACTCTTTGCTTTGTCCTTTCGCAAGTCCGTCGCCACTGTGGAAAGTTCTGGTCTGCCAGGCATGTGTGAAATCCGCTTTGTTGCCCTCTGCGATTTGTTTCGTTTAACATTTTTATTTGTTTTATTCACACACGCCAAGGTGGCGACATGAAAAATGTCTCTGACACTGTTTTCTGACTGTAAGGCTGAGCATTCAATATACGTAGCTGCTCCAATCTGTTTGGCCATATTTGCACCCTAAGGGAAAAAAGAACATGCAATCAATACCAAGTTTCTGCAGAGAGCCAAAGCAAACCATGCAATTACTTTTCAGCACTGTTTTCCATACACGATGTTTTGTGAAAACCAAAGCTACAGCCCCAGAACTACAGCCAGCAGCTCATTTCGCAAAATAAACAGAGCTTTGGTTCCAAGACACATTAAACAAGTATCCAAACATTATCTCCTATGCCGATAAATACAAATTCGAAGAGAGAAAAATAAGCTCAGTGACCTGCAAACAACTGCAGAAAGCCAGAAGAGTATTAGTAGGAGCTATTTAGCAATTTCACCCTTACACCTTAACTTGCATCCGTGAATCACGTGCTCACTGGGAAAGGTCTGGACCTGGCAGCTTCCAGATTTAAGCCTGCTATCTCCAAAGAGAAAACGTATTCTGACTGCCTTAAGGGCTAGCCAGCATGCCCCTGACCTGGAATGCAGCCCATGTTACATCTCCACGAAGGGAGCAAAGATCATAGGGAAGTGTGCTGGGGGTTTCTGGGCCGAAGACAGTTATATTAACTTGCAGCTAGGGAACAGGCCAAAAAAAAAAAAAAAAAAAGGGAAAAAAAAGGACAGTAGTGGTTATACAAGCCCTTCTATTTTGATTTTAAGTGTTAGAAGTCAAAGCAGGGATTTGTTCCAGCAGCACGAGGAAAACAACACAGAACTCCAGCAGATGACAATATCCCAGTATCCTGTTGTGGAATTCGCTACTCGAAGACAATACATCATTGTGGGAAAAAATGGAGTTGTTTCAATGGAATTTTACTTCTGAGGGATGAATCTTTTTAGAAGGTTATGAAATCCAACCACATCCTTGATATGCCACTCCTCACATATTCATGGGCCTGAGATACAGGCACAAGTCAGTCCAACCCCTCCTCTTTGCTCCAGTGCCAGGCTGATGGCACTAATCTATTTGGACCCACATCTTGAGCATGCGCTATTTACACTGCAGTGATGCAGCCATCTTATCAGTTGTAAGTGGGAGTGCTGGATAAAGGAGTATTAGTTTGCAAGACAAGCCCTCCCCACAGTTAAACATCTCAACTCCTACTACCCAAGCCTAGCCTATATCTTAGAGCCTCAGAAATGTTTGCTCAGGTGTAGCTGACTGGAAACTGGCTAGCATACTGGAGGCAGGGTGTCACCATCAACTGGTTTTATCCTCCCAATGCTTCCTGATGAAGTTAAGAGGAATGGGGAAAACCCCAGCAAGCTCTTTGATCCCATGTTGACTTAGCAAGGCAAGGGAATTTAAAAATAAGCTGTGTATCTCAACCCCAGAGGACCCTTCCCTAGAACTAGCACAGGAGAGCACTGGGTTGCTTCATGCGACCAGGGATTTGGCAACCACAAGAGATACAACCATTGCTCAGTCTAAGGTTTTGCTTACATAGAGTACAGATGAAATTATGCGAGTTTGCTGAAGTATGGGCTTCCCTGTAACACAAAATTTTCCCTTTGGCTGCCAAGTAATAGCTTCTGGCTTAGCCCTTTGTCTTCAGCTGACTCTTGTTCCTAAGGGCTACAGCCTAAGCCATGATACCAGAAGAGATGTGAATCTTCAACTCCAGGGGACAAATCCACCTGTCAGTAGATTTCTTGATGGCTATGGAAAGGGGTGAGACTTGGTGATTTTACTGAAGTACTGTAAAAATGTAATATGTGAACTTGCGTATGTAGTAAGTGGCAGACAGTATTTCCTTTTAAGTTTAATATTCAAAGAAAAATAGCACAGCAAATTACAGCTCCAAGGCTGAACATGAATATATACACATGCAACAGTGGTAGTTTGTAACCAAGATGACATCTTCTGTAACAAGCAGGATTTAAGGACACTTCTGAATTTACACTAAGGTAAAAAACTGGCATTTAGTTTCATATAAAATTGTCTGAGATGGAGGGATGTTTACCAAGTGAAGTGTAGAAAAATGCCACAACCAGCATAAGCCATCACAGTACAACATCCCAAGTTATATTTTAAGCAAGACACTCAGTTAATGGCATTTTTGCATTTTTCAATTTAAACATGTTGTAGGAGGCTGCATTATTAGTAACTGCATATTAGGAGGTGCTGGTTGTTGAGGTTATGGATAAAACATCAAAAACTGTTTGATAACATAGGATATATACACTAAAGTTACTTTTGGAGGTACAATTCTCACTCTTACACCCTGCAGGGTGTATCATAAACCACCATCAAGATTCAGCTGCAATGCATGATACACATGTGTGAGCAGTAAGGGGAGGTTTACTTAGGGCCCAGTTTTCCTCAGTTGTCTACCTCCTGCTCTCCCATGGCCCGATTCCTTTCCCTTTCACCTCATTTCCTCTATGCCCTGATGCCTGGCTCCAAACTTACTTCCCCAGCAGCAGAAAACTGCTGCAAAGAATTAAGATGCTTTCTGGATTTGCTGACACCTTCAGAGGGAGCTACAAGGTGTTTTCAGAGAAGATCTTTTCAGGAAATAGGATTTTTAAGGAGTCAGACTATATGCAATGCTTGTCATGATGCTAAAGTCAAATGAATGACATACAAACCTTAAGTTTGAACAAAAAATTTTACCAATTTTTCAGTAAATGAACAGGACATGTCACATCTTAGTTACTGTTTTGGCCTCTGTAGGCCTAGAAAAGCAGTAACTTCATTTTCAATTCACTTAAAAGGCTCTTTGCAATCAATAAGGCTACAATCTTATGATGCTTAAAGCATCTATTGCAGGGCTGCATGATTTTCTGCTGCATTCAGTCTGTGGATAGGCTTTGCCTTTACTCATAATAGTTTTCAAATTCATCTCCAGCAGTATATGTATCTGACTTCTAGGATGCACTTGTGTCAACAGGGGGAGAAGTTGTTCATAAAGACAGCTACAGCGATAGAAAAGAGTCTTATCTTCCACTCCTCAGTACGACAAAGGACGTGGCACATACCTGATCGTAGGACACAGGTGTCTGCCTGTGATTGGAAAGTTCCACTAATGTGCTTACATCCGTGCGCAGATCCGACTTGCAACCAACCAAAAGCATTTTGGTGTTTGGACAAAACTCCTGGATTTCACCTTTCCACTGTAAAATTTTAGGTTATTATACTCGAGTAGTTGAATGTTTAAATCCAAAGAAGCAATAGATACAAGATGAAGTTTAGGAAGTCATGACATTTCATGCAGAAATACTCTTACATAATCGTTATCTACCTTCAAGCTAATTTCTAAAGGCATTAGTTCCAGCAGAATCTGGTCAAGGATGAAATCTTACGATCTCATACACTCATTAATTCCACCGACAATCAAGAGGGAATGAATTGAGATTGTTTATCTACATGAGCAAAGGTGGGCAGACCTGTCGCTCCTCACAAGTGGTGAACACCCAACCATAGCCATTTGCAGACAGGAGCCAATGAAACCTGGTGTCACCACATTCAGTGGTTCGAGACAGATACAGAGGCAGGTCTTGTATGGCCACAAAATAAGCATTGCTATATATTGGCTCATGGCTACATCCTCACACCTAAAACTACACAAATCTGTCGAGGGTTCAGCTATTATGAACCAGTAATAAGCCCTTCAAACAGAACTTGATATATTCCTTGGGTTTGTTCCCCCTCTACATTGTTATTTTGACAACATAAGAAAGCCAAAAATTTTGCAGCATAATCTGAACAGATCATACAATCCCTAAAATTTAAGGATATCATTTGGGTTTAAAAACATATTAGGAAAAAATCTTACAGAATTACGCAACAGTATAGTAACTAACATTATCAAGGACAGAAAAGAAAGACCATTCTAGATGCTTGTTGGCACAGCTAGTAGCTAAGAGAATAGTCTTAAGTATTTTCTGTAGGCTATTCAGAGCATTGTATGTCACTTTATTCACAGCGACACAAGAATCACTGGCCCCAGCTACAGAAAAAAGGAACTTCACATCATTAAGCCTTAAAGACAGCACTGCAAAGCTGAGTCATGCCCAGTGACCAAGGAAAGAACCAGGACCACCTCACAAACAGAGCTTGATTATCAAAATTCAATTTTTTTGACTCAGGGGAAGCCTCAAAACTAATCTCAGATCACTGAGCTTGTGAAAAACTCTGAAGTTTGGTGCCGGATTGCATTTCTATGCCACTGCTAGGTTTTCTGGTGGCTTCCAGAGGCATTTGTCACTGGCTTCTTCTAACTTCAGGCTGAGAAATTACGTAAAGCCATGGCAAAAGTCCAAACACTTGGCAGGCACGTTTTAACCGTCTTTGCAACATGGCAAAGTTTCTCAATCCCGTCTGTTATATGAATATAATGTGAGAGACAATTTCTTGCTGCACCCAGCCCTGCACCTCACACCACCCTAAACAATTCACTGCTGTCTAAGGGCTGAGGAATGAGAATTTACATCACGCCTGAGCATACATTAGGGAGTTTTTTGTTTTCAATTAACATTCATCCCTTTCAAACAAAGTATCTCAAATTCTAGCAGTGCAGGGTGCAGTCCTGTCATCTCTCCATTAAAAGAAAAAACCTGAAGTTTCCAATGTAGGAAACAGCACCACTCTTCAGAGATTTAAAGACAAGCTACTCAAACGCTTCTGTACTCAAATGTTTCTCAAACACTTGCCTTTTTCAACACACTGTCAAGAGTTTCTGGCCGACTGATGTCAAAGCAAATCAGGACAGCATCAGAATCTGGATAGGAGAGCGGGCGGACATTGTCATAATAAGGAGACCCTGCAGGGAAACAAACATTTTTATTAGCTTATATTTTTCACTCTCTGCAGTCATTCAAGCTTATTCAGAAAGTTTAGAAAGGTTTTTGTGAAGCTGTTTAATAGCACCCAGCTACCATCTTTTCTTCAATAGCACTGTATTCCCAAAACGCTCATTGCAGTTGCTCATTTCCCCACTTTCCTTTTGTTTCTCACCTACAAAAGCAACAGCTTTCCCAAGTAATTAAGAGTGATGGCACCCCAGTGATCCATCTTGCACCAAAAGCTTATGATGACCCCAATAACAAGGAAAGGGAAATGAGGTCAGCCCAAGTTTAAGTCCCAGCATTAACCTGCAGGGATTTGACTTTGAGAACAAATCCTTAACCTCCAAAAGGCTTCTTCAAAGCAGATCTGTCACAGTTAGGCTTTCATGGAAAAAATTCAGGAAGTTTTGAAATCAAAAGTCAGTTTTGATTCTTCTAACATTGAATTTAAAACTAATAGTTCCAAGTGCAAAAAGCATCTTTAGTTGTCATGGATATCAGCAATTTTTAGAAGAAATTCTTGCTCCAAATTAAAGCATTTGTTGCAGTACTCCAGCAGGAAAGAATCCCAGTCCTATAGGCAGGCACACAAGTTATCTGTCACAAAAAGCCTCACCAATCTGTAAACCAATACATGCTTGCAATAAATGTTTATGTTTAGCCCTTAAGACAAAATTTTATCAATGAGATCAAAGCTAATCTAGTTCTTTGATGGAACAGAAATAGGTTCAGTATTGCACTTTGTGCATATTTTACTTCCAGAGCTGTTAAGGGACAGGCTGGGTTTCTTTAAGAATTGTCATAACGTGCAGAGTTACAAATACATCTCCAGAGTCAGAAATCTCATTTTTATCATCTGGTGAATCTGGTAACAAGGTTGGAGGAAAAAAAAAAATCTTCCTTTTTTCTAGGAAGTTCCAGTCACTCAGCCACCATTTGGTTTGGCCTTAACTCTGCTGAAGCTTCACTTACTGAGAATGCATTTTGGATTTAGAAGGGTACTTAAACAGTTAAGTCATCCACCAGGATAAGGGCTTTGGGCTTTAAAATGTATGCCTGCAACGTAAGATGCACTTTCTTAGTCATATAGTCTTATTTCTGTATTTTTCTCTCATGAACCTAAAATACAGCATAGAACATATGCAACAAGAATACAGCTTTCAAGAGTTTGGGGGTTATCAGCTAATTATATCACCAATTTTCCAACTATCTAGAACTAATTGGCTGTTAAGGTCTCAGAGGCTGAGCAGACAATTAACTGGATTAGAGAAATTCCTCAAGTTTTTAACTGACAGACAGCTCATGCTGTTGCACAAAGCAGAGCGGGGAATGGTGTGAACGTATCACAGATGACTTCAGTTGGACAGCTTATACTGGAAGGAAGGAGTCAAGAATCCCAGGAATGTTGTTTTTGAAATGAAGAGTAACACATGGGGAATGAAGCATTACCAAACTAGGTAGCAGAAGGTAATTTGTTGAACAAGACTATTTTATTCAAATGCTCATCTTCATAAATGATGTCAATCTAACAAAGAGGCAGCTGTCAAAAACTGCTCTTCAAAAAACAGTTAGCTGTCTTCAGCAGTAAATGACACATTAGAAAGAAATCTAAGCAAGCTGAGCTGACCGGTAGTTAACTATTCATTTGAGCTCAGCTCTGCTTGCAGAGACTATCAATAAGCATTTTCCACTCTTAATTATTCCCCAGCTACCTCCAGCACTGCTATTACAGTGCCTCCATCCTTGAGCCCCAGGGCCAAGTTACTTATCCCAGAGCCCCAGGGCCAAGTTATTTGCCCTGATCAGAGGAACTGCAGAGCAGCGTGCCATTAACTAGCCACCTGTGCTGCTCCGCAGCATTAAACTGGCCAAAGCACCGACTGCTGCCCAGTCACCAGCCTACATGCTGGTGAGAGCCACTGCCTGGCTAGCACATCTCCCTGCTGAGCTCCAGCAAGTAAGGGCAGGATTGAAGATCATTAATGCTTGGCCAAATGGTTGCTGGCTAGAAAGGAGTCTCAAAAAAGCCTCACCCAGAAACTAATTCCTTAGACACATACCTATCTCCTCACTCACCAGTCTTCAGGGATACAACATACCATATATGTCCATCAGCATGTATTTATGTATACATACAGTCACCACCTCCAGCCCAGAGACTCCTTTCTACTGTGTCAGCTGTAGCTGTGTTTGTTTTGAGGGTTTTTCTTTTTAGGTTTTCCTTCTGAACCTCTCATATTAAAGATGCTGAGCTAGAATAAGTGTACTTTTATAAGCAGCCCTTCTGCTCAGATGCAAGCTAGGAAGAATATCTGACACCTCCTCTTCTTCAGGGTAGTGTGTGGCAGAACAAACGGGAACCATTTAAACTACTTGGGCTGCACTATCAACAAAGGAAATTTCCTGGTCTCGTTCAACAGCAATAACTGAACCTTTATTACTGAGCAAATAAAGAGGGGCTAAGGCCCTTGCTGTGCGAGCCTATTCAATCTGGCATTTCATCGTTTCACCCAGAGAAACCCTCAGAAGCCAGGAATCTCAGGAATGAGGCTCAAGTCTGAACAGACAACTTGAGCACAGCCCAGTAAGGCTGCTCACTCTTTTTCAAGTTAGTCTACAGATTTGAAGCCATGCCAACCCTAGAAAACAGAAGGAGAATGTAGAGCTATAACTATGGTATTTGTGGAAAAAAATAAGCCTATTTGTGTTTGTGATTCTGTTCCTACAAAATAAAACATTTTCTGTCAAGGACAACACGGATGATTTTTCTGTTTTATCAAGGAATTGCTGATAATGCTGTAGTTCCTCTTACTTCGTGGTGGAAATATATTCCAGCTGCCATCTCCCTTTTTTAATCTGTTTGGCAGCTTAAGTAATTTAAGACAAAATAATTTAAAACATTAAGAATTATCTACTTTTAAAACCTTATGTTTCAGGCAAAGTACAACATAATTTCAGCTTTTAAACTGAAATAAAACCCCTCCCCAGCCATATGGTTGGCTTTGGTCTACAGAAGAAACCAATCTTAGGCTTACATGTTGCTATCTTAATAAATAACAGAATTACATCATTAAAAGTTAAAACATACTTAAATTTTGATGGCTTAGTACTACTCTAAGATCATAGACCACAGAGAGCCAATGCCCTATTTGCCTGCAAGACCCAAAGCCACCACTACCACCAGTTCCAACCAGGGGGTTCAGCTGGATGGATCAGATGGAGCTGAACCTGGGCAGCTCCTGCTCACCACGCTGCTCAGCCTCTGCTTGCCCGCAGGCCCTAAGGGAAGTGGTGCTCAGTAACAGGCAAGACTTTACTATTTACACACCACCAAGCAGCCATCAGGCACTGGTCTTTGTAGCCTTTTGGACTCCAGTCAACTGAAAGAACAACAGATGAACAGCAGCATTCTCACTCCTAAACCCTTGGGCTCACTAATTATCAGCTACATAGAAAACAAATACCGCAGTGGCTGCTCTAAGTAGCTGAATCACTGCTGATGGCCTTCCTCCTTCCAAATCCACCTTGGCTGTTTTGGAGAAAACACAGGTGATTTTGTGTACTGAGTATCACAGAACGTGTCATCTCCCAGCACATGAATATCACAACAGTCATAGCCTTTTAAGTGTTTACATTTCTGCACCTCAAACAGAAAACAGGACTTTGGTAGGTGACTTGGCATTCCCAGTTATCAATTCTAATTATTTCCCATCTAAAGGGGAAAAAAAACCCTATAAAGACTAGCTACTGTTACTCTGCCATGAAAAAAAAAAAATCACATGGCTCAATACAGCCAACTTGAAAGTGAACTGGAAGGCAAAGACTGAAATTTGACGTTTCCTTTACAATGCTTACTGCCAGAGAACTTGGGGAAATAGTAACTTTAATTCCCTTATGTTTCAGCTGTCTTCGGAAAGATTTCAGCACAAAACTTTATAATTAATATTATGTTTCTATATGGACACCAAATACATTGTACACATTGAAATCACAGTAAAGCTAACTTGATTTAAAGTTCTAAGGCCCTTCTGGATTTAATTACATGCTAATCCTCAGCAGTGCATAAGTATTTCTGGGCCTGTTGAGAACTATTTTATTGCAGTAACCAGTGCAGTTTCCACAGTTCAACCAATTAAAAAAACCCTAAAATACATTTAAGGGAGACACAGGTATGTATGCCTAATTAATGGTATGCAATTTCTATGCCACAGCTGCTGTTGTACTAAGAAATATAAATATCAAAGTAGTCACTTTTAAGAGAAGCAGCCAAAAACTTGGTAAATGCACTTTAGACCATGCCTATGGCAGACAAAGACATCCAATACAGAAGTATTTTTCACAGTGTCCATGAGGCTACAAGATGAAGCTTTAACCTGAAGAAACTTCTAATACTCCACCTAGCAAAATAAGCACACAGCTCAAGACTGCCATACTATGTTACCACAGAGTGGAATAATTTACGGTGTAGTTAGATTGCAACCAGACATTCCTGCTTTGAAAGAAGGGGTGGTAGTCCAAAAACCAATTGAAATTCAAGTTGGCAAGTGCTTTCCTTAATGCTGTGGCTAATTTAAATCCTTATAATGACTCACAGAACTAGACAGTACCAGAAAATATTTGAATAATGAATCTTCCCATTCCACTCTTACTTGTAAGAGTGTTTTGTCCCATATTTCTAAGGGCATATCCAAGTTACAACAAAAACTTCCCAATAAATGTACAGCTATTCTTAAAGTATTCTATCAATTGCGTGACACTCTGCATTTTGTACTTATGACTCCTCTAGTAAAAAGTACATTATTACTATTATATAAAAGATTGTAAACCAAAACCATGACAGCAGGGCCTACAGGTGTGTTCTCAACCTAACGCAAGACTATTTTAACCAATGCCTACAGCTTCTCATTTTCTCAGTGAGCAAAAAAATGCTCAAAGTGGCATTACCTTCTTTCCAAAGGATTCAGGGCAAAAAACGACATTTACTTTAACTCAAGGTAGGGACTAATTTACAAGGCAGCCTGTTGCATGCTCCCAGTTAGAAAATAAAGAGGGTTGAAGATGGATACTAAATACTCATCAAGTGATCTTGAAAGTATCTGCATATATTGCAATCAAACTCTGCTAAATAACGTCCTTCCTCCCTCCCTCAAGAGATACTGAAGTACCTCAAATGACTCGAGCCATTACCTGCAACGGACATTATCTTCCATTAGTATTTGGTAGTTAATGAGTCGTATTTTCAAGTTAACTAGATCTAGTCCTGCTTTAAAAATGTCATTAAGACATTTATTCTAATTCAGCAGAGGACTAGGACAAAGACTTGTAAAAAATAAATTACCAAGAATTTAAGATAACGCTAAAACACTATCTTATCTTCTGATGTCTCTTATCTGGTGATGTGATTTTGCATTGGGTTAATGGGTTTGGTTAGCATCTCTTCTTGCAGTTGGTTAGGAGGGCTGTTTAGAAGAGACAATTTTTCATCCAGAGGATCCACCGTTCAGTAATACTTTATAAGACCAAGCATTGGATCTTTCAAACACTTCCTCTTCAGTTTCAGATTGCAGTCAAATTAGCCACTTGATCTTAAGCTTCTGATTCAGTCAGATTTTCTATTAGTTTCAGGACAGGCCTGAGAGGATGACATGCACATGCAAAAGGCTGGCAGGTGTTTCTTCCACCACTTTTGTCTTTTGAAGTGCTACAGGATATTTCATTACATGGGTGTTTCCAGCGTTTGACATACAGATTCCAAACCTTCCCCCATCAAACAATTTAACCTATGAGCATGTTGTATTTTAATAGCTAAAGATAAATTTTTCCAAAGTAACTTCACTATTAATTTTTAATAAGCCCTTACTCCATAGAGTTTGTTATAGCCAGCTTAGTAATCAGGATGAAAGCTCAAACCAGACACATTCTGGAAGTCTTACTTGGCATAAGATGAATAAAAAAATCAGTTCAGAGCCACACTGATACTGGTTGTGGGTACAGAGACTGCCTTTTCCCAGTAATCGTGTTGCAAGAATTTGGAATCGTTTCCTCAACAGCAAGAGGAAAGCCAACTCACTGCCTAAACTCCTTTTTTTTTTAAAAAAAAAAAAAGGGATTAACATTTTAGTTTCTGGTAGAAGGACTGCTGTCATATTCAGAAAGAACTCCTGGGTCCAAATTCAACATTAACAAGCTATCTACACAACTTGCCTAAAGAAAAAAAAGGGCTTGTATACTCTGCCAACTTCCTCTAGCTTTTTTCCAATCACTTCTGCAGAATAATGTTGATCCACATCTGCGCTAATGGTTCACTGTGCTACTCACCCCTGACCACCTCTCCCAGTGCGCTCAGTTATTGAGCGGCAGAGACTCACTGGCTGGGTCCATGCTCCTCTCCAGCACTGGGGTGGCAAGTTTACTCACCACCCTGGCAGTTTATCAAAGACAGCAGGATCTAGAGAGTTCCTGGCCTAACATGAGATCTAAGACACCGAGAACCTCAATCTTTGAGGCATGTGAGCCAGTGTTTTTGACATGGCCACTGCAGGTACAACTGGAAGAATGAGGAAGACCTTATGCGCTGTTCTTAGTATGTAAAAAAGGATTGTTCCCTCTGCATCCTCAGGCAGCCAGAGATGCCTACCTCCCTAATCTTTCCTGGCTTTAAAGACTCTCTGAAACACGGGGGGGGGGGGGGGAAGTACTGTATTTTGTAAAAAAAAAAGAACAAACAAAAAAAACACCCCCAAAAAACCAAGCAGGCAGTAAGGAGGCCACAAGGAACTCAAACGTGAGCCGATATAATTTCCCATTAGCACACCCAAACACCTCACTCTTCTACTAGGTAAATCAAGGTTTCACAGCAGCAGAAGAGCAAAGGTACCCCCGGAGCTCCTCAGATAAGCTCTTTCCAGTCAGGCAGGTGAGAACACATCACCCCTGCCCTGCCTGCCTTCCCCTGCAATGCTGACAAATCGCTTAATGGAGGTTCGTCCACACCCTTTTCCCTCCCCAAGTCAAGTATATGCCCAAAGTATACCTCAGATTTAAAAAAAAATAAAAATAAACAACAACACACAAAAAACCCAGAAGCAGCCGCCCGTCTCGCATGTGGAAACGGGCAGCCCCGCCACGACGCGGCGGTGAGGGGCTGCGGGGCCGCAGCGGCGGGGGGGGGGGGGGAGGGTGGTGTCT
>JAVJGG010000001.1:51678775-51703720 GCA_035590195.1 Aviceda cuculoides
CAGCCCGCCCCGGACCCGGTCCCATCCCGCCCCCACCCCCGACCCACCTCGGGGAAGCAGTCCTTGGCGAAGACGTGGAGCAGCGCGGTTTTCCCGCACTGGCTGTCGCCCACCACCACGATCTTGCACTTCACGTTCTGGTTGGGATCCATCACTGCCTTGCTGGATAACTTCTGGCTGGCTCTTCTTTCCTTCATTGATCTCGGCTTAAGTCCCTCGGCCAGCCACAACGAAAGGAAAAAAAACAAAAACAAAAAAACAACACCCACACCCGGTTCGCCCCCAAAAAGGTAAAAATAATAATTAAAAAAAAAAAAAAAAAAAAAAGTAGAAGTGGCAGAGCCGCGGGACGCGCAGCCGCCCCCGGCCCGCCTGCCCGCCGGTCCCGCGCAGACTGCTTTGTCCCCCCACCGCCCGCCCCTATTTATAGCCTCGCATCCGCCAATCACCGCCCGCTGCTGGTGCGGGGCCCGCCCCCCTTGGCCGCGCGCTGCCGGCGGGCCGCCGGAGCAGGGCGCCCCCTCGGGGAATCGCGCGGCGCCGCAGCCCTGAGGGGGAGCGGTGGCGGAGGGGGGGGTCCCGTTGTCGCCCCGCCGGCCGCCTCCGGGGGAAAGCCCCTTCGCCCGGCCACCCTCACAGCCTTCCCGGCTCCACCGGGTCCAGGCCCATCCGGTGAGGGCTGGTGTGAGCCCGTGGCGGCGCCAGACCGGTATCATCCTGTCAGGGAAGGGGCCTGGTGTGGGGCCAGCGCCCTCAGGAGCGATGCGTGGAATAAAGGGTGTTTTGTGAGGTGTTTTTTTGTTTATTTTATACAGGCCGTCTATAAATCTCAGTGCCACGAAAGGGAACCTGCGGCGTGTGGGGCTTTGTGGCCTCCCGAAGGGCGGCGAGGTGTGCCAGGCCGGCTGCCGCCCACGGGAGTCCATCATGGAGGTGCCCCCCATGGAGTTGCCCCCCTTCCAGTGCCACAGGCCGGGCTGAGGAGAGCCGCTCCGCTTCAGCCTTAACTGCACCACAGAACTGGTTTAGCTGGGTGGTGGTAGTGATGGTGGGCAAAGGGGTTTTCCCACTCAAAATATGGTCACAAGGAGCATGGCGGGATCTTAAAAATACATCCCCACCCATTAATGTGCTCTGGTTTTTTTAGCTACCTGGACACAAAACCAAGCAAAACTGGGTAACAGCTTGCTTTCACCAGAGGACTGAACGCTGCTCTGACTGAAACAGCGATTCCGTAACAGCGCGGGGTAAATCTTCCCTGAAGCGACAGCCCTGAACAAGGGACGGTTTGTGAGCGGTTCGTAGAACGCTTCTCCGTCAAGTGCTCCTCTCCTCGCCCGTATGGCTCCACGTGGCAGGCGGACAGACGTCCTCAGAAAGGGGCTGCCAGCAGGCAGGAAGGCTGAAGCAGAGCCTGCCTTCCCACTACGCTCAGACCTCACGTGCCAGCTTCGCCTAGTGCGGCCGAAGACAGGGGTGGTCTTCATGAAGGTGGGGTCTTGGCCTTCAGTGAGTCATCCAGGTCATGAACTAGCTCCATGTCAGTTCTGGGCTGGAACATGAACAATTCGTAAAGCTTCACAGCTTCCTGAAACAGAAAGCGCTGCTGCCTTGTGCGTGTTTGACCATAGGGAGATACTCCAGTGGTGCAGACAAGAGAATCCCAGGCGTGACATTTCAGAATTCAGTGCTAATATTCTTGATTTTGTTCCAATGTGTCACAGCTTTAGCTGGTCAAATTACTCGGCTCTAATGAATTTTCCAAAGAATTTAAGCCTTGGTTTCTGCTTGGAAATCATGAGCAAAACACTAAAATCTGCAGTGTGTGCATTATTTGTAAGGCCTTGCTGAAAAGTTGGAGCAGACAACTTTCCATCTCTCCTTTTCTTTTAAATTAAAATCTGGTCTTGGCTACTTTGTAGTCTCCATCCATCCCTGCTGCCCACCAACACGGCTTCAGCCCTTTGGACGTATCATGGAATGGGAGAACAGTGAATAAGCCATGAGGAAACTTATTGCTCCAGCAAGCTGGTTTTCTCTCTTTTGTTCAGCTGTGCATATTTGAACAGGAGATCAGTCTGGAAAAATACAGTTGCGTAAATGCTCTCATGTCTTCTCCAGAGTGCAGAAAATCCTGTTTCTTCATTCCCCTCCACTCCGCACTGAAACACATGGCAGCCTCACAGGCAGATGCAGGTGGGATAGAGCTCTGGAGGTTCAGCTCTGGCTCTATATTCTTTGTGAGTCCAACATACCAACTGAGGCATATCTGTCAAATATAAAGGGAGAAGAAGACGGGATTGAAAGAGCTCTTTGTTAAGCCTGAATGGGAGCTGGGTATGAACATCTGCTCCCTATCAGTTCGTCGGTCACCTCTGTACAGATGGAGGCAAGATGCACCAAAGCCGGTGCTGATGCCCCCCGTTCCTTGGCGGTGGCTTGGTTTGCCTTGGCCAGGACCAAGGGTGCTTGGAGGAGGAATTGGTGCTCCCGGGCACCGTGCACTGGGGCTGGAGGAGGCGGCTCCCTCGCACAGCTCACACGGAAAATTCACCTGCATCCAGCTATGTTAGGAATGTGGAAACTTTAACGCACACGGAACACTTAGTCATCATGACCACAGAGCTTCCATCAGCATGCTTCCCAGTAACACCGTATTTACATGCTTGGTTCGCTCTTATGGTCCGAGGCTGCCGGTGTCACTCAGCTAAACCCCAGGGCTTTTGAGGTGCCCTGCAGTGCTCTGGGCACTTGTGACAATCAATGAGCTACAAGACACCCCCGCCTGCTCTGAAACCGCCTGCTTGTTGTCATTCCTTGGGGAAGCTGTTCCAGATATGTTAATCCCTGTAAAACTATTATTCATGTCATACTCTTAAGTTTAATGCCTTTTCCCATATCTTGATAACTAGGGGGATAACACAGTGGGAGTTACCATTTCCATCGGTATTTTTCACACGCAGTCTGGATTTTGATTTATAAGGCAGAGTTTCTTGCTTTGCTTAGTTCAAATTCCCCATTTTTCTTCAGACCTGATTCCTTTCTAGACTTTCACAGTTTCTCCACTTTCCATCCCAGAAAGCATTACGTGTATATTAATAACATATATACAATCTAGTATTATCTGTGGTAATGACTACTGATCTAGTATAAGATTTTATGGGAATATCAAAATACATTTTTCTCCTCTCACAAGTAATCTGCCTGAACACTTTCTATAACTATAATAAAACAGCCGAGAACAAGTGCTTTTAGTATCAGAATGACTGCTTGATGATTTAAATCTAAAATTGCCATCAGAATATCTCTCCCTGCAATGCCAACTACCAAAGTATCTGTGGAAAGTATTAAACAATATGCATAAAACATGAACCTTACACTTCCCATCTCCTCCTCCTTTCTGCGTGTGTGTGTGTAGCTAAATGGGACGTACATTAAAAGAACATTATTAAGGTTTAAGGTCAAACACTTGTGTATTAGGAAACGCGTATTTCCTGTGTGTCGAAAACGTGGGCTCCCTCGTGAGTATGTGGTGGTAGTCATTAATTTCATGATCACGTATTATTTTTTCCCGAGAACCTATTCAGTCCACAGAGTGATATTGTCACCTTAACGAGCATCTATTCAGAAACATCTGTACTTCTCACAGGCCAGTGTGTAATCTGTGCCTCATTTACGGACACTATTCAGAACCTTCTTCTGAACACATACCCATTTGTTATCTCTTCTATGGGACTTATCAATGTCATATTTGAGTTCTTAAGAGATGAAAAGAAATTATTTTTCACCACTGCCTTATGAGATTACATGATCTGAGGAGGCCTGTTTGACACACAAGAAGCAGTAAGGTCACAAGAACTCGCTAATTCTGGTTGAGCCTCGGTTTATTCCCCATACTTAACATTATGTGGCACCGCAGATGTTTAAAACAGAGCTCCTGCTACTTTCCTCTGTAGCCGTGAGGGGTTAGGACATAAAATCAGAAAGGATTGCCCCACATTGTCTGCTTAGGGCATAAAAAATTCTCACTTAGGGAAAAATAGGGTTCAAGCAGCTCGACTGCCACATGCGTGTGGCTCAGACCACTGCTGAGGGACCAGAGCTTTGGCTGCCAAAACCAAACCCGAATTTTCTTCTGTTCCAATGGGGGTTTAAAATCCATGACAGTAGGGTGGGAATGAGCATCTCCTGTTTCGTGATGCTGCTATAATAATATGCGGGAACAACAGCAATTGTTAACAGGCTGATTACCTGTGAACTGAAAACAAAATGAAGCTTGATACTCTTATAATCTGTATTTTGGCATTTAGAAATCTGGCCACAACTACACTACCCAGAAAGAATTACATAAATTCCTAAAATTAGTTCGAGACATCAGTGACTCTCCCTCACTTGTCTGACAGTTTGTTGAGTGCTAAGGCTTGTCTGGGAAGTAAAGCTCAGCTATTCCAAGTTTCAGGAGCTGAGGGCAGTGCTTTAACAAAGTTATAAGCACTCTAAAATTATTTTTAAATCCCTTAATAATTTAGGGAGGATTTTAAGACAGAGGGCAAGGTATTTTAAAATACTGACTGTACTGCAAATATCCACATGCAAGTGGGAATCCTGTATCTCACGCAAGCCTGGTGCACTGTTCTGCCGTGCCTGCAGCTCCGCAGTGCGTCTTCTCCTGGGCCCTATCCACAGGGGGGCTGGTTTAAGGCATTTATTCACATAGCACCAGCGGGATGGCGGGTGTGTTGTTCTCTCCCGTTTACGGAGGGGTAATACAGTAATTAAATGGCTTCTCCAGGAACACAAGTGGAGTCTACGGCAGCGCCAGTGAAATGAGGACGTGAGGGAAGTGATCACCCTTTTCCCGCGTTTGCTTTCTTTTCCAACACACCGCCCAGCTAAGGAGGCTCTGTAAAAGCCACGAAAATTATGTGGATTATTCACACGTACGTCTTAATTCTGTCTCTGGAAAAGCTTGATGTTCTGAGAATAGGAAAATGTATCATTAAGACCCAGAGAAACCATATCTGAGGCCATTACTTGTGAGGACAAGGTGTTGGGTTCAGATACTCTCCCACTGTGGCTTACGGCCGCCTGAACTTCTTATCCCACCAGCTAGGGAACTGCCTCAAATCAAAACTTCCCTGAAGCAGAACTTATTCCTCTTGGGTAAATACATCTAACCCAGGAAAACTCCTGGATAAACACAGTAAAAGTATCTCATGCAAATCCAATGTTAGCTGCTTTGCTGTTACATTATGTATGATTTGTTAGTGCTCACAGTAAGAACAAATTGCACATTGGGGGTGTTCTGCCATCCATGAAATCACGTGCAGCTCAAGGACGTTTCCTGCTGTAGGATGGTAGAGGGAACGGCCTTCAGTGAGCGAGAACACATGTGAGAAGCCAAAAATCAGCATTCAGAGCCCACAGCTTTAACTTTGGTATTTTGTCTAAATTCCTAATGCTGTTGTGCATTCCTCACTCGTACAAAATCGGCACAAACATCTTATGAAGTGCTTCTACTCACAGACATCAAAGAGTACGAGACCTTAATCTGGATGACAATACAGGATTAAATTTCAACTAAAAGGAAGAATTGTTTTGAGATTTATTTTTTTCAAAGCCCCATCCAAATTTGAAGAAACATCCAGAGTTGCATTAAATGGATCTGAACTCTGATCTGAACCAGGCTGATCTGAAGATCCATTGAAATTTGTGGATAAAATCCTATTGAATTTATTGTGTTTTGGCTCAGAGTGAAATGATTTCCAGACATTGTTTGAGAATACCCTGCAGACAAAAAGATTTCATTTTCAGTTCCTGGAGGTTAATTATGGAAATTCGTTATAGAGGATCAGCAGTCCCAGTTGCTGGGGAGACAGTAAAACTATTTGGTATGAAATTTTAGCCTAGAGCTGGATAAAAATTTTCTGACAGAATGGTTTTCCATCAGAAATATTGATATGCTGAAGGCAACATGTTTTGCAGAACTGCTTAAATTTCAGTGAAATTTGGTATTAGAAACTTGCGGATATGAAGCACTCTGCTAAGGTTGCACCATTCTGATTTGACCTTTTTTTAATGAGACATTCAATTCCAAGCTTTTCTTATAATATATTTTTTGGAAATATATAAGAAATGTGTAAACTTGAACATTTTGACTTCAGTCAAAGGATGGATTTCATTTCTCAGGGAATTTTGAAATCCTTTTTCATTAATCCCATTTTGAGGTGGAAAAAGCAAGTGAGCTTGTGTAATCCCCAATTCTCACCCAGCTCTGGCCTATCCCAGTGGGTGCTGGGGGCCAAAGGCAGATGCTGGGAACGGCTTCCAGGGCAGTGAAGTGGATTAGGTCAGTACTGCATGTCCTCACCCATTCCTGTGAAAGCTGCACTTCACAGGGCTTCCCTGAAGGCAAAGCGGCTTTAAATTACTGCTGAAGAGCAGAAAGAACTCGGCAAATAATAAATGTACTTTTTTTTGGCTGCAGAACCACCAAGGCGGCTTAATTGTCCTGAGGAAGTTAAAACTGTTTCTCCTCTCCTCGAACTGCTGCCGCCTGGAGCCGTGCTCCCCACCCCTTCATACCACACCAAGCCTCAAATATTCAGTGAACCAAAGCTTTCCTGGCTGCACAGACATACTTGTAATTCTTGCCCATGTGAATGAGTAACAGCAGCGTCCGGGGCAGCAGCACAGACCCTTGGAAACATAGCAAGCATTTTTTCAGTGCCATTTGAAACTCTTTGGCGTTGATTTTTATTGTTATTTTCTGTCCCATAGGCATGGCCTTTCCCACCATAAAGTCACGAGGCCGAGTTCTGCGCTGAATTTCACCACTTATTGAGCTTGTGAAGCTGGTAGCTTTAGCCTCGTGGGTGACCAGTGCCAGGCTGTGATTAATCTGGCTCTGATCTGCAGAAAAACCTCAGGAATTCTAGGGGGGAAGGCGGTAGGGTTCAGCAGCATGGCCATGAGCACCCATGCAGGTAAACCACCCGCTGGCTTGCCCCAAGCAGCGACGACTGGCAAGTGGTGGGGTTTGCATGTACGGAGCCCAGCACTTCTGTAAAGCAAATTGCAGAGAGGAGAAATCCTCTGCGAGAAGCATTGGATTCGGGAGATGCAAAGGCATCCATGGGAGTTGGGCATCTAAATCTCTGCCCCAAAATAAGAATAGTAAATGTTCAACTTTATTAAACTTCCTGCTAGCCAATCGCTGGAAAAACAAAAGCTGGTAGTGCAAGTCCTTGCCCCCAAATTTCTAATTAACTAAAATTTTCAAGGCAGCTCCTGATGGCTGTGGCTGTCAGCAGCAAGGGATTGCTGCTTCAGGAGGAGCCGCTCTCCAGGGCTGTTTGAGTGAGGCTGCAGACCGGAGCTGCAATGCAAAAATGAGATTTCAGCCAAGCCCCCAGGTCAAACAGGACATTTCTGGGTCATGGTGACCCTGGCTTCGATTTTCACCCATGCTGCCTACAACCGGGAAGATGAAATGCAGAGTTTTGCTCTATTTCTTTGCTTGCTTCGAGATGCTGTAGTGGTGCATAGAGGGATGCAATGTTCTCTGCCTTGACACCTGGGCTCACTCTGCAGCCTTTCCAGGACCTGGAGCCCAGAAAGGACCAGCATAGATGGATGGATGGTGGTGGGCAGCGGGCTGGGGGTCCCACAGCTGCCACTGCCATCCCACCCTGCAGTGAGAGCCTGGCCCACCTCAGCAGTTCCTAAACCAGATTAGGCTGAAAAAGCGTGAATGTCTGTGGGTCGCACATGCTTTGACTCCCTTCAGAGAGAGGCAAATGCAAGGCTAATTAGGCAAGTGTGGGTTGCAGCAGGTTTCACACACTTTCCACTCTGAGATTTCCATAGACAGGGAAAGTTAGTCGCTCTAATTAAATGACTCAGAAAAGACTAACTGGTCTTCTAATGCATTTTGTATTTGGTTTTGTAGTTAGGTGTTTTCGAATGAATGATTCAAAGTTTTAAATCTCTTCTTCCTACATTGCTGTTTACTAAATAAAACAAGTTTTCTGGGAAGGTTACAGAAAGCAAGGGCTTCTGGAGCACCTTCACTTCATGTGCAGCTTGGTGTGATGTTGTGTATCATAGAAGGGTTGGGGGGAACGTGCAGGACGTGGCTGCTCCATCCCTTCACCTCCAAAACCCGCAGAGAAGCATGTGGGCTCCATGCTGGCAAGACGAGGAATCTGGGGCTTTCTGAGCCCCTGGCAAGTGTCGCTGGGTTTGCCTGCATGGCTCTGGGCTCCGTGCGGTGGAGCAGAGGCAGTGGCAGGGAATCGCTGGGGAAGCGGAGCTGCTGGGGGGGGGGCTTGGGCATTGCTGCAAGATTCCCCTTTGCCTCTCCAGGCCCAGGAACAGACTGGCAGCAGCAGCAGGAGTGAGCATAAATCACTCCAAAACTCTCCCTGCCTATATTGGATGCATTAAAAATTAATTACTTAGCTTAGTTATTTCATTTTGAAGGCAAGACTGAGCAATAAGAACCAAATCCTGTCCTCAGATAAAACCATTACATCAGCCTGCATGGAGCGGTCTGGGAGCCTTTAGGAGCCTGGAGCTGTGCTTTCCCTTTTGCATAAGCCCGTGCTCAGCACATCCAGGTGAGTGGCTGCACACGCTTGGCTGGGTATTAACGCACAGGTTGGATTTCAGCTGGAACATGTATTTGCAAAGTCAAAGGAAAGCCTCACTTTTTTCACCATAAAAGGTAAGGAGCAAAATTCCAGAGCTGAATTTACATGTCCTGCTGCTCCTCAACGTGGGAAAAGAATGCTGTGTCCTCCCACGTATCTGCTTCCCATCCCAGGTCTTCCTCCCTCCCTCTGACTTGTCCGTGCAAGTCAAACCTTTTCTGCCATGAGCCAACAATTAATTATAAGTATACAATAACCTCTCATAAAGAAAGATACATGCAGAAGCTGGGTCTGGTTCCTTTGATGCTTACATAGTTTTTCTCCTGCTGTATTTTCCAAATTAATTGGAGCAGCCCATAGTTTTCACAGGTCTGGGGGGACATCCTGCACAGAAATCTCTTCTGACCTCCTGCCTAATAAATAATGATGGGGAGAGAGGATTATCCAGCAGCCAAGCTTGTTAATGCCATGGCGTGGGGGTTTGTGGGGATATTCCCGGTGGGAATGGGTTGCCTGTGTGGAGTCAGCATCCCTCCTTGGGTGCTTGGGGCCAGAGTCACAGCACTGCTCCACAATTTCATCCCTGTCAAAATCAGCAGGGGATGGATGGTAGATCTTCTCCAAAAAACAAGGAAATTTGGAATCGAGCTTTGGAACTATGTTACATGGGGAATGAGAAGGGTATTCTTGCAACGTTTTTCTCCTGCCAGAATGAGCATGACAGAGAGGGCAGTGGGCTGACAATAATTAAAAGCAAATTTTAGACACTCAAATGGGTAAATTCTAAGGTTTCTGGAACCTTCTGGCCCAAGTAGAAAAGAGACTTACTCTGTTCCTGGTTCTCCTGCCAGTTTTCCAGTGGGACCTGGGGCAAGCCAGTTCAAGTCTCCATGCCTCTTTCCTTATCTGAGGCTTGTAGTAACTCCCAGGCTAGCAAGGGCACCAGGAGGGCGAACCCTTTGCCACCACCTCCTAAAGAGCTCTGGTGCCTCCTGGGAGCCTGGGGTTTGGCTGCCAAACGTGGTGGGTGCCTCTGCTGCCTCCCTGCCAGGTCCCTGGGTGCTGCTGGCAGGAGTCCGCGCTGCCCGGAGCTTCTTCCCCCAGCTCTTCTGCTGCCTGGTGGGTTCAAGCCAACCCTGTTGGTTCAAAATGTCAGAAGCACCCCAAGGAACCATGCTTCAACCCCTAAAAGCTTGAAGGCGATAATCAAATGGTCTTCAGACCAAGGGGCCTGGCCCTGACGAGCTGGAGGCAGATGAGTAAAAGCGGGCGGCTTTTTGCCCTTAGGTGGAGGCTGCGGGGAGGCAGGTTGTGTTGTTGGAGGGAAGATGGGGCTTTGTCAAGTGATGCCTGGGTTTAATCAACAGTCAGTAACAAGAGAAGAATATTTACAAGCTCTTTAGGTGGATGGTACATACAGGCGTGCACAGCCACACCGAGCCCAACAGAAGCAACGACCCCCCCAGGGATCCTGATGCACCAAAAGGCCTGCCCAGGCAGTGGTTTGCTATTTGTCCCTGAGACAAGGAGACACTAGACCTAAGTGAGCTGGTCCCTGGCACCAGGGAGCACATCTTTTTAGCAGGGAGCACCTGGGGAGCAGAGCCTGGGCCAGAGAGTCGCAGTGCAAACCCATGGTGCTCCAGGAAAACTGGGTGGGCACTCAGCTGCTTTTACAGAAAGGATGGCAGCTGGGAAAGGGCGAGTTTCGCACTCGCCGGAGGGTCAAGCTAATGTATCAGCCAGCACAGCTGGTCCCCTGGGCATGGGCGAGGAAGAAGATGGCATTCGCCACACTGGCATCCTTTCCCCGGTGCCAGTTTAACCACACCTGGAGCTTGCGGTTGCACCAGGCGAGTCGGCTCACGTCTCTGGCAGTTCGAAAGCCGCAGTGAATCAAGCCCAGAGAATTCCCCATTTCCTCGACGGAGGATTTACTGGTTGTGTTAATTTGGGGGACATCAATGCCTGGCTGCCATGGAGAGCAAATAACTGCATCTTATGGGGGCGGCAGCTTCCCGACCGACACCGGGGCTGTCCCCCCGGGGTGGCAGTGCCAGCAGCACGGCAGGGCCGGGAGCACAGTCTGTCAAAGGGCAACACCAGGCTACTCCCTCCTGTGCTAGAGTTTTCCAGCAACACAGCACGAGCTCCTGATAAAGAAACCTCTTGGCATCAAATAACGCTGTAATTACGGGAAAACTGGGGGGATTTTTCTGGTGTTAAATCCTACCCGTGCCTGGGCCCGAGTGGATGCAAGGGGGCTGCACAGGGCGATAACGGCCGTCAGGAGACTGTGGGGCTGTCCCCATGCTGTAGTTCACGCTCAGCAGGGCCGTATGTGGAGAAATCAGCTTTGCTTATTGTGAAACCCCACTCAAAGTGTTTGCAAAGGTGCGGGGTTGCTTCATCGCTGGGGATAAGGCCAAGTGCCCTCTCTGCCCTGGCAGCGTGGGGCCAGCCAGGCTGACGGGAACCCTCCTGTACCAGCCATCCCTTCCTGGGGCAGAGCATCCACCTCTCGACCTGCCTCCGGGAGCTGCTGATGGAGCCAGGTTAATTGGTTGGCTCCTCTCAATCCCTTCATAGGAGAAGCTCGGTCACTGGTTTTAGTGATGCCCCTGCAATGCCAAAAATGGAGGAGCATCTCCTGGGGACCACTGGGGTCTGGAGACCATTCAACCTAAAGGGACTCATGCTCCTGACTCCTTAATCTTACTCAGCCTTGCAAAATGTTCCTGAATTTTCAAGAGGTGGTTAATAGGGATGTGGAAACAAAGTCATGCAACTCCCAACGTCTCAAACTCTGATGAGTATAAGCCAGCCCAAGCATTTCACAGGGAAGACAGAAATCCCTGGGATGCCAGCAAGGAGCACCGAGCGCCCGGGGTACACCACATCACCCTGTGCTGCTTGCAGGGCATACAAGCCCAAGGGCTTGGCAATGAGCCACAGACTAGAGGGAATTGATTTTCTAGGAAAGCCCAAGCTTTCGGTTGACACCGAGATGCCGTGACAAGCGCCAGGGAGAGGGACGCTCCCCCTGTGCCGGCAGGATGCCAGCCCTCGCATATGAAGCAGTGTTTCTATTTATTTAAGAGACTCTCCCCCCAGTGCAACATAAGCAAGGAAAGTGGCCTGGGCTAAGAGCCAGGGTGCTAGCAGAGGGATCCCTATCGCTCCTCTTCCTTCCTCTCCAGTAGGTGGGAATCCCCCTCCAAGCCCTCAAGCCCTTCGGCTGCGATGCAGTCAGTGACATCAGCACATTCCCAGCAGCGCTCCCGTGGGCACCTTGTTAGCTTTGCACTGAGTCACCCTTCAGCAAACAAGAAAGATAAGAAAATAAATGGCAGCGGTCCAAGCAGCACAGATGCTGGTTTATTTTGAACTATAGAAATGATTTATGCGCTAGAGGAAGGATACCAGCATCTCCTCCTCCCAAAAGTCCTTTTTTAAAGCCCCCTATTTCTCCCTCTTTCTCACTGTTTTCCTGCAGCAATCCCCTATCATGTCAAGTACCTTCACTATAGGTACCCTAAAAACAAGGAAGGGCCAAAATAAATATTTTGGTGAGAACTGAACAGAGCCAAAGCTCCAGAGGGACAAGAAGAGGTTTTGTTTTATCGGAAAAGCAAACATCATCTTCACAAGCAAAATGCTATTTTCCCTCTTGAAACTGCCTTATGAAAATGAGGCCAATGCGGTTTTCATTTGCAACACTAATTTGATGAACTCCAGCGGGTTAATGATATTGCTGTATTTAATTAAAGCAGTCGATAGTCTAGCTGAGTCCCTCCTCCTTAGCAAGGGCCCGGTGCTTTGGAAGCACTGCCAACCTCTGGCACCGGAGCCCAGCCTCTGGCCAGAAGTGTGGGACAGGATGGGTTTATGGGTCTTACCCCCCCATCCCCTTCTTTTGGTATCCATGGCTGATCTTTGAGTGCCACCAAACCCTTACGGGCACGGGGACTGTTGAAGCTGGTTTTGCTTAGCCCCTGAGAACTGAGACAGCTAACGACCGTGGACAAGATGTAGGTGCGCAGCCCCGAAACCCTATTTCAGCCCCGTCCTTTGCCAGTGG
Organism: Aviceda cuculoides; assembly: GCA_035590195.1. Classification (NCBI taxonomy): domain Eukaryota; kingdom Metazoa; phylum Chordata; class Aves; order Accipitriformes; family Accipitridae; genus Aviceda; species Aviceda cuculoides. The sequence goes on from JAVJGG010000001.1 coordinate 51,691,511, forward strand.
TTGTGCCAGCCCAAGTCCAAAGCAGGGACCTGATTGCTCACGGTGTTTTCTCAGGCACATGGTGCTATCGGGTTGGGAATCTGGAGGTTTTGCATTTGATGCTTGTGGTGCTGGTGAGACACAGAGGGACACGGCCACATGCCTGCGATCTCTGCTCAGCTCTTCCCAATACTTACTGACACCAAAGAGGAGCCTGAGAGCTTTGGAAATCAGGTCAAGTGATAAAAGCCCTGGCGAGCCCTGAGCAGCCGTTTCAGCTGTAGTCCTGATTTCTCTCCAGCCTTAAAATGAACCAAATACAATGGTTGCCCTTGCTTTTCCCGGTAAGCGTTTCCTGCAGAAAGATCCCGAGCATGACGTAGCTGCAAAGCATGAGTCACTGCTTATGTTACCTGGCACGATGTGTGCGTTCTCCGTTTCTGTATTTAGACTGCAAACCTCATTTCTGACTTGGCTGTCATCTAAGTGCTTTGTTGATAATTTTGTGCTAAATGATACCGTCCAGCCTGCGGGCGCGTGTGTGCTGCCATCTGAGCTGTGCTTCTGAGCTGGGTAGGGAAGCAGTGGTGGGAATGCTGACTGACGGAAAGTGGGAAGAGACCAGCAAATTTCCCTCCGTCAAACCTGCAAACGATGGCTCTGGCTTTTTTCTACCTCCTGAAAACCCCAGGCTTGCTGCACAAGCTCACCCTGGCACCTCCATGGGTTTATGGGCAGGAATATTGCACCATCCACAGCTCTTGCAAACAGAGAGGATGCTCTGGCTCATGGTGATTAGTTTTCCAGTCCAATAGTGCATCCCTGTTTGCGGATCAAAGTCTTTACCAAACAGTTGGGTTTTTGCTTGGGAAATGCATGAAATCTGAGTTCTCCATGAATTAAAGTAGGAAAATAATAATAATCTACTACAAATTAGTGTGATCATCCACCCAGGTTCCCTCTCTCTTGTCATGTTAGCCGCTGCAATGCTAATCCACCGGTGGGATGCCTGCCAGGAAACCTCGGGGGGTGAGTTGCCTTCATGGGTATCCTGGACACAGGAATCTTTCCTCAGGGACATTCTGCAAGAGCAGTGCTTTAATTCTCATCCTTAAGTTTTCCCTTCCTGCCATTAAGCTAATAACCACATTGTTATGTTAAGTGCATCTTCATTTTTGTAGGCATGATACACAAAGCATTTAGCTTGGTGGAAGATAATAACGATATATTTTAGTCAGGGATGAACACTCATCTGTCTGATGAACACCATGTGAGATCAGGACAGGTGACATAGAAAAGGGGTGAGTTGCTCAAGTACATGCAAGCTTTTTAGGAATAAAAGCATTTTTGAAAGGGTTCAACCCCAATGACTTCATAGTGATTAATATGTCTTTGATAATTTAGATTTACACACAACCCCTCACTATAAACGTGCCTTCATTTGGCTCAGCATTCCCAGACACAGACCACCAGAGGATGTCACCCATCTGTGGTGGCATCCTGGCTGCTAGCAATGGGGCAACACGGCTCCGTGGATCCCAACTGATTGTCCTGCTGCACCCTCCAGGGATTTTCCCTTCCAGCCCCTTCAAGTGCATGTGGAAGAAGAGTTTCCCTTGTCACAGCCCAAGTCTGCATTATACATTCATGCATTTAAAGCATATACAGTCTTGTAATTAAATTCAGGAATATTTTAAGCGCTTCTTGTAGTGATTTGAAGGTCTCATAATTCAGCACAGCATATGTTGCTTTTGTAGTGAGCTCGTTTTCTGACAGCTGCCTGCGTGGGTTTCCCGTACTATCTCCATCCTCCCGTCAATGAGCCACACGCCAGGCACCGGAGGAAGGAGGGGAGCGGCAGGGGCAGGTATCGTTCACAGACCAGAGCAAAGCGTGTTCCCTTCTCTGCCCAGGCACAAAATCCTGATGTTTTCCCAGCGGCAATGCTAAGGTGAGACTTGGAAAGATGTGAAGACTACATAGCTCTGCTTCAAGCAGTTTAATCAGAAAATGGATGGGGGCTGGCACAAATTATGCCATCTTGCAGGCTAGCGTAGGCTCCTTTGCCATGGTTACTTGAGCCAGGAAGGCAAAATGAAAGGTGATGGATACTCAAGTGCTACTTCTTCTCTTCTAAGGCCAGACAGTTAACAAACCCAGTTTCCAAAGCCGTGGTAGGAACACTAACAGGCAGGAAGCGCTCGTGGCTGTGCGAGTACCTGACCGGAGCTGGTACACACACCTCAGCTTCTTCTTTTTTTTTTTCCCCTGGAAGAATCTTATCCTCGCCTACCAGCCGGTAAATATTGCTGCTTCTTCCTGTTTGTTACTGGGTATGCAAAGCTAACGGCTTCATCTTGGCTCCTCAGACCACCTTGTTGGTTTGTCGGGTTTATGACAGAAGAGAGCTCTCCCTGGAGCACCTGCAAGGGCAGGGATGCTCCTGCGGGACAGCGGATGGTGCCCTTGGAGCATGTCGCTCAAGCCCATCATTGCCAGTGGTGGGTCCCAGAGCACAGCAGCAAGGGGCAGAGATGAGGTTCCTTACTACCATCCCCAACCCATCTGTCATCAAGAGGTGATGGTGTGTGAGGGCATTTGGCAGGGCTACAATTCAGAATAATCCTACGGAATAATATAATTAATAATAAATAACAAAAATAAATTATCTTCCCAGGAACACGGCTGATTGCATGGCTCTTCGGGTACCGAGGGGCAATGCCCCCCTGCATCCAAGTGTCCTCCCATGGCCCAGGGAACAGCCTCTCCCACATGGACACAGAGAAACTCCTTGAGGTTCATGCACACTTTAAATTATTGTGAAAGTGCCTGGAGCCATAGGTGAGTGCTTTAAATATAACTCAAAATAGCACATAAAAATAAGCGTCATTCCCCGCTGTCATCTCAAAGAGCTATATCATCACACGAGACCTGGGAACCTGCCTGGAGTCAGCCAGAGCATTCATCACACTCCCAGATTTCAGGGGTTTAGTGACCATGGGAGAGACCATGAATCTTTTGCGAAGGCCATGCTGCTGTCACCCTCCTAGTTGGGAAAAAATCCTGTTTTGTTTCTCCTCGGCGGCAGCTGGCTCAGCCCTGCGGTATTTGGGGCTGTCGGCCGCAGTGGCTCATTTCAGGCGATGTGATGTGATGGGCAGCCCAGCCCTGAGCTGCAGTTGACTGTTTCCCAATGCTCTTCGTGTGAAATTTTCCCATAGTTTGTCAGGAAACTCTTCCTAGCCACTTTTTCTTGGAACAGACTATTAAAGCTGAGAGGAAATCTGCAGGCTCCGGGCCAGGTTTCGTAATGCCTCCAGAAGCAACGCAGGGACAGTAGTACTGCATTCAAAAACCAAAAGTCAAATAAAAATTATAACCTTTGCGCTCTCCGGTTATATAAACATTGCCTTTCTTTTGCTCTGCGTACAACAAAACTGGTATGAAGAAACGATGTGGATGCAGGTAGCCCCCAAATAACTTCTTTAACTAAATATCTGCCATGTGGGATTTCTGGCTGCATGGAAATTGCTGCTCTGGAGGGCTGGGGAAGTCTCTGGAAACACAAAATGCTGGACATGGTTTAGCCCTCCCCATGCCAGCCCTACGTACCCCTCCTGCTCCGGGCTCCCACGCTTCTAGGCTTTCCCCAGGAGCATGTCTGTCTGCTAAGAAGAAGGAAGGAGGAAAAAAAGAGCAAGAATTTTAGCACATTTGGGGAAATAAAGTGGAAAAAGTCTTTTAGCTGTCAGAGTTACATCCCGTTTGTGCTTTGGTGTAAATCCACAGGGGAGAGCGTGGGAGGAGGGAGACCTGGGGCTCTCAGGAGCAGCAGGACTTGCTGCCTCCGCCCAAGGCATGAAGATCTGTGAGGAAGAACTGCCAATGTGCATGGTATGAGGATATCATGGCGTGTTGGTAACTCACCCATGGCTTCCAGAAACTGCTTTTTGTTGTTTGCATCTGCAGCCCTCACCTTTATATTCAAATTCAGCTATGGCTAAAACAATAGGGTTTTTTCCTGGTCAGGAACCACTCCTGCATGCTGATATTTAAAAATACGTGTCTTGTTACCCTGAGGAGTTCTTGTTGTGTGTGTGTGTGTGTCTGAGGAAGAGAAAAGCTGCAGGGAATGGGGAGGGCTGTTGATATATTTAGACACATGTGTGTTTGTCTTTAGATACGTGTCCCAGAAGAATTTTCTGTTTGCACCTGCCTCAGCGCACTGCCTAGGGACTGAATCAGCCCTCATTTGGGTGAGATGCAGAGGAAGAAGATATGAATGTTACCAGCCCAAGTAATACATCTATAAGTGGAATAAGCCAAGCAAAAAAAGATTCCAGTCTGGCGTGAAAATCCTTGAAACCAGAGCTCAGGCTGGGCGGCTGAAGTGGAGTCGGTGGGTCGGCATCGTCCAGGGCCCGGCTGTGGGAGGGTGACGGTCCCTCCTGGCTCCCACGGGCTGCTCCTGCCACCACACTGTGCCTGCACGGAGTGGCGGCCGAGCCGGCTTCCAGGACAAGCCTTTGCAAGGGCAAAGCAGCTGTAAGGCATGCTACGCATGCATATTTATGTATATGCATGCCACCTCCATCAACATGAGCATTCTCTTCATCTACTTCATGAAATACCCTGCTACCATCTTCCTTTTGCTGCCCTATCATTTAGGAGTACAATATCAGAGGAGTCTGTGCTCGGTGCTGGCTGGCGTTCAGGTTGACGTACACCTGCCTGCTGGGGGGCCAGCATTGTGGTGACCCAGCTCCTGCAGCCCCAAAGCCACCGCAGCTCCTCGGTCCCCAGCAACCCTCGGTCCCTGGCACTCATCACCATCACTGCCCCGAGCAGCAGAGGCGCGCTGCTTCCCGACTAAGACGTTTCAGTGCATTAGAAAATGCTTTGGCTGGTTTATTTCCTATGTGCGTGCCTCTCCGAGCAAGCACCTTGCAGAACTGGGTGAGTTTGACCTGTATTCCTCCACGGGCCATCAGTTGACTTTTCTTGGTCTTTGAGCTGAGGCTCATTTTAAACTGCATCCAAAGTGCATGAAACGTGTGTTTGAGTGCTTTGCCCTGAGTCCCTTCTTTAAATAACAAGCTGCTGAAACAAGAGACAGAGAAGGAAAATGCGTTTCCAATTCTCGGCCGTTCCCTTTCACTGCAGCCCATTGTGTATTCTGTATCCACCGCCAAATTATTCATGCGTTAGGTATCTTCACCACATCAGCTTTATGATGTACTCATAAAACATAAATATTCTGCACTCCAGAGGGATTTTTATTGTGTGGTTTCAGGGTACTTTGCAAGCACTTAATCTGGTCCAAGCTGTGGCTTTCTTGAAAGAGCAGAGCTCCCCAGGAAGGGATGCGCAGGGGACGGGGACCGGCAGAGCCCGTGCAAGAGGTGGCATGGCCCGTTGTCAGGTCCTCTTCCCCCAGCATCGCCATCGGAGTGGCCCCTGCCCTTCGGCAGCCGGGCCGATGAACCAATAGGTTTGCCTTTTTATTAATGTACTCGACGCCTCTTTTTTTTGTAGGTAGTTTTAGTAGCCACGAAGTTTAACGAGGAGCCATTAAAGCATAATTGCAGGACATTCAGAGGGCATCTCTGGCACTGGCTGGGCAGCGAGTGCCAAAGGAGCCAAGAGATGCCCCCAGCCAGGACAGCAGAACACGGGATGAGGGATAATGTCTGGGAAGAAAATATGGGCAGAAAATGAGAATTGGTGACTTCAGGCAGGGTGTATTCATTAAATGTAATGGAGGAAATGCTGAACAAGCTTTTTTTGCATGGGAAACTAAGTTAAACGAGATCTAAGTGTTTTACAAAAAATACATCCATATACACATATATGTTGTTTAGATGAAGAATACTCCAAGGATTGCTAGGATGGGGAAGGTGGGATGGAGCAGGATAGGCATTCCTGGGGGCTCATGCTCCCTTGGGATGGGGAGGGAAGGTGGATGGGGATAAAGGAGGCAAGGACCACGCTTTGGGCTCATTCAGGCTGTGGCAGACGGAGCTGCAGGGTTTGCAAATGCTCCATGCAGGCGTGGATACGGGATGGTGGTTTTACTTGAGCACTACGGAGCAGAGCCAGCTTCCTGCCGAGGCAGCGGAAAACCTGCGCTTGAAGCCACCTATTGCCGGTAAAGGCTTCTGTCAATGACAAATGTGCAAAAGCATTTCAATAATGTTCTTCAAACCACCTCAAAATGTTCTTCTGAGTCTCGTTGAGCTGGAACGAAGCTGGCCAGGTTGCCATAAATGCCTCTGAGATGGGAAGCTGCCCTTGCGCTGGGCACACTGCCGAGCAAACCTGCTTCCTTTGCTGTCCCAGCAAATTCCTGCTCCGAAACATAAAGATGGTGCTGCTAAATTAAATTGAGGGCATCATCCTGCTCCTCTGATGCTAAGTGGAATGTAGAATTTTATTATAATTTTATTTTAGATTTAGTAATTTCCATGGCTGCTTAGTGTCCCCTCAGCAGGCCACCCACTGGGTCCCCACAGATGCAGTCAAACACACCTTTTGTCATTTATTATGTGTGTCTTCAGGAACCCAGGGCACGGGGGACAATCTGCTGTTTCTGGGCACAGTCTGCTGCAGCCTCCGACGCGTTGCTTGTGCCAGACGCGTGTGCCAGGTACACCTGGATGCGTATTATGGAGCTATGGAAAATCATTTCTACTCCTGCCTCCACAATATTGTTCTCCCAGAGCAGCCACCATGCTGGTCACGGGGAAAAAGGACTAGGGGCGTTTTTGAGGATCGCTCCAAAACCTGGTTGGCTCTGTCCTGGGTCTCTCTCCCAACCGCAGCAGCGTCAAAGCCCCTGGGTTTGCAGCCCCACGAGCCCCGAATCGCCCCCAGGGTGGGGTGCGGGGTCCCCCCAGCGCTGCCACTGCAGGTGTGATGCTTATCCTGCCCAGGCTCCCTGTACCATCCCGTTCCGCTTGCCCAAAATTGGCCTAAATTCGTACCAACACAAACACCACCGAGATACGGAGTTCAGGAAGGGAGACCGCTGTGGGGTGGCACCGATGAACATAAGTGCTGGCATTGTTCACTGCATTGGGGTTTTTTTGGTTGCGGATGAAAAATCCAGCTTCCGTCTAACTTTTGTACATCTCCACTTCTGTGAAGCTGAATTCTACTTTTTAAAATAACTGTTACACATGCACGATGTCCTAAAATACACACCTAAACTACTTTCATCTAGTTCTCTACCAAAGACGTCAACCTGCAGCTTAAGGAGCGGGGTCCGTGTAGCAAGATATCGCTGGGGGTTGATCTGCTCCTGGAGCCACCTGCTAAGAAGCAGCAGACCCACAGAAGGTGAAGCAATGATTTTTTTTCCTTTTTTTTTTTTTCCCCAAAGGATCAAAGCAGTAATTGGAGCTTGTCATGAAATTCAGCATTTGGTTTTGGTTTTGTGACACACATGCAGGCATTCAGGGACTTGTCCAAACCACAGAAGTATGCAGACTCTGCTTGTTAATCCCCCGGGAATGGCCTGCCATGAAATTTCTGGGCTTTCTGCCTCCCATCCAGCAGCGATTGCCCAGCAGTATCCCATTGCTGGCACTGCCGCCTGTCCGGACTCTGGAGAGGGTGACAACAAAAAAAAAAGCCAAAGGAAAAAAATGTAGTCCTTCATAACCTTCAAAGCAAGGCTCTAAGCGTTGGAGAACACGATGAATGTCTCTAGAAATACAGGGCGGGGGGGCTCTTCTGGGCTTTTTGTTTCCTCCATCAGCTCTAATGCTGGAGGTCTCCCACTGAAGCGTCATCCCAGGACCTGACTTTCAGAGCCCCTCTGTGTCACACAGCTGGTGGGAGGCAAATGTCCTCCTAAAAGCTACGTGGCTCCCCAAAACGGAGGTGTGATGCACCCCAAGCCCAGCTGCAGGGGGATGTGGTGTGGGGAGGTGAGTGGAGCAGAGTTTAATGGTCCTGCACAAGGTTTCGGTGCCAGGTACGTGGCCTGGGATGTCTGGCTGGCACCAGCTCCCTGGACGTCTCGGAAGGCTACGTGAAGCTGGTACTGCTCATGGTCAATCTGACACATCGTGGGCAGAGCCTCCGTGCTCCTTCCCAGTGCTCCCACCGGCAGCACCACCCTGGGATTCAGTTCTGAAGCAGAGCCATGGGTGTGAGGTTGCAATGAGTATGCCTCATTTTTTGCTTCCTGCATTTGAACTTGGATTTCCAGAAGTGAAAACACTCATTTCTGAGTATTTTAAGGCCCCGTTGAAGAGGTTTATGAAGCATTTTCACCCAAGCTGCAGGGACGAAGTGCAGCGTTGTGAAGAAGAACAAAGAAGTACAATCTCCAAGGATTGATGAGCATATCCAGAACATGATGGGTTTATCCAGGTCACCTTTTTCATTCGCACCCAGTAAGGAAATTAATGAAGCTCCCGAAGTTATTACCTCTAATTCATGACCTATTAACGGCAATAAAGCTTTAAGAAAGCACAAGACATATTATGCTGAAGGGCGAAGGTGTGTGGTTCTTAGTGGTTTATCTTAGTGATTTGGACTCCCATTTGGGAGAGAGGAATTACAGGGTTTGATCCCTGCCCCAAGGACTGCTCTGCATTTTATTGGGGAATAGCATATGTAGTACTGACACTTAAGAAAAATGGTGATTGGGTAATTAAAGGCCAACCAATCTAACTTTATTTAAAAAAATGGATGAAGGAAGGAACTGTTACTGTTACAGAGGTAAATGGAAAATTATATAAAAGTGGAGCAAAGGTGAAACAAAGGTTAATTGAGCCTGACTTTGCTAAGATAATGGATTTCTTAGACAAAGGAAATGCAGGAGATTGCATCTTTCTGGACTTCAGTAAAAGCGGGTTGCAGTGGCACAGGGAGGAGGTGGGACAAGGAGGGGATTTCAAAGGGAGGTAATAAACTGGGTAAGGCCAGGTGACAACCGCAGGACTGGAACAATTTCCTTCAAGATCCACAAAGAAAGCAACATTGTTTGATATTTTCATTAATGACAGTAACAAGAAAAATAAAGGGGGGGCAGGAGATTGCTGATGAAATCTGCTGATTGCACAACTTTAAGGGGAAACATCAATAACTAGGGGGCCTTGAGGACTGAAATAATGGAGAGGAGAGGAAATTCAATAGTGTAAAATGCACTCGGGATCTCACAACGAAGATTGAGCATTACAGTAAGAGTACATAGGTTCAAAATGATAAATGATAAAGGTCTTCAGAGGAAGACCTCCCAGGAGATGCCCAAGGATCTCACTAGCCCTCACCTGAGATGTTGTACACAACTCTGATCAGGTGTGGTCAAGAAGAAATGAGCTCTCCCCGTGCAGGATAGTCTACAGGAACTTGGTGCATTTAATCTACCAAAATCTTAGCAAAGTAAGGCGTGAGAAAATCTGACTGCTGTCTGTGAAGATGTTTAATGGCCAAATATTAGGCAGAGGCAAGAAGTTTTTCAAGTCAGAGACAAGTGGGAGAACATAATGGGAACTGGAAGAACCCTTCAAGATCTGAAATAAAGCCATTACTGCAGTGAGGTTTCAAAGATCAAAACACTGTTTTGGTGGCCAGTTGTGAAAGCTAAGAAGCCCGCTCTGCTCAAGACAGTGGGTGACTACATTCTTAGGTGGAGAAAGAGACTATTTGATGTAGTGCCTGCAGTAGCAGAGGACTCCATAATAAACCTGAGGATCCTTCACGTCAGACCAGAAAAACCTGAGATCCTGCCACCCACCCTCGTAGTTGATCTGATCTCTGCCTGTGATAACTAAGGAGCAGAAGGAGGAGGAGTGCACAGAAGGGCTTGATGTTGTCGAGGATTTCTTTGTTCCCACGGTCAGCCGGGTGCAGATGAGATTGCCACCAAGAAATTTGAATAATTGTCTTTCTCAGCCTCCTGTAGTAGGGCACAGCCTTCCTCCTCCTCCTGTAGCAGCATCCTAAGAGTTGAGTTTTAGGTGCCGTGAGTCTCAATAACTGCATGATTTTTGAGATTGTGAAAAAATTGAAGAATTTATTGACAATAAAGCTACTAGTGATGGCTTGCTTTTCCCTATGTTTTTTTCCACAGCAGCAGATCAGGTCAGAGGAACAGGATTTGGAAGTATTTATTACTTTGGGCAATCAAAGATATTGTTGCAACTCGCGGCTAATCTTCAGTGTAGATGAAATGCCAAGAGCCCAGTCCTGGGAGCAGGCAGGGGGTATGAGGAAGATGTGAGACTCAGAGCCCGAGGCTTGGGAGATGCTGATGATTACATTAAAAAGCCATAAACTAAACCTATCTCCTACCTCCACTCACTAATTATTTAAAATCAGCTTAAATGCTGTGAGTTAATAAGGCTGGGTCCTGCTGCTTTGGTCCATTCAGTGTTTGTCATTTCCCATTCAATGTAAAAATAGACCAAATCGATTTGCTCATAAAAAAGCCAGTGAGTGGTTGATGACAGTGCTGGAGGGTGCATACAGCTGCCTTAGGATGGCAAGGGAAAGGAAGAAGGGTGTTCTGTTCGATTGCAGGGCTCCTACCCCCATGAGTAACAGCACGATGTGCATCAGCGAGCCAAGGGACATCCCACAGTCCAGCACCTCGTTTTCCCTTTTCAGGGAGGAACAGAAACTCCTTATCTCTCCAAAAGTAAAATTACACATTTAACAGTGGCCAGGACTTTGATTTTGGTAGAAGTTTAAAATCAATAGGAGCATTTTTAAAGCTCCAGTGGAATAAGTGTTTTTCGATATATAAGCATTCAGCTAATACTGAATTTAAATATCTAGTACGATGGTACTCAAAACCTAGGCTCCCAGGCTGGCTATGCACAGGAGCACGTCTCTTCCAGTATCTCCCCTGAAGGACCACGAAGATGACACACACGAATAGTAATATACTTCTTGGGTCTTTAGATTCTCCTTATTTTCCTGGTAGTAGAAACAACATGGATGTCTCTGGTCTCCTCCAGACTCTAGCAACATTCCCTGGGGATGTCCAGTGCCTGCAGTGCAATAGGAATGCTTGGATGCTGCTTTGCTTCTCCCGAGCAGATGCTGCTGAGCTCCCCAGGTATGCACAGCCTCTTCCCTTTGCAAAATCACTGTTGCTCACTAACTGGGCACATCCCCCCAAAAAAACATTTGCTGGGTGACAGACAATCGCAGCAGTAAAGTTGTATTTTCCCTCAGACACACCGTACATCGAAGTGCTCAATGGCCTGGGGGGTGTTTCACCACAACTCCCTTTCTCTCCCCTTGGGGGCTGGAGTGGAAAAATAAACATCAGTTGCTGTATTAAAATGCAAAGTCAAATGAAATCCTCCGCTCCTTTTAGCTTCATTAGGAGGGCCTTCCATTTGGCAAATTAAGATGAGCCAATCAAAACCGCATTTGCAAAACACACATTAACAAATCAGTAACTGTAAAAGCAGCTATCAAAATAGCTTTTAATGTTTCCAAATTGAGTGCAGTGAATGCAGATCATATGGTGCTCAATTGAGTTTAGGAATGAGCTATAATTTCTGCATATTTATATACCAACAGCTGAATTGCATCTTTCAATTTTTAAGCCTGTGGCTTTCAAGCCACAATAATCCTAGCTCTGAAAACCCTTTGATTCAGCCCAGAACAACACTGGGCAAAGCGCTGGGTGAGGAGGAATCTCCGCCGTGACATTCTTCCCTGATAAATTGAATCGCTGCAGTGATGGAGAGATCGGAGGGGCAGAAGAGGGATTCGGCAGCAGGTACAGGGATGCTAAAAGCCAAGTGTCCTGGCTCGGCTGGCTTCTCCCTCGCAGGGGCTCATCTTTTGAAGACGGGCACGCCGCACGGTTTGGTTATGGTTAGGGCGTTGAAGGGACGACCCAGCAAGACATTGCTGCTTGCTGTTTGCTAAATGAGCAAAACAAATCTTTGCAAACACGTCCACCGCCATAACCCCAGAGCCAGGGCTGCTCCAGGCGAGAGGAGAGGGATGGAGAGGAGGGACACGAGGTGCCAGCCGAGGGAAGAGACCTCATCTGTTGTCGTGGTTTAACCCCAGCCAGCAACTAAGCACCACGCAGACGCTCACTCACTCCCCCCCCACAGTGGCATGGGGGAGGAAATCAGGAAAAGAAGTAAAACTCGTGGGTTGAGATAAAAACAGCTTAATAGAACAGAAAAGAAGAAACTAATAACGATAATGATAACACTAATAAAATGACAACAGTAATAATGAAAGGAT
>JAVJGG010000001.1:51703820-51729134 GCA_035590195.1 Aviceda cuculoides
TACTGAACTCAAAACACAGCACTGTACCAGCTACTAGGAAGACAATTAACTCTATCCCAGCTGAAACCAGGACATCTGTGCAGCCTCTGCAGCCATCTTATGGTACAAGCCCACGCTTAGATCAAACATCATCTGAGCCCAGACACACGCATGCCTAAGGAGTGGATGCCTGCACATATTTTAAGACTAAAATAAATGCCTTTAAATAAAAAAGCACCTGGATGTAATGTTTCTCCACAGCAGAAACATACGGGCTATTCCCCCAAGTGTTATCCTTGTACGGTCTGACCTAGAATAATAACCATATCGATGATTTTAAATTAAGATACATATGCTGTCACGCTCGATTAGCGGAGTGCACAGGGTATCCTTTAATTTGGAATAAGAAGATGATCCAAATATGCGAGTGCTAACAGACCTCCACAAGGAAAAGACTACCACGAAAGCAAAGAAATGGCTAAATTAGCGCAGCAAGGCATGGTCTGGCAGAAGCCCAGGGCAAAATTATTTGGGGTGGCTGGGAGACGGACCACAAGGCTGTGGTCTTGGCCAGCAACATGCCCACGATTGGAAGAGCTTGTTCACTCAGCTGCACAACTCCTGGTAGCCTCCTTTATTATAAACTCTTCTGTTTTTTATTATAAATAATACATATTTAATAATATGATGAAATTCTTAACTGTAACTCTTCGTAAATATTCTGCATCTGTATGTACCTGCACCGAGCACAGCCCAATATAACTATAAAATCCTGTATTTCCCTGTGCTATAGAAGTCCTTTCTGCAAGGGAAATGCCTTTATGTTTAAAATACAAACTACGGCAGCTGTGCCCAGCCGAGGTGCCGTACGCTCTCGACTCGCCTGCTCAATACAGCTGCTCTCAGTGAGGGAGAAGAAGTCGCAGACTGGAGGAGGTGCAGCCCTTGGTGGGATATACTGGCAGGATCTGTGATTTCTACTAATTTATTTCCAATCAGCTCTGCCCAAGATGGATTTCTGCCTGCAGAAGGGCTGGGAACACAACCCAAAGCTTCTATCTGGCGACAGGATATCAGATTGCAGCAGATTTTTCTAGTTAGAGGGAAAAAGCCGATGCAGTAGCTCTGTGCTGGATGGCCAGGAAAGGGGAATTCCATCTCCGAAAGCTTCCTATCAGAACTTGGGGGTTTTAAACTCTTGAGCCCCAAAAAGAAAATATAATATTTTTATTAAACCTTTGTGTCAACCAAATGAAAAACTTGAAGCACTTTTCTTTATATCTCGTTCCCCTGCTGCTTATTTTCCTCAGGGAAAAACACCCCAAATATCATCAAATTGCATTAAAAATCTAGGCAAATGTTACCAATATTAATTTGGTGAGAAACTGTGATAAAAAAGAGATGCTAAATGTGATCATGTGCCTTTTCCTCTCCCGTTTGCTGGATCAGGCCTCCAAGGAGAAGTCCCATTACAGACAGACCTTCCTCAAAGACGAGCAACATTTTTTGCTCGCACACCGAGAAACGTGCTATGTCAGAAGTGTGTCTGTCTTTCCGTATGTTAGTTAACAACCCTCCATATTTACCGTAAGTGATCCCAGATGGAGGGAAAACTGGAATTCCCCGGGACCGGCGCAGCAGCGGTGCAGCGGTGTAGTTTTGCACCATCTGAAACTCTGCCTTCTGCACTCAAAATGCAAAATTAAAAATATAAGCCAGCAGAAAATGCTTCCATAAAGCAGAATTTCATGTGGTGGTTCCGTGGCCGGTGGCAAAACTGGGGGTAGCTAAATGTGGGAGGCTCCCGGGAGAAGCAGTGGAGAGCAAAGGCGGTTCGGTTTGCCTGAAAGGTAACAGGCAGCACATTTCTTTATATTATTTTTTAGTCATGAGGTTGAGCTGTGGAACAGTATGTAGTGTCAGATAGTAAAGGAAAACCCTAAGTAACAAGTAATTTTGAAGGTATGACCTACAGGGTGTGAAAGGGACATTAATCTCTCTCTTTCATGTAGGTGGCATAGCTTGCTTAAAAACTCCCTTGAGTTTTTTCTGTAAGTCATATTTAAAAAGGGCATCTTGAATTCAGCTGGGGTTTGTGATTTTTGCTTTCATTGCTGAGAAAAGAAAAAAAAAAAAAAGGAAATTTGGGATTTCTGGGGTCAGACAGCACCGGCACAGGATTTGCACTAGGGGATGAGGAGTAGAGGTGGCAGGTCCCTGTCTGCAGGCTGGGAATGCTGCCGGAATGCCTGGACACCCCCTGAAACCGAGACAAAACCCTGCTCTCGGTAGCATTTCTAGGAATGTGAATTAAATCCAGGCTTGCAAGGGAAGCCTTTCATTTAGGTCAGCAGAACTGCCCTGGCCACCACAGATCGGATCTCAATAGACTCTCTTCTCTTCCCACCAACTCACCATCAAGAAGACGTCAAGGGTTTGTGTTTCTGTCCCGGGCTTCGGCAGCAGCGTGGCCCATAGTTGGAGCAGTGCTAATTAACGCAGGGATTCATTTACCTCCAGTAAGATCAGTTTTTACAGCAGGTCTATTTTGGGAGCAATGAAAAGGCGTCCTCACTAACGCTGTCTCTAACTGGCAGAGGAAGGACACGTCAGGGTGGGGTGAGGCCTGAATCTGGAGCATTTGGCCAAATTCAGGAGAAATTTTAAGTGTGTCCCACCCAAGGCCTCCTGTTTTGCAGAATTATCTGATTCTTTGCTGCAAAAATCCTATTTACCTACACCACAGTAGAGCTACCCCACAGCTGAATCCCATCTGTTAGGAAAATACTTATTTTATTTTAAAAAAGGATATTAATATTAATGTCCACATTTATGTGTGCCATTGGATACAATCGACAATCCTGACCGTACTATCAGCCAAGAGATCTTTTGCAATTAGGAGGAATATGGCCAGGACAGCCCATTCCTACCCACGGGCATGCGTTGCCTGTTAGAGGGGCTCAGGTATTATACTTCATATTCTTGCAGAGCATCTCCCAGCTGACTGAGGAGTTCTCAAGATGATTTTTTTTGCCCCCTTCTGATTCATGAATAATGTAGTGATGGGTAAAGTGTCTGGTGAGAGGTGACAAACGAGCGTCCTCAAACACAGCGTGAGCAGACAGGATCCCATCAGCTTTCCACCCGCATGCTCCGCTCCTGATCACCCCTTCAACAGCTTTGGGCTTGGCTGTTTGTCTGCGAAGGACAGGAAAATATAAACTCAGAGAAGCATCCTTGAATATAAAAATCAGCATTATCTCCCTTTCAGGAGCTTTTGCCAAGAAGCAATTGCATCAAAATGATTTTTCATTTCCCATTTACCCCAGCCCATGGTTCAGATTTCTCTCTATAAAATCAACAACGCATTTACCGAGGTTTGCGGCATTTCTCCCTGTTTTATGGCATAATAAAATAAAATGGGCCCAGTCTTCAGCTGGTATTAATCAACATGGCACCACTCAATGACCCACTGCTGATTTACACCCAGGGAGAACCTGGCCCCATGCACTCCCCCATTGCATCGCTTTTCCCACCCCTGCCCACATGGCATTATCTGAGGAAACCAGAACAAGTGTGACCTGCTGGTGCCAGGATACACGGTCCCTTTGCACCTCGTACTCCTTTTTCTAAACTTTGCATTTCTATACACCAGCATACCCATTGGATTAGAGAGAGGACTTCGGGGCTGTCACTGTGCTATCTTGTTTGCTTTCCTTATTTTTAAGCTGCTTGTCCAACTTGAAGGTGCAAGATGGGTTGCACCGACCTCGGCGTTGCTCATTGACACTGGGAAGGGACTGGAGCATCCCAGCAGCAGCGCACAGCATGGCTGCAAAGAGGGATGCTGGCATGAAAGCCTCCCCCGAGAGCAACGGAAACCATCAAAGAAATCCTCCAGAGAGGATACTTTTTCCAGAAAGACCATCCCACGCACATTCACGGCTGTGTGGAGCTGATGCAGTTGTTGGCACACAACCGCACCTTGTCTCAGATGCCTTTTTCCTGTCTGTTCCCTGCCACATAAATATTGACACATACCAGGAACGTGGCAGCAGATATGGCCTAGAAGTACACTTTTTTTAGTTTTCCAAGCTCTAAGGACAGGAAAGTACATTTGCATTTTCCAAAGGGAAGCTTAGTTCTTTTTAAATGCATCTGATCACGTCGTTGTATCTGCTCTTTTAAAATGATCAAAATTCAGTAGGTTTATATATGGGCGAATACAGGTTTTAGGTAACACCTAAAGAACGTACCGCTTCCATTCATTCAGCACATTGCTGGAGTGTGTAAGGATGGCTTGTGTGGTGCCTTGTAGTACAGTCCCCTGTTTCCCTGCTTTAAAATTGTATGGCCCTCCTGCAATGGCCATGGGTACAACATGAAGCCGTAGCTCCTGTGTGGGTGATGTGGCAGAGGGAGCCACATCCAAGCAGAAGGAACCTCCCAAAGCCCTCCCATCTCCCAAAAGCTGGTGCCCATTCCATTATCCAGCTCCACATCTCATGGGCAAAAGCAGAATTAACGCCAAAGTTGTAAGCAGGGAAAAAAATTCCCAGTGGGTTAGTTGTCTCTGAAGAGGACTTGCTGCAGTGAGTGATGAGCAGCAAACCTGAAGGTCTCCCTAGCAGGGGCAACATGGGAGGCAGCTGTGCTCTTGTGACACTGCTGCAAGGTTTTATTGCTCCAAAGTACAGACCATTACTTATCTGCATTTAGAAATGCTTGTAGTTACTCTGGTGAGGCCTCTGCCAGATTTCATTTGTGATTTGGGGGAGGGGAAGAGCATCTGATGGGACTCGCTGTCTGACATCACTTGGTGCCGCCGTTGTGGTTCACACCATCTGCATCCACTAATGCAGTAATGAGATGACTTCATTTTCCCTGCGACATTTCAGATGAGGTTAGCTTTGCACTGTGTAACTCCAAAACAGACCTATTTTTCCTCTGTCTTAGGATGGCCTTACTTCTGCAAACCAGTGACAAATCAGCCAGTCCATGCAGATTTTCTCTTATTTGAACCCAACTAAACTCATTGCGGTTGTTGACTGCTCCCTGCAGTGTGATGACGGGCACAGTTCAGCCCTGACCTGGATGACAGATCTCAGATCCCAGCTAAGGGACAAAACACCTAGATGTCACACTTGCTTCCCCAGGGATGCCCGTTTTCCACCTTTCCCACTGATAGCTACCCAAGAGGCAAAGCAAGGTGGGGTACGCCGGTGTCCCCATGGGTGGTGGCTCTCGCCTGGACCCCGCTGGCAGCAGCAGGGCCAGCAGCCGTAAGGAGAGAGGAGCTGTTCAAAATCTTCTTGTATTCCTCAACCAGCAATGTCCCTTTTTTAGCAGGAAAAGTTTTCTACCACTTTTGCTGGCAGGTGCCCAAGCACTGGGGGGCTGACGCGATTGGGATGGAGGTCCTGGAAGCCGGCGTGGTTTGTGCACCAGTATCACCTGTTTGCGAGCTGGGGAGATGCACGGCTGAAGCTTAGCTGGGGATGGCTAAAACATTTTTCCAAAGCTGGAGGATCTTGACCCCTTTCTCCAAGAAAAGGGCATTGCAGCATGCGGCCACGTTATTTGATTTCTCAGATGAGCGGGTCAACGTGGTGAGTTAAGGGGAAGATCCTCAGTCTGCTTTTAGATGGTGACGATATGAAGGGAAAGCCAGAGCAGCCCGGCAAACAACAGAGGATGAGCCTACTGCACATCTCAAGGGAAAAAGGGGAACGGTGGGCAGATCCAAACCCTGCTGCTGAGTTCCTGTTGAGTAAATCCAGTTGAAGATGCGCCGGAGAGCACCAGCTTCTCCATCAGTTGCAGGCATGTGGTTTGCTCCAGGGACCGAAGGTGCGGAGGGATGGAGGAACAGCTTTGGGGGAGATGCCCTACAGCCAGTCACAAAACCACCACTGCTTTTTAGTCTGAGGAGGAGGTGAATTAACTGACAGTATCTAAGATATCTTAGCACTGGACCAAGGGCATCCTAAGCACAGGCTTTTTTTTTAATAGAAAGGACAACTTAAAAATCCTCAGGGCCATAACTAGTCGTGGTGAAATGAATGTTCTTATTTTCTTTCCTTCACTGTTACGTGTGCTATTGATCTAGCACTACAGTAGGAGATGTGCCTTTCAGGCACATTAGGCCAAAATGCCTGATTTTCACTTGCATTAAGACCGCTTCTTGCCTCAGGGCTCAAAGCGGCCCATTTAAATTCACTAAAAGGGTATTTTGCATGCCTAGAGATTTGCAAAATGGCCGTTTTTCAAATGAGAGTCAAATCTGTGGCTCAAAGAATTTACAGACCCGACCGTGCACCATTAAAGTAATTGGTTGTAGACTTCAGTGAGTGAAAACTTGGTATTTCTCTAATAAGAAAGATAATCCCAAATATCCAAGACGAGATCACTCAAGACAGACAGCTGCAGGCAGGCAGTGCAGGTACTGGCAGGGCCAGTGTGGGTGAATTCCTGGCTGCACCAGCCACCTGGCTCAATGTGTCCTTGCCTTCACTGAAGGCACCACGTTCAGATGAGAAGGAATTTGCCACAATCCCAGTGCAGAAATGGCCATGGTCTCAGCCGGTAACTCCTACCCCAAGCCCCATCCATCGTGGTGGTTGTAGCAGATGTATTTGGGGAAAATAGCCAATCTTTGATTAGATGTTTGTTTTCCTGCTCTCTGGCTGATGTAATCCAGTGCAAACTGCACTAAATGAGATTTTGAGATGAAGGCGATTAGATTATAGGATATTATATTAAATTATTATTGAAATATTATTGCATTATTGATATAGGAGCTGAAAGGTGTAATGAAGGCATCAAACAAATGCAGGCTGGCCAGAGAGGGGCCTGACTGTGCCCAAAGCTAGGCAACAGCACTAATTAAAACCGTTATGACATGGAGCGGTCAGCATTGGTTACGGATTGATTTTCTTCACCATGCATCAGTTGCAAGATCTGGTGGGAACAGCCCTCGGTGCTTTAGCCCAGGCACAGCTCTCATCATTCACCCTGGTGAGCTACCTGGTAAGCAGATGGATTCAAATAACTGTGCACTATAACTTCTTTTCCATTAGACAACTAGTTTATGATCAGCAAATAGCCAGGATAATTGCTGTAGTAAATAACAGTGGTAAATATTTAGCAGGAGCAAGGACACCCTCCAAGGCATTCAAGCTGCCCACTGCCTGTTGCCCCACTGTATGGGTGTATATATATGTTAAGCACCATGGAAATCAATAGCAATAATCTATTTTAATGATGGAGGATCTGTTCTTTTGAATTGCAAATCCTTTGTGTTGTACCTGTGCTGCTGATTTTTTCCTTTGACGGAACTCTTCCCATCACCTCGTTTGGCTGCCGTTGTTGTTCCCGGGATGTAGCTCCCACTGGTCCCTACTGAAGCTGCGCTGGGAAGAGCTGCCTTGGTAATTCATTGCTGCCACATCTGCAGTGACAGCCAGCTGCTTAAACTGATGTACTAAAGCTCTAAAACAAGCCATAAACCCCCCAGAATCCCCAGCGATGGCCTCAGTGGGGACACTGCTGACTGCACTGTGGGCAGGCTCATGTGGAGAAGTGGCCCCGCTTCAGTCATGGATGTTCTCTGTCCAGGGAGAATTTCTTTGGCAAAACCAAAGCAGCCCATGCAGGTGTTTCAGAGCAGATTTAAGCAGGACAAAAGCCTGTATCTCCTGCCCACTCTCTGTAGGGATGGAGCAGAGCAGCGCAGGGCAGTCTCTGGCCAGCTTCTCCCAGCATTTCCCCACACCAGTGGAGATCATGGGGGAAAATCTTCTCCCCACGGTCTTGTCAGAAGCCCAAGAAGAAGTATCTTTAGGGTGCCATCACAACCATAGCCCATTCCCCCAGCTCTTAACAAGAAAAGGGTTTTATAATATTAGACTTCAAGCTTCACAAGCAACAAAAAAACCCCTCCCATCCATGCTGTCGCACAGATTTTGGAGAGCATGATGAGGAGCCAAGTCAAAATATTAGGAGTTTTGCATTATGTGACCTACTCACGCTGACAGACTCGTGAGATGGATGTGATAAACAGTGCATCTGCCTATGTAGATTAATGAGGCTAATAGCAATGCATTCCCGAGGGACCGAGGCACTAGGCGTCAGGGACAGAGGCACTCGTCTCCACAGGTGTCCCCTAACCCCAAGCAGATGGTGAAGGGTCCCGTGGCATGGAAGACCTGTGATGGGACAGGGAGCAAGCCTTAGACTTCATGACTTTTCACATTACAGTGGCCTGAGCCGCTTGACACTTTGGGGGACGGCTGGTAGCACATGGGTAGCGATGCTGCAATCATGGGCAGAAAGCTCCTGTGTGTCAAACTGGTAGGTTGAGCACCAAGCAAGCTGGGAGGAGTGGGGTTGTGATGACCACCGGTAGCTCTGGGACTGCGCACAGAGCCAGCATGGGGGGAATGAGTGGGGCAGAGAGGATGCAACATCTCCAGCCTTGGAGGAGTTCAAGACCCAACTGGATAAAGCAACATGGTCCAGCCCCATTGCTGACCCTGCACGGGGTAGGAGGTCCCCTCCAACCTGAATTACCTATCATCCCATCGAAGGGCTGGGGTCTCCTGTGTCTTGCTGAACTCCTCATGTACCTCTTCCCATCAGGTTGCCCGTAACCTCAACACCACACTTGTGAAATGGCCAACATCAGTCTTTCTCCACTTCCGCCTGGCATCAAAATGCCCTCAGAGCTCTCCTCCTCCCTCCCTCCACCAACTCCCTTGATGTGAGCCAGCTTTTGTGCAGCTGGAAGGGGCTGAGGGCAGCCACGGAGCCGCCTGCCTTTCCCTCACCCCATTGCTCTCAAGGTCCTTGCCTACTTTGGGTCACCCCTGGTTGAGACTCTTCATATGAGCAAAACCCTTTCTGGGAGGGGATGAGACTGTCAGGAGGCACTTCTTTTTCTGCAGATTTAAATCATGGAGGCTCTTTGTGTTGCAGAGATTATGAATGTTTTTATTAATACCTCAAATACTTCACTGGCCAGAGTCCATAAAGCAAACAATAATATTAGCATTTCTAGCTGTTTCCCCTAAAACTTTCCAGTTACTTTAGATAACTAAATATTGTTTCCTCTGCACTTGCTTGGAGAGCAAAGTACATACTGAGAAGAGTTATACTGCAAAGTAATAAGAAACAAGAAAGTCAAGGAAAACCTTCTCTGGAGATCTTTCCTGCAGATACCACCGTGTAAAGAAACCACATACGGAGCTGGGTGGATATTTGAGGAGACAGCAAGTCTCAAATATCTTTTTTGGGGAAGGGAAAGCCAAGGGAAAGCCTTGTCCGCTCTCCCCCGTTGATGGCCAAGCCACCTGCACCCACCCATGCACTCCAAGGGCACATACCCATGCTGCTGCCCCATTAAATGTGTATCCTGAGGCTCCAGGCTGGTTATCACAGCAGGCTGATCATTAAGGCCTAATGAGGCTCAAAACATGCCCTCCATGGAGCAAGGACGGACACTCTGGAGCGCAGGCAGGTACTCCTGGCAGTGCCTGCCCTTTGGAAATATGTTTCTTAAATAGCTTGTTGCATCAATCATCTCTTTGTAGCACAGCGTTGACATCTTTTCATACCCAAATCCCTCCCAGTGGGTAAAACATGTACTGGGTTACAGACTAATGGCAATTAAAATGTCTCTCTTATAATTTATAATGCTTCCATAATGGAAATAGCAGAAGTCACTGGGGCACTGGAACCCCCCTGGTACCCAGCGGTGAGTTCTGCTAGTGACATCAGGGGAAGCAGGCAAAACGGATGAAGCGGTCCCGTGTTTGGCTGACTCTGAAGAAAAAGAAAATTGTAATAAACTTCAAGGTTACTCCAGAAAAATACATCTGAGGAAGCAAAAGAGGAAAACTTTTGCCTTTTCCATTTCCTCTCCAAAAGGGACAGGGTGTTCATCCAGACTTATCACAGAGACCTGGGCTGAGACTGACTCTCCCTGTTACTGAGACAAAAGTAGAGGATTAAAAGCATCAGTTTCCTCATCAGAAATCTTTTTTATCCAAATAACAACAAAAGGGCAAGAAAAGAGACATAAATGTAGCTGGGAACCCAGCAGTCGCAGTGCAGAGACTGTGATTTCGGGAGGGAAAATTTCTGTGCTCTGATGGGAGTTACTGCTCACCCTTTTATACAGCCTTTGGTGCTAAAACCACCCCCTGGGCTGTTGAGACCTGCAAAGCTTGTGGCAATGGGCTATGGACAAGGGGCTCGTCCCTGGTGTCCTTCAAGGGAGATGTTGTTGCTGCTTTCTTACCATTCAGCTTCAAGGTTTTGCTAATTTTGTGTGTTTCAACGGAGATATCACCAGCATGATGCCTGTAGACTGGCCCATGCGCTCACAGCTCTCCCAGCACTTATAGATGGGCTCTGGTTTAGTCGTGGGCAGAAATAGCGGCACGGGGAAACTGTCCCTCGGCAGAGGGGACTTGGTCAAACATGGGGCTTGGGGTGCTCTGGTACCCTCAAAACTGAAGGCAAATTCAAGTCACGGCTTGCTCCTGCTTTGTGACCTGGAGTCGCTCTTTGCTCACTCAAGACCAAAGGGAAACATTTCAAAACTCAGTACATTTTTCTGATAATGCCAAAAAACCTGCACCCAATCAAATTAGTTACCATTTTGCTGGGACAGAGTCTGAAAGCTGCCGACAATTAGACCAGAGTGAGCAATTACCCCATTAGCAATTAGCTGTTGTGCCGGAGGGGGGGGGGGGTGGGGGGGCGGTTGTTCCTATATTTGTGGCTGGGATGAGAGCACGAGCCCCCACATCCCTGGGCCAGCCGGCATCCCTGAGCCTGGGCTCCAAAACTGTGGGAAGGGAGTTTTCTGAGCCGTCGCTACTCATCACCTCGCTGGGACAGATCGCTTTAATTTGATTTTGCTTGTATTTTAATGAGAAGAGAAGAAAAAACAGCAGAGGAAAACCAGAAAAAGTGATGGTAATGTAATCAGGTCCTATGTCTGATTATATTATCTCTATTGGCACAGCAACTTGTTCAGCTGTGAACAGCTGACATTTTTCTGCACAAATATAGAGGTGGAGGCAACGCTGCCCTTGGCCACAGTGTTCAATATTTGCCTAGCAGAAATGGGAACAAGAACGGGTGTAAAAGCCACCTTTTTTGTGGCAGAACAGTCTCCAGCCAGAGAGCTGATTTTATTTGTTGCCAATTAATACAAGCTTCTCGGCAGGGCTTCAGATATTGGGGAAAAGTGGGATATGGGCAATTAAAGGTTTTGCTGTGGGGGACACTGCCCAGGCCCCAGGGGCTGCGGTGGGGTGACCACAGTGTCTCGCGAGCATCCCTGCCCTGTTCATGGGCTTCGGGTCAGAAGTGGGGGAAAAAAAGGGCCGTAAATGTGTATATTGCTGGGGATGGAGCCAAGCCCCGCTCGGGGACGGGTTGGGTGACAGCCGTGGTGATGCAAGAGGTTGACCTTAGATGCTCCCTCCCAGCACTGGGGCCATTTTTGACAGCAGGGGGGAAGGATGGATTTCAGGATCACGATTCAGTGGTCTGTAGCTGGCAGCAAGCCAGATAACCTGGCAGGCTAACGTTTCTGTTTGCACACCCTAAATCCGTACTTAATTACCAACGCAAGCGCCAGAAGCGTCCATCCATACGTCTTCCTAATATCTTCCCTTATTTACTTTTTTCCTGGGCACTTTGAAGAAGAGATCCCAGCTGCCAGCCTTCCTGCAGCTTGAAAGGGAAGACGAAGGTCTGCCGGCAGTGCCCGCTGGAACGTGTGAGTCAGTGCAGAAGCATCTTCTTTGCTGACGTTGGTAGGAATCAGGCTGGGAGGGAGAAGCTTTGCCTCCGCTGGAGCTCTCCTCCAACGCCCACTTCTGTAAACATTATTTTATCAAGCAGAGATGGGTGTTTATTTCTTTCTCCCATATCTGTGATAAAGCAAAATTAATGTGTGCCCCTATTCATTTTCCTTCATGATTACAGGGCTGGGTGCATTTGTGCAGCAGGTAGATGAACGCTGAGGCATATTTATAAGGGTACATATGGTGTACATTATTTTCTGGTATTGACCAGAAACAGTCTGCTATGGACACCAGCCTTTTAAAGCAGTTTTGCCTTATTTCCCAAGTGGCTGGCCTGCTGAAGTTGATAGGAAAGCTTTCATTGATTTAAATGGACTTTTGATCAAGCCCTAAAGTGCTTCCCAGATTTACAGCCCTTCCTCTGAACAGCAGGTGAAAAAAACCCCAATATCTCTGACCAGAAGGAAATGCCAGTGCCAAGGGGAGCCTCTGACAGCACCGTCAGACACATCATTTGCTCCCAATTGCACACATGATGTCCCTTCTGCCGGTGCTTGTAGGAAAGCCACTGGTGACTTTAGCCCTCTCCTGTTCCCTGTGATGCACAGCCTTGGGAAGTGCTGAAAGTTGTTGGATTTGGGTTAATCAGAAAGCTTGAGTTGCAACTTTCTAACCCAAAAATGCCTTTTTTTTTGTCAAGCTTGAAAGACGAAAAATTTCCGTGTGCGTTCTCTGAGAAAATGATTATATGGTGACAGGCCTCTAATACCACATGGTAATACAAAATACTAGACAAAGTATCAAATCCCAATCTTCAAATGATATGCAAGAGTTTTGCCCAAACCAGTGTTTTCTGAGAACTTCAGCTAGGGGAATTTCCTCTGCAGATGGGGAAAAACCTTCAGGTTTTTCCTCAATTTCCTTGATACAACTGAGAATGTGTTTAGATCAACACTAAGGTTTAGAGCTTTATCTACAAATCTGCAATATTTAGTGTTTCAAGAGGCAGGGCTCTGAACGCTGCCCACCCGCCCCGCAGTGATCCACAGAAATACGCTTTTGCATCTGTATTGCTTTTTGCCTCGGCTGTGTATTTATATTTCAGTGCTTAAAGCACTGTAAAATTCAGAGTAGTATCTAGAGATGTAGGAACGAGGATGAGCAATATGCCGTGGGATGGCGAGACAGGCGGTTCCTGAGGAATTAAAACTGAAATGAGTTGCGTTTCTCTGCTCTAGCCCAAAAAAAAGTGCTGGGCTGGCCCCAGGTGCGGAGTCCGTCGTGCCGGCTGTGAGATTTCCCAAGCCCTTGGGTTTCAAAGAGCCAGGCTGGTTCCAGGGGCTCCCCACGCTCCAGGGGCAGGCTCTTGGTAAGCGTTGTCTGATGTCTGAAGCTGAATTTTCAATCGGTTTGTGCTGGATCTGTCTCCTAGGCAGACCTGAGGGGAGAGACGTCCCTCTCCCAGCGTGGTTCAGAGCACAAGGTTCGTCCTCGGTGAGCGAATCTGGGGAGGCGAGGTGAGCAGGGGCAGTCGGGACGGCACCGCGCTGTGAGAGGCGCCGGCAAACACTTGCAAGAACTGCAAGGAAGAAAAAAAAGGAAGAACTTTTTAAGAAAGAAGGAAATGGGTGTTTAAAAAGCAACTCCTTACGGCCACGCTCGGGCTCTATGTGTCCATCAGATCCGTACAGCCTGCTTGGATGTGCCGGTGTTTGCAGAGCTTTTGGAGGCAGCTTGGAGAGGTCTGCGGCTGGCGGGGGGCTGTCCTGCCCCTGACGGAGCGTCTCGCTGGCCTGACTGGTGCTCTGAGCCATCTCCAGCCAAACCGAAGAGCTGGCAGCCCTCAGCTCCCACCTGGCCCCCTTGCTTGGGTGCCATCCAGATAGACGGGGAGAGGCAGGCAAGTTCTGCATTTACATCCCAATGTTCGACCTGGCACACAGTGAGGCCTAAAAATCTTGATTCTGTTAAAAATGTTGCGGGAAAACAGTTTAAACTGACTCTGATAGAGCTGCTTAATATGGTAAGAAGTCGAGCCAAGGGAATTAGCGTTAGCTTTGGGATAAAACTTTAAAAGTGCTGGTGCACTGATGAAACTTAAATTTCCTGTAGCAATAAAAAATAAATCGGTGGCAATGGATGGCATCCTGCAGCCTTGATCTGCAGCACGCTGGCTCCAAGCACTGAAATGCCCACTCTGCAGGAGCCCATCCACAGTGATCTTTCGGTGTCTGTGTGCAAGGAGGTCCTGAGCAGTGTTTGCCCACTGGGGCGCATGCTGCTTTCCCTTGATATAGGACATTTTCTGCCCCCAGCCTCAAGTTGCTCTCTGTAGGAGATACCTGGGTCCATCACAAACTGTAGGCAGTGGGAAAAAGAGCCGTAAATCGCTCTTGACCTGTCTATAGGATTTCAGCTTCTGAGTCGCTTAGGTACACTTGAAAATTTTATCACTGAGACTATTTCACAGAATTTACCTTTTAGAAACCCAAAGGACACTGCTAGCATCAGATCCTGTGGATGGCTGCAGAGAGCTGGCAAGGGTTTATGTAAAAAGTGGATATGCTGATTTTTCCTAAAGCTAGCCTAATGCATTTGTTAATATACAGCTTAGTGGTACTGATGAGAGGCAAGGGAAATAGATACAGCCTGCATTAATTTTAGTTGCTCTTTAATTGTCCACCACACAACCTAAACTACATATTCCTTTCTCTTCCCAGCTACTGTTACCTCCTGGATTGAGTGCTGAATATGACAACTGATTTAATTCATTTGGCTCATAGCATTTTTATGAGGGTGGTTCTGTAGTTTTTTGAACTTTTTGCGATAAAGATTCTTGCACGATGTCAGGACAGGAGTGTTGGGGTTCTCCTGTTGGTGTGGATGCTGGCTGCAGCATGCTGAGCAGCTTGAGGGTTAGTATCATACATATAAGTATGATGTTATTCAACAGGTTTGTGTCAGTTCCTGAATTATTTAGGCCTTGTCTTACATGGAAAATAGCATTAAACTGGTTGGGAAACACTTTGAGTCACCAAGGACTGTGCAGTCTGGGCTTGGTTCCAGCTGAAGCTAGCGAGATTCCAGTCTTGGGACACCCTTGGCAGACATTGTGTTCATGCCAATGCACCAAAGCCATATAAACTAAAAGGAATGAACACTTGGGAGATGGTAGATGCAAGTTCTGTGTCTGTGTGACATTTTCCAGCAGTGGAGGAGCGAGTGGGCGGTGGAGGGCAGCGGGAGGCTGGGGGGGTGGCACTTTGCTGGGGAGAGACGTGACCGTGTGCTGGCCATGCGTTTGAGCAGCCCCAGTAACAGATTCACCAATGGGGTCCAAAAATAGTTGGTTTCCGTACTTCAGGAGTATCCCATGAAAGAGAAGGTGAAGCAGTGAAGAGCCGCACCATTGCTGTCTGTTTGAGCATATACTCCCCTTCATAAACAGACATATAGATAAATAAATAAAGGCAGTGGGAGACAGCAAAGCAGGGAAATGCACTGATACAAATAAGATGTGAAACATGCTCTCGGCAGGTCTCGGTTGTACCAGTATGGGAACACAGTCCTGTCTTGTCGGGAAAGCCTCCCAAAACCGTGGCTAGCTGGGATCAGTGAAAAGAGTCTTCAGCCAGGAATACTTCGTAGGCAGCGGTCGCAGGCGTGACCCCCAGTTACAGCTTAATGCTGGCCACAGACAAACACCAGTAAGCCCGCTTCAGGTTTTCCCAGCAGCATCTCTCTCCACAGCAAGGCAAAGCCCAGCTTTGCCATTTGCTGAATTCCTCCCGCAGCCAGGTTTTCCAGCTGTGTGTTTCGAGAGGCTCCTTGCAGGCTGTTATTTGCAGAAAATAACCAAATGAGGTGCTCCGCACAGCAAGCAAAGAATGATTTGACTTTTGCATGCCAGTCCTGGCTGGGGCTCAGCGTCACGTTATGTCCAAGATCATCGGTGTGACACTGAATGCTCCTGGGAGAGCAAAGCATGGGGCAGCCTCTGCTGCCAGGGGGTTAAAGCCAGGCGATGCAAAGACCTTGGCAAGACGTCAGATGTGGCACGGGACCCCAAAAGCTCAGACAAATGGATTTCGAATCCAACCACTTCCCAGGACTGAGCTGCTTCGCCATCCCCCAGGTGAATTGCAGGGATCTGATTGGTTTTTAAAAACAACATTCTGAAGCCAAAGCCGGCAGGATTCACACAGCTTCAGGCCTTTCCAGAGCATCACACAGCGCTTATTGAATTCAGAGCCTTGTGGGTATGAATCTGCACTAAAATTCTCACACAAGCCCAACCCAAATGCCATTTCCATGATCCACAGAGGCCACCAGAGGATTTTCCAGTAGGGAGGTGGGGTGCTGCATTTTTTTTATACTGCATTTCACCTTGGCCCCGCTCTGCATGCCGCATAGTTTCTTAATTTTCCCCACTTGTTCTTGAACTATCGCTGGGTGTGTTTGCTTTTAGCTCTGCCTCTAATCGTTTGTATTGCTAATGACTCATGCATGTATGCCAATTAACATCCCATAACATCAGTGTATATTTTTACATGCATCCATAAACCGACACGTGCTGTTTAACACGTTCTGTGCAAGGATATCCCCAGAAAGCAGATGCAGGGCATGTGGCGTAGGCAAACGTGAGATGCCAGCCTGAACTGTGTGTGGGAACGGGTCGGAGATGATTTATGTCTCCCGCAATTGCTAAATGACCTTGCTGATAGCAACAATTAGTTTTACAGTGTTAAATTGCAGGAGACAATACGTTCAGTGCCGATATGATGGGACGTGCTTCATATGCTGCACTAAACACATGTTAAAAAAATCAACTACAAGAAACCGAGACAATTTTTCAATTAATAAATATAGTGGATGCCTGGTGACTGAGAGTGCCGCATGTAAAAGGCCTCTGTGGCAGAAAGCAGATGTTGGATACTTAGGAAAAAAATTTGCAATTTCTAATCCACTGCAGTATTAATTTCCATAAGCATTTTGTGGATCCGAGCTTGCACGCCCTCGGGGATGAATCAAAGCCACTCTTCCCTGAGTTTATCTTGGCTGCACAAATGTTTCTGGATAACTTGGGGTTTGAATTTCTAATGGGAAAGCTGTGGCAATGGTACGAAGGTATTTATGGGGTGAGGTAGTGCCGCTTAGCACGCTGCAGTGAACCCCCATCCCTCCCGCGGGACCTTTGCAAGTGAGTCCCCCACCATCAGATTTTGAAGGTCAGTTCAGAAGCAAAAGCCAGGATAGGAGGCAAGCAAGGTTTTGAAGATGCTTGGGGGTTTTCACCGTGAAAACATCTGAAATTTGACCTTTAGTTTCTGCCTGACTCATCCTCTCAGGGGTTAGATTGGGCTAATACTATTCCTGGAGCTTTTGAAGGTGAGAGGTGGGAGATCCAGAGCTGCCCAGGTGCTGTAGCCATGGTGCAGGTGGCACCGACCTGGCCTCCTGACCCGCTCCCCAACTCCCTCAGCTTGTCGCTTCTCTCACGATATCCGGGTTTCTTCACGTGGTCTGGTATCCAAAGCTCTTCCTGAAATTCCTGATATTTAAAGCAGGTTTTTTCTCTACCTTCGCCTTGCTCGCTCTCCCATCTAATTTTAAATTTCATCCATAATAGTATCTTTTCTCTGCTTCCTCCATGTGTTACCACATGCTTTTTTCTCAGTATTTTTTTAATTTAACACTGACTCTTATTTACATATGTGTTTTGAATAGATGTGAAGTGAAACTTATGTCCAAAACAAAAATGTTCTATAGAATGCGATACATAGACGCCTTGCAGTGTATATGTGGAGACTCACCCAGGAAAAAGCTTTAAAAAAAGCAGAATAAGCATCCTCAAAATGCTGGGTGCTGCTCGTATCCATGAGCACACTGGTTATTTTAGCAGGGCCGGTTAAATTAGCTGACAGTCAGCAACTGAGAAAATAAATGACCCTTGTCTATTTAATTTTAAAAAAACCAACAACCACCACCACCAAAGAAATGACCAAACAAAGCAAAACAAAAAAATAGACCATGAACACTGCGATAAAATAGCATTTCCAAAGTTTGTCTGAAAAGCGGTGCGTAAGGAAAAACGTTGCTCAACGAGCATCTTCCTCTCGGGGTTGCAATCCAGTGCCCACCCGGGCCGGGGGGAGGTGGGCGCCCAGCCAGCCCCCGTGGCCTCGCTTCTTTTTCAGCAAATAAAGGGAGTTAGCTTGGGTTTGACCTTAACTCACTTTTTTTTTTTTTTTTTTTTTTTAATAGGAAGTGGTTATAATTGTACAACTGGCAGGTCGGAGAAACATCTCCCAGCTGGAAGCTGGCTTGACAGAATTATGAATTACAGATGTTGCCTGCGCCAGGAGTTGGGTTTCGGAGCGGGGCGAAAATCCCTGGGGCGGGCTCCGGAGCAGCGCCTGCTCCTTTGGCCAGCCTACGGGGAGAGCTTTATTTTCCACTCTAAATGAACTTTTAACCATTCAGTTTTCACCCTGTGTATTAAGGACAAGTAACATAAGACAGGCAAGGATGAAGCCAGATCCTCAAGTAGGACAACTGCTGTGTTGGTCCCTCTCTTTTCGTAATGCACACATGGGAAGTCCTACAGAAACGTGGTTTCACAGCTCGGACATCTCCCCAGCAGTGGTAGGACCTCAGGCCTTATTGTCAACAGAAGCTGTTAGACACCAAGGACTGGAGAAAGCAGCAGGCTGAAAATGATTTCATTTGTAATTATGGTAGTTAAAAGCATTACAGCTATAAGGATAAAAAGGGCAGTGAAAAAAATTGAAGTCCAGTCAAATTTTACTGAGGCCGTTTTGAAAGCACAGTGATAATTACTCCTTAAATCAGCTCCACCAGTCCCAGGCTGCTGAAGGCCTAGCCTTTGAGCTAAGCTCAGCTAAGCTAAGCTCCATGGCTTTTTCCACTCCAAGCGTATAGTTTATGCTCTGGAGAGCAGAGGTGCTGTTATCTCTATGGCCTTGTCCATAATTCAGTGTGGGTGACTCAGTTTTAAGAAGTAAATGCTGTGTTTGGGTTTGTTGGTTTGTTTTTTTCTTTTCCTATTATTTTCATGCACAAATGCCACTTATTATTCTGTCCGTTTTATCCCCAGAAGCCCACTCTGACTTCTGGAGATAAGTTTGTTGTTGAGAAAGGATCCGAGTACCTCCCTGGATGTACTCAGCTGGATGTATTCCCGCCTCTTATGCCTCTCGGCGACTCACCTCTGTTTTCATTGTGGCACCCGATCCCTAGTTTCCCTGATGTCCTTTGAAAAACGTGAGGATTCATAATTTTTGGCAGAGCATTAGCACTCATTAGAGTGACATGCCATATGTGGGGACCTGGGTTTGCTTGGCCTGGAGAAGAGAAGGTCAAGGGGGGGTGAGGAGTGGTCTGCTGTGCCTGGCTGGGGGGCTGTGGTGAAGCTGGGTTACCTATGCCCGTTCAGCCTGGCAGGAGCGCCGGGCTGCTGGGGGTGACACTGGAAATTGCTTTCGGCTGTCTTCAGAGGTTTCCATGCGTGGTCACCAGTGGGGTGCACGGGTGAGCCCCGCTGCTCCCGGTGACCCCAGGGTCTGTGAGGACCTGGGGACTGTCCTGCGTCTCACGTGCCCCTTGGCAGTCTGATGGAGGCACAGGATACTTCTTCTTGCCTTGAAGCCTCGGTTTTGGCAGAGCCAGGTACAGGTAGGTGACGTGCAGGGTGACAAGTGGGCAAGGGGTGTCCCAGGCACTTTTCTTTTGCAGGGCTGGGCAGCCGAGCAGCAGTGCTGGATGTGCCTTTCATTCCTCTCCAACCTCCTTCCCAAGAACTCGCATCTATTTCCCCTATTACCAAACAGCCAACAGAAGACCCGAAGTTTACATTTTTCAAGAGAACACTAAAAGCAACAATTTCCTGTGCTCTTATTACCCAGAGACCCTGGCCAGCGAGGCAGGCAGATTTACGGGTCGGAGCAGGCTGCCCGTTCCTGCCTGCGCTGTGGGGAGCCCTGGCCTGCGTGGGCTAGGGGCCAGGGATAATGAGGTCTTCACACTTTAACGAAGCAAGGAGGGGAGGCGTTAGATCCCTGTTCTGCAGCTGGGATGAAATGCTGGTGTGAGGGAACATTAAAGGCTCTGAATGGAAAACAATAACAAAGAGAAAAGAGGAAAAAAATCCTACCTCGGTTGAAAAAAAAAAAGAAAAAGGGGAAGGGAAAAAAAAAAGAAAGGAGTGGGTGTGCAGGCACCTTCTGATGCTGAACTCAAAGGTTCTCGCTGCCTCCCGCATCCTCCAGACCTGTCAGAGACTGCTGTGCCTCGCAGGCGTCTGAGGAGGAGGGGAGCAGAGGGCACAGGTGAATATTGTTTTCGGAAGATGATGCTGATGACTGTTCCGGAGCAAGCCCCCTTTCAGGTGGGTTATTATAAGCTGCACACCTCGAGGGAGGTGTTTCCCTTGGCTTTGTTTTGCAAAATGGTTTGTAAGCGAAGCCTCTGGCAGCCAGGCTGCTCAAAGGCGCGTAAATGGATAACACAGAAAACTTGTCAGGACCCGGCAAAGGCTCTTTAGTATTTTTTTTTTAAGAAGTCTATTTGAAACCCATTTTGGAAGAGATGGGTGAGAAAAGCTGCTGCCAAAGGACGATGCTGAGAACAACCTCTGGCGAAGGCGGGCATCAAGTCTAAGAGATGCCCCACCAGACGCTGGGGGGGATCAGCTGCCGCTGCCTGCCTGCCCTGCCTGCACCTTCCCCAAAGGACATGGGACAATGTGGGGTGACTTGTGGCCCATAGGATGGACTGGCCAGGGGCTGTGGGAGCCGCTGCGGGGGTAACGCTCACCCCCAAACTGAAGAGCAGAGGAATGAGGTGCCACGTGCTGTCGGTTGATTCAAAATGCTCCGAGAGAACACACTTCTCTTGGTGATGTGGCAACTGCTTCCCACTTAAGGAGCGAAGAAAACCCATCCTGATCAAAACTCCTACTGCACGTCCCTCTGGAAGTTGGTTCTCATTTCTTACAAAACTTCAGAAGGAGTGAAAATGAGCAAAAATCATTGCGAGGTTCGAGGTGTGGGGCAGTTAGAGGCTGCTTTGGAGTGGGAGAACATGGTGCGTTCCTCCTGCTGAATGAAGTCTTTGCACTTTGCTTTGCCCAAACCGTTTTTTGGGGTTTTTTTTCCCCAGAATTTTGCTGTTATTCAGAGCAAGCAACACAAGGCATCGATTACAAATTGGGGTGTCCCTGCAAACTACCTGGGTCTGAGGGGGTCATCATACAGCACTGGGTAAGCCAAAATGAGAGCAGAGGGATGTACCCAATATTCCCAGCATCCCCTTTCCTCCACAGCTGATCTCCCCCTTCTTCATTTCTCTAGTCTGTCTTTAGTTCTTTGTCCATTTTTCAGTACTCTTCTTATACTTGCCACCTCCACTGTCTCTGCTAACCAGGTTGCAATGCCATAGACCTTAGGCATTGCCTAGACATGGACATGAGACATAACCCTTGGGGTAACAGAGAGGAATGGGCAGGAACACCCCCCCCCCCCCAGTCCAGACCCAAATTCTTGATGCTGGGCTGAGCCGGCTGCGGCTTGGGGCAGGCTGAGCCTGGGGCAGCAGAGCTCAGGAACAGGGGAGGAAAGGTGCAGCAGCACTGTGGAGTTCAACTTAGAGAAAAGAAAAACACTTATTAAGAAATATTATAACAGTAAATGACCCAGACACAGACAAGGGATTTTTTTTTTTTTTTCCGGTTTGTTTTCCTTTAACTTCCCTCCAGTTGGCCTGGAGACCCCTGGCAGCAGCTGGAAACCAAAAAGGTTTGAGACTGAGAGGCACATGAACCCCAGACAGTTTGATTGCTCAAACATTTCTCAAAGATTAGCTTTGTCAAAGCAAGCACCAGGGAGGATAAATCACGTGGATTGAGTTTAGCTTCATCCAGACTGTTCCAGAAAACAACTGACTTAAAAGCAGTACGGCGACGGCTATTAGCTGAAGCTGCAATATCACACACCAGAGCGTCCCACGTACATGAGGAACATTTTTTCTGTGTGGTTAAAATACAGGCATGCACTTGCCCCATCCAAAAAAACACTGGCTGCAAAGTGTCATAGAGATGAGCCAGATGTTCCTCCGGTTGCAAAAGGTCATTAAACAACTATTTTTACCCCTGAAAAAGAGCAGCTTAGAGAAGCCATCCATTTTGTCAGTGCTGTTTGCAGAACCCAGAGTTTAAAGTTAAGAGACAAAAAAAGTATCACGGTGATCCTGAGTATATCTGACCATGCATGTTTTCTCATCTCATTTATTTTTAAATCCTGGAGCTTTGAGCAGGAGGAAGGTCCCTAGGTTGCTTCAGGAGAGCTGCTGCTTGTGCTCAGAGTTTGCTGGGGGGGGCTCACGTCCCCGTGTCGTCCTGCAGACCATGCTCCGGAGGACCAGCACTGGGCTGGCTACATCCTGACGGAAGGATTCCCTGCTCCATCCCACGCAGGACGAGCATTGCATGCTCCTTGCAAACTGCTCCTTACGAGAAGAGCTGTCGCAAACTGTTTTGGGCTAGGATCAGTAGGAAACCATCCTTTGGTAGGGGAGGACAGCCGGGGTTAAGCTTCCCTCACCTAGGGTTCACCTTTACGAGCATTTTCCAACCGCTCTGTTGTTGTTTTTTATGCATTTCAGTCAAATTAAACACAGTATAAATATAGCACAGCTCTTCCTTTGCTCCTGCAGACTCAGCCTGTGAGTTTTTTTTTTTTTACGCGACCACATGCAATAGGGATCTGTTTTGCCTCGGCTTTGTTTATAGCTGCTGTTTCCAGCGCTCTGTGCCTGAGCCCCGGCTGTAAACAGCCCTCACTGTTGCTGCCGCCCTGTGCCGGGTCAGAAATGGGAATTGGCCTTGGGAAAGGGAAGCAAAGGCAAAACACTGGGGGTGTGCGGCGTTAACCCCGGTGTTCCCCCACCCAGCAGGGTAAGAGGCAGAGGATGGATGCTGAAGGCTTTCGACACGGGCGCAGAGCCTGCCGTGGGACACCGATGCTGTGATTTATCTGTGGGTTCGTTTGCTGCCTGCAACCTCACCAGAGGTGAAAACGGTTCTAATAATTTTTCCCAGGTGGGGAGCGCTGATACGGATAAATGGTTCTGTAAGGTTTGATCAGGGATACAGCAACCTGCGGTTTGGTGTGGATGATTTCTTTTAAAAGATCTTTACACACCTTCCACACACACATTTATTTAAAATCAGTTTCAATACAAATATTCATTGGTACCTTTGAAGCAAAGATCAATGATCCCAGGTGCACAGGTAAGATAAAAAGTCTGGAGACTGAAGAAATGGTTTTTTACATAGAAATCATAATTATTTTATTTTTGACATAAAAGAACATACTCGATTTGCCAAAAATCTGGGTCTTTGAGAATCTTGTGGTGAGTGTGTTTACAGTGGAGTTCAAGGGGACCTGTACAAGAGTTTATTACTGCTTCATTGATCTGGTCAATAAGTAACCACCAACGGCTCCTTTCATCCTAAAGCAATGCCAGCCACAGCCGGAAGAGGAAGAGGAAGAGGAAGAGAGGAAGAGGCTCTTCTTCTCCTGGCCAGAGGTTTGATGCCGTGTCCCATGGGACATCCAGGGAGCTGCTCCCTTGCCCTCACCCCAAACCAGCCCATGGGCTGCCCCACTCACTTGCCGCATCCCTGGCGTTTCAGAGCAAGCTGGCGTTTGCTCCCTGTGTGTTGAACCTATGGAGTAACATACAAAAAAAAAAACCCAGATACCTACTGGGACATAATTTTCTGGGTGATTATATAAGTAGCTGGGTTATATCACCATGCATTCCAGCTTAGCTAGAGATAACTGCACAAAATGAAGCTAAGTAGCTTAAAGACGAGAAGGAGGTGGCAATAACTTTCTAACATTTACACGAACCCAGCAATTTCTAGTGTTCACATGCATCGTCACTTCAGTAGCAGCCCCAGGGCTGGGGCATAGGGGCACACTGGCCTGATTATAGGGATGATAAAATGTTGTTGGTTTATGTGGGGGAAGATGGAAAATAGAGGAGGGTTCTGGCAGCACAAAAGCTGTACACTTCCTGGGGTGGGATGTTCCGAAAAGCCGCGTGGCCAGCGTGGTAGTAGCCTCGCAGGAGGCAGGACAAGCCAACGGCTCCTGTGTGAGGTCACTGTGGCAGAAGGGATATGAAACAGAAGGACAGCATTTAGGGAGGAAAATTCTAATTAAACAAAGAGTACTCAAACAGCAAGATACAGGAGATAAAAATTATCTCCTGCCCTGAGGACTCTCTGCGTACAAAGTGAGTAAGTATCCCACCGTCTTGAAACACGGGGCAGCTGAACTCCTTGGGAAACAGGGGAGTGTCACTTCACAGGTCCCGCATCCTGGCACAGACAGGCCGCTATATGCGAGCTTAGCCGAAAAATCCTTTCTGATGTTTAGGTGCAACGATGCTGCAAAGATCAGTGCTTTTATGTGTGTTTAGGCAGAAACCTGACAGAAGTAATTTAGAGGCAATGTCTGTCATTTTTAATACAATCTTTAGGCTCCAAAGATGACCTGAATAGAAAGAGCAAAGAAGATCTGTATATGGGACAGATGTATTTTCAAGGACAGGCTGGGATTCACAGCGCTCGCCCCTGGGAGAAGCTCCATTTAATTCAGCAGGAGTCCTCCTGGACCTTACTCACGCGTCATTCCCACATTGGTTCTGCAGAGATCTTTTCATCCAATATGAAAAGAGAGCAGAGCTCTATATTTATGAAGGGTTGTACTGAAATGTAAGAAATTAGTAGTTTCAGACCAGCTGCCGCTGAGACCTACATTTCTACAGGGAGGACATGCACAAACGAGGAAAGCCCAGAAACGCATGTTCTGGCAAGGTTAATTTTGACATCCTTGTGAGACCCATCCTCAAACCACCGCTGAAATCCAACTGCAGCATCTCCTCAGGGAAAGAGCAGTGAAGACCAGTCATGGCCACCCACCACCGTGGCCTTGATGGTGGCTGGAGGGAAAAGCACCAACCATAACACAGACAGCAGTTGCTTACGATCTCAGCAAAAGAGGCCCAAGGGCCAAAGACATACACATACAGACATATACTTGTATGTGTATACATGTATATTTAGAGAGAATCATAGAATTGTAGAATCGTTTAGGTTGGAAAAGACCTTTAAGATCATCACGTCCAACCGCTAACCTAATGCTGCCAAGCCCACCACTAAACCACGTCCCTAAGCGCCACGTCTACACATCTTTTAAACACCTCCAGGGATGGTGACTCCACCACTTCCCTGGGCAGCCTGTTCCAGTGCTTGATAAGCCTTTCAGTGAAGAAATTTTTTCCTAATATTCAATCTAAACCTCCCCTGGCACAACTTGAGGCCATTTCTTCTCATCCTATCACTAGTCACTTGACAGAAGAGACCAGCACCCACCTCACTACAGCCCCCCTTCAGGTAGTTGTAGAGAGCGATAAGGTCTCCCCT
>JAVJGG010000001.1:51729385-51744848 GCA_035590195.1 Aviceda cuculoides
CTTGGCCACCTGGGCACACTGCTGGCTCATCTTCAGCCGGCTGTCAACCAGCACCCCCAGGTCCTTCTCTGCCGGGCGGCTTTCCAGCCACTCTTCCCCAAGCCTGTAGCGCTGTGTGGGGTTGTTGTGACCCAAGTGCAGGACCTGGCCCTTGGCCTTGTTGAACTTCATACAATTGGCCTCAGCCCATTGATCCAGCCTGTCCAGATCCCTCTGTAGAGCCTCCTTACCCTCCAGCAGATCAACATTCCCGCCCAACTTGGTGTCATTCGCAAACTCACTGAGGGTGCATTCTATCCTCTCGTCCAGATCATTGATAAAGATATTAAACAGAACTAGCCCCAGTACTGAGCCCTGGGGAGCACCATATGGGTGTTTCCATATGGGAAAATCTCATCTGTGAAGCACTGGTTTTAACGAGGTGGTTTGTTCCTTCTGGGAACTAAATCCAAATTATTTTGTTTGCTCAGTCTTATCTGTTACACCTAGTGCTTGGCAAATCGCAGACCAGTCTCATGGCATTAGCAGGCAAATAACAAAAGATGCTGTAATAATGATATAGCCAAGCATAAGGCAGGGAGCAACGGAGGTGCATCAGGGGGAATTGTTGTTATTTGTGTAAGGAAGATTCTGAGTGGTCTCATGTTGGAAAATAGTTGGAGGTATCCAAATATGAGGAATACGTAAGTGGGATTTGTCTCTGCCTGGCAGAACCTCTCCCAAATAATTCATCATTGCTGTATATAGGCTATGATTCACACTGGAGGAAATGATGAATTTCAGACCACACTGCGCATTTCCCTCAGTCCTTTTTATATCGTTTGGTCAAATGATTATTCCATATTCTTTGTTTCAGCTGTGATGAGAAAATAATAGGTGATTGAATCATTTCCCCTTATCTTCAAGTTATCACATTAAATGCTTGCCCAACTGTCTCAGAAATGACTTACTGCATCCAGTTATTGTATTAAAGGAGGCATGGTAGGCTGTGGGTGGCTATTTCAGTACATACAGTTTTTTCACTATAATTCTCCTTTTCAAACATTTTACAAGCACTCCAGACCAGGGAGGTTCCCAGCCTCCCACTGACTTCACTAACAGCCCAGCAAGAGCTAGAGGATTTCTATTTGCAGGGACTCCTATAATACTTGATTTGAAGAAGTACACGGCTGCCTCATTTTGCAGAAGATGACAAAAACTGACAGAGGAGAATAATATAAAAGGTGGGAAGAGCTCGCTCATGATGTACGGGCAGTCAAAGGTGTTTCATAGTTGTCAGAAAATCGCTTCCTGACCCTTGTCTTCGAGCCCAGGGAGGAGGGAAACATCACGTGTGGCATCAGGGGAGAGAAAACTCTTTTATATTTCTTGTCTTCCTTTCCAGTATCTTTCTGAAGCACTGGAGCGTTTTCCCTGCAAAGTGACTCTTTGCAAGGACTACATCACATCGCCTGGCAAACCCCACCGATACCCCGCAATGGCCATCTGTTACGGCTGTGGTTAGGGAGAATATAAGAAAAATAAAGGACTGAGATATCCCTCTGGAGCAGCTCTCTTGTTCTCTTCTTAGCTAGCTTGCCTGAAAATCTACTTTCTGGGGGCTTGCCATTATTTTTTTCCTCCTTTGTCCAGAGAGCTTATTTGCTCCAGCGCTCCTCCCAGCTAATTTGTCCCACGTGTTTGCTACTCCATGTACAAAATCCTTCTGCCAATGCAGCTTGTAGGCACTTCCTAAGCTTTGCAATTATATCCCCCAACTTTTTTAATCCCTCCTGTGCACCTCTGCAAACAACTTGTCTGTGCAGCCGCTTTCTTCCTTACTTGAAGCTTTCCCATGGTGACCCCACCAGCACCACAGCTCCTGTCCCCCCCCTGCTGAAAAAGCCCATTATCATTTCTGCCTTCCTTACTACAGCTGGGCATTAAGCTAATAGCTTAAATTATTTTTCCACAATAACGGCCTAATCCTTTCTCTTATCAGTATAGCAGATTAATTTTCCCAAGCATGGTTAGTACCTTGTCCTCTTTCTAATTATATGCAGACAAGTTTTGCTCCCAGATGATTGCAACCTCAGAATTACTAGCAGACAAAGCCCCAAAGCAAAACCCTGACTTGGAGAGCATCTTCCTACTATCCCACCTGGCTAAGCCAAGGAAGGCGCAGAGCATGTTGTGTGTCAACTATAAATACACTCCAGTCTCTCCAGCTGTGATTTACTGAACACTTCCCCATCATTTGCTAATAGCGAGGAGCTGTATTAACTGGAGCAAATAGGTGTAAAAGCCTTCCTCCAACCAAGGGCCAACTTGCTTGGCCATGAACGTTTCCGAGGCAGGACGAGCAGAAATAACTTCCCCAATAATTACAGTGGAGTGCGAGAGCTGACATATTTCTGCCTGGCAGTTGCACAGTTGGATTGGGAGCTTGCAGTGTCTTTGCAGCTTAATTACAAGCGAAAGATGTTGTTTGTTACAGCAGCGCAGAGCACAGTTGTCCTTACACTTCTTTCTCTAATTTATCTTAATAGCTGCTATTTTCATTAATGGGTAAACGGTTCATTACACTCCTCCAGCTCCAGCCCCAGCGGGTGGGACCAGCAGCCTCAAGGCTGAGCCAGGGTAAACTTTGTGCCAAAGCAGCCGCTGGATCTCAAAGCACATTACAAAAGCAAAACCACCACTTGTATTTCACTGTGTCAATATCCCACCATATAAAAGTAGAAACACTAAAAGATTACTCCATGGGTCTTTAAGGAACTTACTTTAAAGCATCGTTCACCTGAAAGACCAGACCAGTTCCTCCAGACTTGATCTCTTTTACCAAACCTTTGATAGGAATTTCATTTAATTTTTAAATGCCTGCCTTTGTACAAGACCAGAAACCATTCCAAGGTCTCTGGTAAATATTTACCAGCATCGTCCTGTGTAAAGACTAAGTATCTCAGAGGCTCTGTGGGCCAAATTCACTTTTAGTTTATCCCTGTGTACACAGAGCGGTCCCGGCGCAGGCAGCTGCCTCATAACAAGAGCCAGGCGCTGATGCCGGCCGCCTTAGAAAGTCCTCGGCATTCTCCGGTTCCCTGCGGGATCTGGTTCGGATCAGAGGAATGACTTCATATCGTGGAAGAGTTCATCTGCAGGAGGTCTGCAGGGAGGAGGTCTGGGTTTCTATGGGTGATCAGGGACTGCTAAGTGTGGTGAGCTGCCAGGCGCATCATATAACACGCGTGGGAAAATACCCCCACCAATTAAAATCCCAATTAGCACTGTCCTTATTTTTAACAAGTACTCAAGATGCAACAAATCCTTTTTTTTTTTCACTTTAAAATGACCCTATGGATGGTTCGTCATGCACAAGTACACATGGTGCATCATGCAACTGCAACCAGCAAAGCCTGAGCTGATGTGGAGAAACGAATACACTAATCTCATAAAGAATTTTGAAAACTAACTTAAGCTGCTGGAAATGGATTATGCCCTCAGAAACCAATCACCATTTTTCTTTAACTAACCATTAAAGTAGGAGAAATATCTCTTAAGGGGGGGGTGGAAATCGATGTTTCATTACTAAAAGGCCTTACTGCCATGAGAATATTTTTTGGCTCCTGACACCTCGTTAAGCGTATTTAACAACAGCACAATTCATTTACCTGCCCAGTGCCCAGATAAATTCTTAAAATTAAGTAGAGAGAGAGAAAAACAAAAATGGGATTTAACATCAGCCTCCCAGCAGGAAAAGACACACCATGGAAATACGAAATATGGAATAGCATAGAGGGTTACAACATGGAGCATCTTTTCATACTAAATCTGTATGTAAATTCCACAGTGTATAAGTATACGATTAACCCACTGCCCACCCATTCATGATGGGCACAGAAAGTGTAGTATGCCCCAGTCTGATGTCTTCACACTTTTTCAATAAAATAATTTTTTAATATATTTTAGCTCATGCAGGTGACAAACACCTGCTTTCCTTGGCATGAAAAATAGTGTCTGTAATAAGTTCACCCTGAACACTTCGTGTTCTGCAGAAAATAAAAATAATGGGAGGAAAAAACTTAATTATTTAAACTTTTAACTTGTAGTGGAAATGGTACCAATTTTCAGAAGCAGACAATTTCATGGCAATATACACATAAATGCCGATCCACCAAAGGCACAGGCATCACACCCACATACCTTGTGTTTGTGGGAAGATGTGTCTGGTTTGTACAAGTCTTTGTGATTTGCGTTTCATTTCTTTTCATTCTGGGTCTCACCTGACTCAGGTTCCTCCATGGGCACTTTTTTCCCCGCGGAAACTTCAGAGTAACAGTGCTGTTGAAGCCACTGATAACTCTTAGCTCTTATTATGAAATAATTGAATTTAAAACTTCTGGGTTTGAAGGCGTTTGTGCTTCTACCCATACCCTGGGGGACTCTTTAGCCTCTATATCCTTCCCCGTCTGCCTGTGGGTCTCCCCGCTGCTGCCAGGACACACAAAGGAACCCATCCATGTGTCCATCCCCAGGAGGGACAGGAATTTCTTGGCTTACCCATTGGAAACCTTGCTGGTTTTCCAAGAACAAATGATGAGACATCCCTAAGTTTTGCATTGTTGGCCATTGCATGCCTGAAACAAAAAAGGGCTTTGCTGTAACTGCTGATGGCATTTTTTTTTCCCCAGGGATGCCTGTTCCCAACACCGGCTGCGGAGCTGGGGACCATCTCCTGCACCGCTGCTCCACCACCACAGTCCATCCCTACCCAGCCTGGGTGTCCCTGCTGACTTCGTGAGCTCCTCCCTGCCCTTCCCCAGCCTTGTGGGGTCCCCCCCTGCCCATCCCCAGCCTTGTGGGGTCCCCCCCTGCCCACCCCCAGCCTTGTGGGGTCCCCCCCTGCCCATCCCCAGCCTTGTGGGGTCCCCCCTTGCCCATCCCCAGCCTCCTGGGGTCCCCCCTGCCTATGCCCCCAGAGCTGGCTTGGCATGAAACGCAGGCAAGATTTGGGTGGTCAATACATAACCTATGTTCATGTCCAAACTGCAGACAGGGAAAAAACTCCCCAAACCAAAAAAAAGGCCATAATTTCTATTTGCACCAAATTTCAGGAGCTGCCTCTCTGCCTCCATTTGTGTGATGATAAACCCAAATTACCCATTTGTCTGTCCGGCCACCTGTATATACAGAACTCAAACTACCCACCAAATTTCTATTTATTATTCACTTTTATCACATGGAAATGGGGTTAATGCTAAATAAAATGTTCCAAATTAAAAGTTTGATATGCTGAAGGGAGAAGTGACGGATGTGATTTGGTCCTTGGTAGTGCCGGGCCCCACGGTGAGTCCCCGTGCCAGCGCAGTGGAGTGCAGGACAAGAGCCATTAGCCTGCAATTTCTGTGCAGGTAATAAAAGAGTTTTATAGGTAAACGCCTGTGCAGTGCAAAGCCAAATTATTGCTGGGCAGCCTTGGAGCCTGATAAGGTTATTTCTGAAAACAAACCGTTAACATATGCACAATTAGTCTGGCTGTATTGCTATGCCACAAGCAAAATGCAATCCCTTCTTGAAATACATAACAGCCTTCTAGTTCAAGAAAGCTAGCGGGGAAAAATGTGTTAGCATTGAAGAACTGGGGTTTTTTTATCA
Source organism: Aviceda cuculoides (assembly GCA_035590195.1). Classification (NCBI taxonomy): domain Eukaryota; kingdom Metazoa; phylum Chordata; class Aves; order Accipitriformes; family Accipitridae; genus Aviceda; species Aviceda cuculoides. The sequence continues at coordinate 51,735,020 of JAVJGG010000001.1, forward strand.
CATCTAAAAATAACATTTATATAACCACCTACCCTGACATTTCACATCAGCAAGTGGCCAGAACCGCCTTGCTCAGCTGTATTAAAATATGCAAACACAATGGGATTTTAGCAGATTTTGTTTCCTGAAAAAGAATTGCACAACTCAACATTTAGAGGCAATAGGAAGGCCAAAGCGGTTTTCTACTCTGGTTGAAATATATTGTACACAATGCATCCTTTGGCAGTTCAGTTATAGCCATTAAACAGCCATGATAGCTATTTCATTATTATTATTATTAATCTATTACCTCTGTATGTCCAGCATTCCACATGCAGCACATAGTGAGGCAATGGTGACTAACCTCTGGCAAAATGAGAAACCACTTAAAGGTAGCAAAATGCATTGGCTGCTGCCTGGTTTTGGAGTCTCCACACACACAGCAGGTGTCTATGGAAAAATAAGGTTTTCTTTCCTTCTTTCTAACCCTGCTCCCTTACGGACTCGGCACCTCTCTCAGAAATGTTTAGATCCTAACGAGAAACACCCTTTATCTAACCACAGTTAATGCGATACCACACGCAATAGCTGACAAGTTTAAAAACAAGACTGTATTATTTATTCCAGAGATAACCCTGGTGTTGGGGTGCAAAGCTGCTTCATTATCGGTGGCACACACATCATCCTGTTGCAGGTAAATGATCTCGTGGTGCTCCCAGGAAAAAAAAGAAAACCATGTATTTGGGGATCTGCGAGGAAGACTTTGGAGCAGATGGTGAACGAAGGCTTGGTTCCAGTGTCCAGACATTGTACCTGGGAAGGACAATGCAGCTGCATTTTGGACAGGGATGTACTTCTGGTCCCAGCCTTGGTCTCTCTGCTCCAGCTAAGAAAGTGCAGGATGCTCTTCTCAGAGAACATCTGCAGATGTTCTTCTCTGAAAATAGATGTTCTTCTTTGAGAACATCTACACACAGGAAAACTGAAATGGGTATTCAGTGGTGTTTAAGAAACACCCAGAAACCCAGTTCCCATTTCGATTTTCCTGTATGTGGCTGTTCTCAGAGAAGAAACTGAGCTGGGTTTGTTCAATTATGTTGAGTTCAGACAGAGGTTAGACCAGATTAGACCAATCTCCAGGTGTAAGGGATAGCACGTGGCAGGTGGACTTCTGAGCTGCAACGTGTTGCTTGAAGGCCCTCTTGGTGCAATGCTGCTGCCTCCGAGGAGCATTTCTCAACTCTCTGCAGCCAGCCTCTGCCAACTTTCTATAACTCATTTGTTACTGAGATTGATATTACAGTTATGTAAACATACATTATTTATCTGTTATGGCCCTTTGAACTGGATGAGTGCTCCTGGCTTTCCATTCTTCCATGTCTAAATTAATCATGGACCATAAAATCAGTTACCATTTATGCAACACAAAAAAAAAAAAAGATGTAAAAATAGCACTCGTGGTGTAGAGATTTCATGCTGTGTTCCCTGGACAGCAACTATTCAGGCATCACGATTCTTCCTCCAGGCCTGTGAAATATTTATTACTTTTTTAAAAAGGAAAAAAAAAAAAACCTCTTAAAATTATCTGTCTCCTCAGAAGAAAGCTGTTCCCCGATCCAGTCATCTACTCCCCTGCTCTGAGGAACGCAGCTCCGGGTCCTCCTGCAGCATCCACTGCCAACTCCACACGTCATGGCCCTCTGACCCTCGGTTTGCACCACCCAGCAGGTTGGGGACGGCGATCTCTTGCTGGGTACGACCAGGACCCTCCGACATCCTGCACATCTTTCTGGGGATGTTTGCAGAGGGCTGACCCCAGCATCCCCATTGGGAGCCCAAAGGGCTAACAGGGAACGGCGACGTGGGGAGCTCCAGGAGGGCTCTAACACCCTTGTTCATGAAAAGAAGGAGGTCCGTTCTGCTTTTTGACATGAAGTAAACACTTCTCCAGACCCAAATGGTCCATGCTGTCCACACGCCTGTCCCCAAGGCAGCTGCTTGGTGCGCATCGGAAGAATCAGCTGCCTCTGCTTTGGCCGTGTATGGCGCTGGAGTTTAGTGCTGGACGTACGTCAACCCTCTGCTCCCACCCAGGGAGTGCTTCTTGCACTTTTGCTGTCAGCAAAAGCTGTGGGGGGAGAGGAGATCAAGGGACTGGTTCAATGCTGGGCTTCAGTTCCAGGCACTTCTATTCAGTCCACCTCGGGGTGTCCCCAGGATGTTCTAAGGCATGCCTGGCTTTCTCCCACCTCCATGCCTGCTTGAGGCAGCCCCAAACCCTGATCAGCCCAGCGTGTGATGCATCGTCAGTAATCCCGAGAGCTGCGCTGATCCAGGACCACAATTTGAGAGAGGTTGCATCTTGTTAACCTATAGGATGAAGGAAGGGAGGGATAGGAAAATGAGATATCTGAAGAAATTCTTTCATGGCATTCCTTTTTTGGAGTTGTTAGGATTCATCCCATCAGTTAATAATGTGCAATTGGCAGAGTTAATAAAGATGCCACTCAGAAGCCCCAATTAACAATGTCATGGAGATAATTATCTGCACACAGGATGCCACTATTAGTGATGGAGTTTTCTGAGGTGGTCAGAAAACACTGCTGAGTTACCAGACCCTCAATAAGACATTTTTTTCTTATTGATGATGTTCGCCATGCTTCAGCAAGAGCTGTATGACTTGATCTGAGCCTGGGCCGCGGCAGATGCCAAAGCCACCCATCACCTCCACGACGCCGGTGCAGAGCTGCTTCACACACTCTTAAGTGAAGGAGCAGCCACTCCTGTGGGAATCTCTCAGCAATATCTTGCAATATCCCTGCTTGCTCCACTCCAGCTCATAATAACCGGCCTTGCAGCCACTCCTTCCCTTGCCGTCCACAGGCTGCTTGCCCTCGAGCGAGCAGCGCAGCTGAAAGGAGGAACTTCTCAGAGCTTTAAATAACCTCCTGGATTCCACCCCCCTCCCCCCGACTTCTGCTCCAGCTGGGAGCAGCTTTCCTGTTTGTTTGTTTGTTCCTTTTTCCTTGCCATGATTGCAGAAAGGAAGGAATCTGCCTTCTACCTCCCTGAAGACCTCGAAGACGAACAGCCCGGGCTAGGAGTGCAATTACTCAGCACTGCAGTCTTTGGTTGAGAATTAAAGGTCAGGGCACTTTTACTGGTGTTTTTTTTTATTCTGGGCTTCTGCGGGGTCATGGCTGGTGATAAGCACATGCTAAAATCCACATTTTCAAAAGCAGTTTGCAGTCCTGAGTGTGGCCATGTGAAAGTGAGGGCATGAAAATCCAAGGAGAGCATTTTTAACCCTCTCTTTTCTCCTGATTTTATTTTCCTTTTAGACAGAAGGGACCTGGTCTGACGTTTTATCCACTTGACTTCACATTGTGTTGTGGGTGATGGCTGCTCCTCCAGCGAGCAGCAGAGCAGCCGGACCCTGGACCGCTCCGTGCCCAGGAGGGCATCACTGGTGGGGCGAGACGGGAAGATGCTCTGATCAAAAGCTGGGAGTTACTAATGCAAGGCGTTTCAGAGGGGCTGGGGGCTTTGAAGCGCTTCAAATATTGACCTCTTTTGGGCAAAAGGTTGTGAGCAGCAATCAGGCATGACCATCTCATGTTGGAGATCAAAGAGGGATGTCCAAAAGCATCGGTTGCCATAGACCTGCTGCCCACTCCCCACTGGGGCTGCACAGGGCTTTTAATGGCCAGAAGCTGCTGTAGGGACTCAGGGTCCCTGTTCTCCAGCACTCTGCTCCCTGTATCACTGAAGCCTTGCGTAACTTCTTGAAACGGAGGAATACTTAGAAAAAAAATCCAAATTAATTTCTTTCCAGGAAAAAATTCAAAAGACACTGAAAGAATGAAGTACCTCTGTAAAATGTCTTCTCTTCAGTAGCTGACTGTTCATGAAGACCCTCGTCATCCTGCAGCTCTCCGGGCTGCACACATCTTGGCTACGGCAGGTAAAAGTCTAGAAACGATGTTCTTGCCGTGACCGCTCCTCCTGCCATGGGAATTGTGGTGCTCAGTGCTGTGTTTACGGACCAAAAAGCCTTCAGACCCAAATTCATTCAATGAGATAGGTTGCAGAGGGGGGACAGATGACCTCTGCATCACCAAGCTCTTCCTCAGAAGCTGTGTTTTTGGTTTTTTAACAAAAAATACCTTCGGGCCACCTCTCTCCTGAAGGTGGTGCCTCCTCCCATGTCCAAGTCAGTGCTCTGGGGGTTTCAATGTGTTTGTCAGATGTTTCTGAAAAGCTGCTCCGTCATTAACTTGGCACTGGTTGGAAATGTGGAGGCCGAAGCCTCCAGCTGGAAAGATAGTTTTGATAAATCATCAGCCGACAATTAGCCCAGGGGGTGGGACCATTTGCCCCCCCCCCTACTCGACCATCCCAGGGCATCACCTGCTTGCGGGTGGGTTCCCATCGGTCCCATCCAATGTCCCCCGCATCCCCCGCTGCTTTCCACCCAGTGCCTGAGGTCAGCTGAGGTTTTTCTTTCCACTGCATGCCGAAATCTTACTGGGGGTGAAATTCCTGGCTCAGTGGTGCTGGAAATGAGCTGTTGCAGGCAGAGGGGGCAGGCAGCAACCCTCTCACAGGCAGCCCCTGCCTCTCCTGACCCCCCGATGCTGAGCTCCCAGCGCTGATGGATGGTCTCGCCTGAAAAAGCCCCGTCCTGAGCTTCACCAGATGTGAGATTAATTGATTGCACCTGTCCAAACAGAACGCATTTCTATTTTATCTGCATTACTGCCTGTCCTGCAGCATGATGGAGAGGTTTGGGTGTGCCCACGCTCGGATGACCTTGGCCCAGGCTGGTGGGTCTGTTCCCCCCCCAGGGCTGAGGGGACACACGGACACTGAGCATTGCCGTGTTAGTCCAAAGATGAAGCAGAAAATCCAGTTCCTTGGACTGGGAGGCTGATCCAGGGGGGTGCAGGGGAAAGAATCATACCCTCTGCTTCAGCTGAACGGGGAGCACCAGCAGAACAGCTCACCTGATTATTAACACAGAAGTAATTTGGCATGGAATATCTTAATGTGACTGATTATACGCTGCGGTGCTTGGAAGGACACATCCTTCGGCGTGAGAGCAGCACGATGTCCTTCCAGGAGCAAACGAGCGGGGCGGAGGGATACGCATCCACCAGAAAGCGCTGCTTTGCCTTCCCTCCTGGTTCATGGGCCAAAGCTGAGACCTCAAAATTCCCAGTGAGTTCAGTGGGATTTTTGCCTGATTAAAGCTTGAGCCGCAGTCCAGGAATTTCTGCCTCTGCTGCAATCCAGCCAGGCTTTGTGCAGGAGCTTGTAAGCAATCTGCTACCCTTAGTGCAGGCTTTTTTTGGAGAGAATTCAAGTTTATTCCATTAGAAAGGGGTTTAGTCTTCCCTTCTCATGGTGGTGGGAAAGAAAAACTACTCGGGTTCCCCCGAGCCAGGACAGGCAGGCTCTGATCTCGCTTGATTTTAACCTTCTCTCTTGAAGAGAAAAGTTACTGACAGACTTTGGAAATGATTGTTCCAGCTAACAAGGGCCAAAGGAGCTCTGGAAAGTGAAATAGGATCATAATTAGGTGAGCACCTTCCTTTCGCCAGGTCAAGAAATCAGAAATTTCAGCTGGAATTTCAAAGGGAGGAGCAATTAGAGGAAGATGAACTTCTGACCCTGTAATTACAAATAACAGCTCTGCAGAAGTATAAATGTGCTCCTCTGAGCCAGACAACCAGGTGGGTGGTATTCTGCTCAAAATGACACTAGCAAAATGAATAGCAAAATAATAATTAGAAGGGCTGGCATCTACCAAACATAGTCTGAAATAGCTTAGTCTTGAGGAATTAAGGGGCAAAAATGAAAGTTTTCCTTCAGGGAGATGGGGACAATCATAAGGAGAAGCAAAAACCACCTGCAAAGAGAAGGGAAATAAAATCTTCCTGATAGCTGGGGGGCTGTATCCCAGGGATTCCGCTCCTCTCCAACACAAAAATCCACCCGTTGCATCCCGAACCTATTTTAACACATAGCTATTGTAAACCTTGCTTCAGCCCAGGATGCGGTGGTAACTCCAAACATGAGTACGGCAAGCCTGAATAATTTTACATATATTAGAAAGGATCGAATGTGGCTTTGTAAATTGCATAGAAGCAGATTGCTTTCAGAGTTTTTAAGCAAAGCCTGCTGAGCTTTTGAGAGGGGAACGAGAGGAGACCTGGAGCATCCCCCTTGTTAGAGAATGACAGCAAACGTGATGTCTCAAAGATAGCTACTTGCTGATTTTCGTGCTTTACTTGATGTCAGGGAAAGGGCAGGACAGCGTTGGGCTTGGGTGACGCTGTGCAGGTACCTGCAAGGGACCTGCATCCCCGGGGACATGGGGACATCCCGCTCCCCTGTCCCCATCGGCTGCTTTTGCAGCAGAGTGAGTGCAAGGAAAACCAGAAACTGGAAGGAAGAAATTGTTTCAGACCAAAAAGTGAAGGACCTGCCTTCACCATCATGATGGAGCAAATCTCTTCTTGCACAAAGCTTACTTTATTTTCTATTCGGCATTCAGGTCTTTAGCAATGCTGCAGAAAAACATGACATTCAGAGACATTTTTTTCTTTGGTTTGTTTATCAGCAAGATTAAGATTCCTGGCTGTGGAATAAAGGAATGTCTCCATTTATTTGTTTCAGGGCATGTGGAGTGCATTTGTTTCCTAGGATGCAAATTCATTGTTCATGCTCTGAATAAAAAGCCCAGTGCCAAGAGACTGCCATCAGATTCAGATCTCTTGGCATCATTTTTGCTATAACTTCATACACAGGGCGGGGATTTGATTTTTTCCCAATATTCTACCACTGCATTTTGTCTCCGAGACTCTTTCCCAATTTCTTCCGTAAACTTTGCGTCACCTAATTTCCTTCTTTCTAAATTACCGCCGGCACTGGGAGGCTGCAGGGCCAGCTTTTGGGATGTAGGTCACGCCAGCCGGTGCAGAACAGGGGGGTCGTGGGTCCCTCACTGCCGAAACCTGCGGGAAAGGAGGGAGAGATGCACATTTCGCAGCTCCCGCGCCCTCTCAGCCCCAAGCAAACAAAATTGGGCCTTAAAATGCAATTGGCTGCGGTTTCTAATTTTATTTATTTATCTATCTGTCTGTTTGGGGTTTTTTCATTTATATTTATGCATGCACACACACATACGCACGTCTCAAAGCTCAGCTACGGCTGTGCAGTGCCTCAAAATCGCACACGTACCAGGAAAGCTGCTGTATCCGGGGCACACGGTTGGGACATTTTCATTTCCAGCCCTTCTCTACAAGCACCACAGGCACAACCCCCCCCTCCAAAGGCTCAACAGCAGCCAAGCTCCCCATTCGTCCCCAGGGGGGGCAGGACCCGCTCCCCCAGCCTGGCACAGGGGCTGCCACCTTGCATTAGCTGCATCTGGGTACGGCGTGTTGTGACATGACTGTGCCTGACATGACATGTCACCTTGGGAGATAATGAGTTGGAAATTTGTGCTAATAATTGTTTTGACTGTTCCCCAGGAACGAGTGGGATTTTTTTCAGCAGAACATCTTGCACTTAAAGTGATTTTATTAGGGAAGTATTATTATTTTTTTAGATGGGTAGGAAAAATATCAGTCGTGCCAACTGGAGGTTGGGAGTTGGTACCCAGCATCCCTGCAGCCCCTCAGGATGGCCCTGCATGTCCCGCGGTGCTCCAGGGAGGCTTTCTCCCAGATTCCAGCTCCTCCCCTCCAAAACCCACTGCCCCAGCCACCATCCCCTTCCCCATGACCAGGACCCTGATGCCATTGCTGCTGAGCAAAGGACTCATATCATAAGCATCCGCGGATGGTCGTAGGGTTGCACCCCATCTCAAGGCACGGAGCAAACCCCTGGGTAGCTGGTGCTTGCACGCGGTGGGGGGCATACGAGGGGTTATCAGCACTGAATCACAGCATTTCACTTTGCATCGCAAGATGCTTGAATTCTTAATTGGCACCAAGCACATTTGCTTTCTCTCTACCTGCTACAGGAACCCTGGAGACTTTTCTAACGAGGAAAGCAAGCTACCACTGGTGGATTTTTCAAGTTCTCATAGCTTTACAAATTACATTTGCTCTAGGCAGCCATTCATAATAATCAACTTGAAACCACTGCTAGCACAAAAAATCTTTGCGTTGTCAGCAATACACCTTTTAAACACCGTACTGCCATCCGTCACAGCTCATCATAACTTGTAATTTGATTAAACATGCTCCAAAACACGGGTCTGGAAGTGCACTTGTCCACAGTAAGTGGATTTGTGTTCCCCTCTATTAGAGAAGACTGTGTGATGTGACTTAACGAGGGAAAACACTCATTATGGCAGTCACTTGTCAAACACATCGCATCAAGGAAGTCTATTTTTGCCCAACACCAGTGTAAAAAAAGCAGTTTCTCTCCATTTGGCTCAGACGGACAGAATCCCACCAGCCAAGCTGCTTCGCACCTTCCCTCCCCAAAGCTCCTTCTCGCAAAGGAACACCGCTATTTTGGCAGCCTTAGGCCAATATAGATTTTGAGGTTGATTTTTAGAGATGAGCAGCACAAGGCAGAGCAACCTCTCCCCAGCGCAGGGTAGGACTCAGGACTGGGCTGGAAGAAAGATGCTTACAGCAGCTCAGGAAAAGGTAAAAACAGTTTTTCAGCATCACCAATTTGGGAAATACAGGGGCTAGCTATTGTGTTCCCAAATATATTGAGCAAAAAGATGCCATTTTTGTGGTCAAAATATTTGAATGCATTTTCTGCAGTTCCCCTGACCTGGGCTGAGCATGTGGGACTGAGAACCCATCCTGTCCTCCAGCAGTTCTGCCCCCGGGGGCTGTAGAGGAGTCTCCAGCCATCCGGACCAGCTCCCATGGGCAGTCCCCATCCCCAAAACCCAGCAGGTCTGCTCGCATCCCAGTTTGACCAGGCTCTCCCAGCAAGGCAGGCAATCTTTCCCCTGGTCTAGAAACAGGTCCTTCCAGTAGCAGCCAAAACATTGGTATTAAGACACTTGTTCATTCCCTAATATTTATTTACAGTTTCACCCTTCCATAGGAGCTGGGCAGCTTCGCCCATGGACATGGCACTGGGCTCACCTTTGCTATCCCATTGCCAGCAGCTGGTTTTGAAAAATGTGAGATTCCCCCATGCACCAGAGTCCCCATGGCTTTCCGTGGCACAGTCCTGTGCTGTCACTTATGGGATGCTTCAAAAAACCCTTTTTCCCTCAAAATTTCCCAAGAGGGAGAGAGAGATATTAAGTAAACTGAATATAAGATTATGGGAGGGATTGTTTTAGAGGCCATAAAAGAACTTTAATGAGGTCTGAGCTATATAAAAAAGGCTAATGTTACAAGAGAGCCCTGTCTGGAAGACTGGCAGGAGCCTGCTGTTAACAAAACACAAGTGTATCTTAAACCTGCTGCTTTTCATGTGGCTATTATGGCTGGAGTACGTGAAAAGCCGCACTGAAATTTAAATAAAATATTTAAGGGACTGTAAAAGCGGGCTGACGCTCTCAAAGTTTGCTCTTCGGAGCAGGGACATTCTCAGCAGGGTTGGGTGGGTGGCAGGTCCCATTTCGGATGCCTTTTCCTAAGACTTTTCAGCAACTCCAATATTATTTTGCAACAATGTTTAGCCTCGCAGCAGAAAAAGAGGCTGTATTTGTGCCCAGAGTATATGAAATACAGCATAGAATCCTAGAATCCTAGAATGGTTTGGGTTGGAAGGGACATTAAAGATCACCTCGTTCCAGCCCCCCTGCCATGGGCAGGGACACCTTCCACCAGACCAGGTTGCTCCAAGCCCCATCCAACCT
>JAVJGG010000001.1:51750953-51816842 GCA_035590195.1 Aviceda cuculoides
TGCCCTTGTAAAAAGTCCCTCTCCAGCTTTCCTGTAGGTCCCCTTTAGGTACTGGAGGGCTGCTATAGGGTCTGCCCAGAGCCTTCTCTTCTCCAGGCTGAACAACCCCAACTCTCTCAGCCTGTCCTCATAGCAGAGGTGCTCCAGCCCTCTGATCATCTTCATGGTCCTCCTCTGGACCCGCTCGAGCAGGTCCACATCCTTATGTTGGGGGCCCCAGAGCTGAAGGCAGTACTGCAGGTGGGGTCTCATCAGAGCGGAGTATTGGGGGAGAATCCCCTCCCTCGACCTGCTGGTCACGCTTTTTTGAGTGGTTGGCTTTCTGGGCTGCAAAGAAGAAATAATGTGTGTGTGTGTGTGTGTGTATGTATATGTATATATATATCCATGCACATCTATAATGGCGTGTAGCCCAGTGGCATAAAGGGCCCAAGCAGGGCTGGTCACCCCAACCACTGCCACTCCTGGGCCACCCACTGATGCTGGAAGCGACAGAGCGGCAACCAACTCCTTCCCACCTGGAGACCTCTTTAGCTCAGGACATGACCCAAGAGCCTTTTTTTTGGTCTACAGTCTCATATTTATGTGGTTGCTGACCTTTTTAAAATTGAGGGCACTGAGATCTATCTGTTCTTATATACCCCATACAGAGAAGAAAATGAAACATCGTTGGCCTGAAGGAGGGCTGGCAGGCAGCAGGGGGATGCGGTGGCCTCTGTAGGTCCCACTCATGGCCACCTGCGGAGGGGGCTTCGTGGTGGCCACCTCTGCCCTGGAGTGAGCCCACGGCTGTGGCCTCACCACCGCACTGAGCAGAAACCCAGTTGGGGATGAGCAGAAACCCAGTTGGGGCTGACAAAACCATTCCGCTCGGCCAGGTCTCGCTATGCAGGTTCGAAACGGCTTATTCGTCCACATGCAGTGTCAGAGACGAGACAGTTCGTGCAGCAGCATAGAGGCACACACTGCATCCCGATGGCCTTGACCTTTCCAGGGGCTGGGAAGCAAAGTCAGCTCCTCTTACAAGCAGCGGCTGGCATTTACGGCTGCGGTCTATCCGCCCCATAAATACAGTGCTCTGCTTTTCATCCCAGCAGCTATCCCCAGCCCGCCGCACACCCATCTCCTCAGAGCACGCTGCCGATCCCAAGTCGTACAGGGACAAAAATCAACGCCAGTATGGGGACAAAAATCAACGCCAATAAAGAAAACGTGGCCTTAGGGAGGGAGGAAAGAAGAGGGGCCAGCCCAGCACTGTAAAACCCACCCCTCCATTCCCTTGAGAGTTTTTTCCCTTCGAGGAATTGAAATGAGAGCTGGAGGTTGTGCAGTGACTCAGTGCTGATATAGCGGTAAAGAATACCAAGTGAATCACTTCCAAAAGAGTTTAGTTGGATGTCATTATTTCCTGTTGGTAGACAGAAGGAGAGTGGGAAAAACTCCTGTTTTGGGAGCCAAGCGCTGCAGAGGAGAGCGATTAGCAGATGGCATGGAAATTAGCTCATTATTATTAATTTGCCAGGCCTTTACCAGTTCATGAATTGCCCTTTGAAAGTTGAAAAGCAGCGTGTGCATATGTACAAAAGAAGGCTTCTTTTGGCAAATAGTCTAATTAATAGCTGTGCCACCCACCACATGAATGGAAGACGTCCCCACCTGCCTCAGCACAGCCCCGCACCCGGATTTGCAGGCAAGCCGGCGCCAGCCCCAGCTGGGATAATGCAGCCCCTATTGCAGGATGCTGCTCAATAGGAAACCTCCACGATTGGTGCTTATTAATGTGCTAATGTTTTCTTTGAAGAAGTTAATGCTGCAAAAGGCCTTTTTTTTTTTTTTTAGGGGATTTCTGTGAAGGCGGTTGACCCAACTGTTTAACGGTATTGCATGTATATATATCTACTGAAAAATTAAATTAAGACAAACCATACTTTAGTACACTAAAACCTCTCCTCCATCCTCTTTAAAATTGGATTTAGTTTTGCCTAGACCATGCTTCCCAACAGGATGTCCACATCCTTTTATTTCTTTCCAGAACTTAACTGCCCTGTGGAATTTTGGCTGGTGAAGTAGTCCAAAGTCTGAACAGTTAACTTTCTAGTGAATATGTTATCTCGAGTTGGAGCTGCAATTTGACTTTTCTCCCAGTTCCTCTGTATTAAAGATGCTGCAAATCACAGAGCAAATAATAATAATACTACTAATAACAATAATAATGATGATGATGATGTTTCCAAAATAATTGATAGCACAAATTGTAGATTTGTAGGTTTTGAAGGGACATCAAAAGGTTGGTTGGTTGGTTTCTGCATGGCACCAAGTCGTGTAAAAACGATCACCCTGCAGCTCCGCAAGCGGAGGCAGTGAGGCCGCAGCGTTCAGTGCCTTTTTCCATCCTTACCAGGAGCCTTAAGCAATAAGGCAACACCATTTGAAAATTAACACCCCCCTGGCCATGCACACCACGTACATGGGCCTGATTGCTGCCAATTAAAGCTGTCCATGGAGGAGATCCCACATATGGCTGCTTTCCAGCGGGAGGAAAGCAATAGTTGTCATCAGCAATAGCGGCAGCACTGCAAGCCACTGGGAGGGCTGTAAGTGACACAGTCGCTGTCGTTGTCACGTTAAAACCGCAGCCTCATAGCTAGAGACAGGGCTAATTGCCTGAGCGCATCGCTGCGTGTCAAAACTCCTAATTGATTTCCTCCTCATTAGCGCTGCGGTGCTGCTCTGGGGCTGTATTTCTGCACAGGCGCGCGCACGCACCCCGCTCCAGCTCTGCCCCGGGGTAAAACACTTGAAAGTCTGTGCATATAAACCCAGTGAAATGAGCCACAGAAAGCTAATAGAAAGCTCATGTAAATATACTGTCAAAGCATAAGATGCATTGGAGTTCAACTCCCAGGTTACCCTGGGTGCTGCAGTAGGTTTATTTAACGCTGCTCTGTGCAATGGTATTGCCTTCATTTGGGGGTTAGATGCCACTCCGCAGAGCTATGACCACATGCTCGTTTCTGCTGCTGAAGCATCTTGGATGCGGACCAGCATCACTGCTCCGCAGCTCTGCTGGGGAGCAAAGAAATTTTTGGTCCAGGTCACAGCAGAGGGCTTGCTCGCTTCGGTGCCCGGGGAAGGAGGTTGCACAGAAGTCTCCAGCTTTAAGGATTTAGGCATATAGACAAAGGAACTGGCATCCTCTCTTAGCGTGGCCATGTGGTACCCTCTGATTATCCAACGCGGAATGTGGTTGTTCTGATTTGGAAACTTGCATGGAGTCCTTAGAAAAAGCCGCCTTGAAGTATCGCTGCAGCATGATGGGGACGAGGGGCTGAACGGTTACATGTCATTCTCCAGACGGAAGTCCTCAGAGAAGCTACAATGCACTTTGTAATTAGAGTTAATTAACACTTTTGCAAATTGGTCTTTATTTAAGACCAGCTGCTGAGGAAGAAAGTCTATAAGCCCATAAAATATTAATTAGCACAAGTGTCTCGTCTGCTACCACCGGTTTCTGCGTGGATGGGCGTTTGGCGAAGGCAGCTTTGTCTCCCTGGATAAAAAGCTAAAGAGCAAGACCTTGAAACAAATAAATGCCAAATTTCAACCCTTCCTCGCAGAGCCCCCCCGCGCACGTGTCACAGGTACAGGGAAAAAGCCTTCTGCCCTGCAAACATAACCCAGCACTTTGGAAAAGCAGTATAATAAACTTTTAAGTACTAGAGATGCTATATTGGTAGGAATAAAAGGCAAGGTTTAATGCACATATGTTAACCTGTGCTGTGGGAGAGCGCAATGCTCAAATGATGCTGACTTTGGGACCATTTCTGGGGAGTTTTTTCCTTTTAGCTTTCCTGTAAGGTGTGACTTACATGGGACCCTGGCTGTTGAGGAGGAAAGGTAAATTGTAGACTACGAGACAGCCTTTTTGTTAAGGTGCACTGTCTATGCACCATGGGAAAACTGGAGGATACCTAGATTAGATATTCCTTTCTTCTGTCTACAAATTCAGGTTATTCACCAATTTGTAGAATAATGCAACACATTAATGATGGAGATTTCTGCAGCAAAGCCCCCCTTTCCCTGCAGGAACCCCCATGCCCTGGGAGTTTCCCTACTTGTTTCTCTCTGTTGTGTTGTCTATATAAACTTATCTGAGAACTTCATGACAAATATTATTTAAAACTAGGATTTTTGCCCAAACTCTCCACTTTCATGGGATTTTGTGCTGAGGCCACAGCGGGGCTGGTTCCCGTGCGGCTCTACTCCGCTCTGACTGAATGAGGTCATGGGCTTCTCCGGGCTATAATGATCTTAAAGTTATGTGACAGAAACAAATAGGAAATATTTAAAGTTAAGGCTCTGCAAGTACTTTTATTCAACATAGAGATAGGATCACTTGGAATTTATATCTGCTTGGTAAAAATCCTTTTAAGAAGCTTGGCTAGGGATAAGAAAACCTGCAAAACCTGGTTTTTTTCTCCCTTTCGCATGGAGTCTGTATCTGGTGCCCACTTGCTGCTGCTGCTCTCAGAAGATGTCGTTTAGAAGAAGGTAAAAAACCAGCCTGGAGTTTGCAGAAGAAAAAAAACCTGCAGAAACAAATAACTGCGGGGAAGGCAAAATGAAATGTGAAAAAATCCACAATTTCAATGGAAATTTTCAAACCAGTTTTACAGTGAATTCCCATGAAAGTATGTCAACTCCTTAACTGCATGGAGGCCATTAACCATTCCTGTAGGATTCAGTTAATACCTTCAGCAAGGAAACAATTTCTTTTCAAAAAGAAAGGCATTTGATTCCAGGATGGTTTAAAGGATGGATGTTGCTTGCGCTGTAGTCATATTTGGTTTTTAGTGTAAGTTCAGAAGAGGTTTTAGAGGATTAAAACCATGCTAAGCTGAAACAAACCATTCCAGATCAACACCAACATAGGGTTTTTTCTTCTTTTTTTCTTGCTTGATAGTTTCACAAACACTGAGCCATTTGCTTTCATTCTGCCCCAAAACAAATGACTATAAAATATGAGATATGAGATGTGAGACGTGAGATGGGCAGTCATTTGCAGTGATGTTAACCCACAGGTCAGCCATCTCCCAGCATCGCTCTGCTGGGGCTCTGTGTTCCAGAGCGAGCTGCTCAACCAAGACCTCTGTGTTCCGTGCTCCTAATTTACCACCCCATTACAAATTTGCTTTCTGCAGAATATTTCATTTCAGGATCCCACGGTGTTGTTCGGCAGAAG
Organism: Aviceda cuculoides; assembly: GCA_035590195.1. NCBI lineage: Eukaryota > Metazoa > Chordata > Aves > Accipitriformes > Accipitridae > Aviceda > Aviceda cuculoides. The sequence goes on from JAVJGG010000001.1 coordinate 51,756,196, forward strand.
ACAGAACTGCTGAGGGAGGAAAGAGTCCAGGACAAGTGGGGACCCTCTGGACACCTGTGTAAAGTTGGATGCACCCATAGATCAATGGAAGATGAAGAGAAGAGGCTGCTGAACATTGCAATCATCCCCCTGAAGGATGATAATTCATCACCCTGAGATAGCAAATGAAGCACAAGTTGTTCAGGGCATGCACTGATATATTTGGGAATGTGCTTGAAAGCGGTAAATGGGAGAATGTTGTGTCTCGTGGACCAGGAAACCTCTCGTGGTCAGCGGTGGCCGAACCAGGGGAGTCACCAGCTGCAATGTGCTTCGAGCACCTTCGGGAGCGCAGACCCTGTAAGGAGCTGTCTGGTCCCAGGAGGAGGAACCCCGGGTCCTCCCGGGACACGGCTCTGCCATCCCTTGGCAGAGTGAACCTTGCCGGTGACTCTCACAAGCTTCGCATTTACCTTGGCAGATGACATGATCCGAAGCGACGGCTGTAGTAACGCGCGCTTGGCCAGCGAGGTTCGTGCCGGGTGAGACAGAAGAGGAGACGCCGGCGCGTTCCCCAGGAAGGTGCTGGATGTGGCGGGGACGGCGCTTGTGTTTCTACAAGCCGCAGCAGAATGTCAGGACGGCTCACGCACAAATTAATGTGATGGGAAAAGTGCATTACAGATCCATTACCTCTACCCGCAAAAGAGGAAACAGTGGATGCACTGAATGACAGCACTGGAAAGTCCAATATCTGTGTTTTCAGAGGGTGAAATTCAAGCCTGAACTATGGCAGTGCCCCATTCGGAGAGAATGGTGTGTATCCCATTCCCGTTTGTATGGCTGGGGGCTTGGCTCTATAATCTCAAGGGAAAAAAGACTCCCAAAGTTTTAAAGAGGCTTTGGATCAGGCTTTGAATGCCTTTTCATTTTACTCTATTCATATATTAAATAGAGCTCTCTGGTCTGAATAATTGCGTTCTACCTGCTGAAAACATGGTCTGAAAACATAGCAATGCTTTATTTCTTCTGATGGCGCGTAAAGCATAAACATTAGGTTTTCTAAAAATAAAAAATAAGTCTCATTTTTCTCTTTAAATACAATTTACAATAGGAAACATTAACTCATAAATCATAGGCACAAATTCAGATAGAATTGAAACACTACACTCAGCTACAGGCAAATTACACCCAGACCACTCCATCACCAAGTGCTCCTTCTAAGGGCATTATTGGAAATATGTTCCTCATAAGGTGAGTTAATAAAAAAAAAGGAAAAGTAAAGAAAGAGCCCAAGAGCCTTGTGGAAGGAGACCCCCAGCACCCTCAGCAAAGTCAGGCAAAGCCTCTGCAATGAAGGTAGGGTGGGATTCTTCTTACCCCATCTTGCCTGGACCCTTTGCCATGGGCTGGTGGCCTGCGGGCACGAGCGTGGGTAGCAAACCCCCGGCTCCCCCGGCTGCCAGCACGGCTGGTCGCCACGGCTCTCTCCCCAGCTTTGCTTGAAAGATGCTGGCATCATTACTTTTCATGAGCACTAATTTAATAAAACCCTATTAATCCCTTTACACCTCTGAAGTCGCCAGCTCTTCAAAGATCGCAGTCCCACGGGTAGGTGTCTGTCCCGCTCGTCACCTGCATCTCAGGCGACAGAGCCTCGGGCCCGCTCGGGGACGTGGGTGCCCCTGAAGTCCTCCAAGGAATCCATCCCACCTGCACCCATCTGCCAGGCAACACGTTTCTTGGTAGCTGGGTGCAACACCGGTGACAAATTATACCTGGGATTTTCCTTCCAGTTCAGCAGTTTGTGAGAGGGCCTTCAAAATGTGGTTTTGAGGAGAAGAAAGAGGAAAGCACCAATGTTTAGCACCTCTAAAGTGACTATTGGCACTTACTAGACATGCAGACCTCGTCGCATGCAACTCGGTACCGCACAGAAATGGCAGCAGCTCTGCAGTGGCAGCCTCCAGCCCTCCTCCGGTTCAGGAGAGGAGCCTCAGAAATAAGGATTTAACAGCTTTACTATCTACCTGCTTCCTCTCAAATGTAATATTTCCCTTTAGGTCCTCATCTGCCAGCAAGTATTTAATAATTGGTCTTTATCGGGCAGAACATCTCTAAAATCTGGCTTACGCTCCAACCATCAAGCTCCTTTCTGCACAAAAACTACTGTTTTCAGATACAGAAAAATTATGTGCATGAGGTTTTTTTCCCCTTTAAATCTTGCAGTGTGACTAATCCGGCAAAGAAGGATGCATCTCAGAGGATGTGTCAGCTGCGGAAACAAAAACCAGATGTGGTTCAAAGAGGGTGAAGGGGAATCTTGAAATACTTTCTGCTTGTTCAACACCCAGCTGCACCCTGCCACCCAACCCTGCCACCCAAAGCTGCGGGCGGGTGAAAGTTGACAGGTTTGGGGAGTATCTTTACAGCCCAAAGACTGGTAAATACCTCATAGCTGGAGGTGTGAGATACCTGAGGTTTTGCCAAAGAAGGCATATAAACTGCATTGCATATTTCCCGTTTCCTTCTCTTTGCATTTTCCCTGGTATTTAGGGTCTCCAGGGCAGGGGTTCCCCTTCCCAGTGCGGGCTGTGGTTCTGCACTGGGGAAGGAAGGAAGGAAGATATTTCTGGGTATTTCTAGTTTCTGTATGTTTGCGTTGCCAGCATGGATGGCGTTGCTGGTGTGTGTTGTGGGGAGCCGGGCATTGCTCACCCAGCCTGGGGTGGGGAAAAGGCTGCTGCACCACACAGCCCTGACACAGCCAAACAGATCACAAACAACATAATAAAGCCTCATTAAAGCCATGCAAAACTCCGAACACAGAAAGGAGGAATGTCCCTGCCGCGCTAACAATGTTTTCCTTCTGGACAGCAGCAGACGTGTGCTGCGTTTACTTCGGGGCTGTAAAACACAACTTGCCATGGCCATCGGGAAGGGGGGATTTACAGTATGAGTGCCCTTCCGCTCCGCACTTACAGCAAATAACAACCATAGGGATTAATTTTTTTTATGCCCTGCTCTGTTACACCCACACACAGGCATGAATAATGCAGCTGTGTAATGCGTGCAGCACATGCTCCCATTTACTACGGATTGCTTATAGGCCAGATACTATAGATTGCTTATACACCAGCCATGGTTATTTCTGAACCCTACCTAGATGAATAAATGAGGGTGTTTCCGAGGGCTGAGCACCCAGCACTCACCTGGGCTTGGAAACATCAGCCCATCACTGCCATTTTTGCCAACTATAAAAATTCTGATGTGTTTGACACAATGGCTCTGGCAGTTAGGGGTTTTTTTTCCCCCAAAATAAAGATGGAATGAGGTTGTTAAGTGAAGAGAGTGTAAGTTTACACCTGTGCTGAATTGGGATCATGGAAAGCAAGGCCAGGTAAAGCCTGTTGGAAAAGAAATGCTGCAAAGCAACAGAAGGTTATTTTGGTTTTACACCAAGAAACCACTTGCAAACACACTGGGATGTGAATAGTGCCACAAGGAAATCCAATTCGCCGAATTTGGGAAAGCAGCAGATAAGTGAAGGGGAGAAGAAAGGAGATAGTGGGAGCGATGGATGAACGAGTGAGCCACCTCTGCTCAGGGGATGCTCCAAGCCGGTGACCGAAGTCACTGCAGAGATGTTCATTGGCTCTACAAGACCTTGGATCTGCTTCACCTTTATGTGGCTGGTCTGCTTTTAGTCACTCCACATGCAGAAGTCCAAGGCTTGCAACAACTTCAGCCTGGCCACCTGCAGAGCCGTCTCCATCCCCTGGAGGTTCATGAGACATCGGTCCCCCGTCGGGAGCCTGCAAGCAGCCAGCGGGCAATCCCTGGACACATTTATTAAACCCAAGACAAAACCTGCTCATCCCATTTTTGCTGCAATGATTGATGATAATGGGGGCAAAACTGTCACCCAACAATAAAAACAACTCCTGAGGCAAACAGATTCTAGCAAGGCTGTTCGCGTCTTGAGGATTGGCCAAAATCGAATTATAACATTAAACATTGCATTAGACAAGAGCTGAATTAGATCAGACTAAACAAAAATGATCCTAGGAGAGTTTCTCCTCCAGGTATTCCAGCACAGCTTGGTTCCTGCCTGGTGCTGTTTTAGACCCCAAGCCTTTACACTTGTGCGTGAAGCTAGACTTTGAATATCCATTGCAAGGCTATGCCACGCTGATGAAAAAATCCAGCGTATTTTTAATGCCGAGACTGAAGTCTTTCACTAACCTTTGCTTCAGCGCTCAGTGTGAACTTTTGCAGAAGGCCAGCGGGGATTGCGTTATGATGTCACAGGGATTGCACCCTGCAGCAGCAGCCGCCGTATGTGCTTGCGGCTAACGGCTAACGGCTTCAAATCCTCCCTCTCAAACGTTAATGACTTTGTCTCTCCCTCACTTAACAAAATTGCCAGTAATGGGCACTGAAACTATTCATTGGGCAGCTGCTAAAACTGGCTCACGGGCTCGATAATGAGCAAAAGGGCTAAACTGTTTGTTGTCACCCTGGACAGAAGAGGCGGCACTACAAGAATAAGCCATATTTGCACTGATTTGTCTTCCCCAAGACACACACCGATCTATTTGGCACAGTGCCTGGGGTTGCCATTTTTGCCATCACCACCATCTGTCCGGACGTGATTAATCCCATTTTCCTAACACTGCTGGGCTAAGGCTCATGCAGGGCGGACCCTGCAACAAGGGATGAGGATGGTGAGTCCGGGGTGGCTCTTTCCATCCCATCCCATCCTGCTCACTCACCTCCCCGCCACGTGATGCTCCAAAAGTAGAAGAAGGTATGAAAAATAACATTATGGAAAGCCATGATGTTACCTAACTCCTGCTCGCCTCCTCTCCATCAGCTCACTCCCCAATTTAACACATTTCCGCTGCCTGTTTACATTTTAGAATATTTTTAAAATACCAAGGATATCTTCAGAGGGAGGAGGGGGAACACGAACTAGTGTTTCCTGCAAGATGGGGAAGTTTGCTGACCATCAAACCGCTGGTTTGCAGGAGCCTTCTCTGCCCCACAAACATTGCTTCTTTCTCCCTGCCACCTTCTGTTGCCTCCCCCAAAAGGAAACACAGATGTTGCTCTGGGAGTATCGCATTCAGAATGGACTAACCAAAACACAGCTCTCAAAGTGCGAAATAACCCACCAGACCTCTTCCGAAGAGCGTATGAGACTTTTGCACCCCCCAAAGCTCTTTGCAGCTGCAGACAAGAGCTAGTGTTGCTGCAGAAAACCCAACCAGAAACAGCCGGTGTTGTTTGCCAGGCTGATGAGCACGGGCACATCCTTCCTCTTGCCCTGGCTGGGCCTGCCCCACCATCCCCTTGTCCACACTATTTGTCATTTGGATTAAATAAATGTAGTAATGACAAATGCTCGTGCTTTTCCAGCAGCTAACTTTCCGCCAGGCTGCGGTCCTCCCTGCATTCATCATGCGACACAGGGCTTCAGTGTTGGGAGCAGGACTTACCAATAAATGCAGACCAGTCACATTTTGATAAATGCAATTCTGTCCCAGAGAGGTAGCAGCTAGCTGGGGACAAGGGGAAATTCCCCCGGGAGGACAGGGATGTACATGCGTGTGCCATGTGGATGTTGGCCCTTCTTTGGTAGGATGCAGCCCGGGCTGCGGCAGGGGACAGGCTGGAGGAGTAGGCGGTCTGGAGTTTGTAGGAGCCTTGCACAAACTTTTTAATCCTTGTGTCTTCATAGTGAACTACAGACCTCTCTCGGCGGTAATTGCGTACATTTCCAGGATTTATCTCTATTGGATTGCCTTTTGCATCTAGTCCCATAAAAATTGCCTATTTGGTGAATGGATGTCATATGTCTTGAGGAGCTGGAGGGGTTAATGTAATGTGTAACCAATGTAAGATATATTTAATGATCTCTGAAATTGCTTCTGTGAAGCATCCACATAACTGCCACAACTCGATTTACTACAGATCCTGCAAATAACAAATGTAATTACTTTGGAATCAACATAATATTAGGTCAGACGGGCTTATATTCCCCCAGTTTGCTGGAAACTTAATATAAATCTGAACCAAGTGTCTATTGCCAGTCATATTCCCTGGCCGTGCTCTCAGAAACAACATCCAACATGACTTCTCTGGGAAAATGCTTAAAAGCCAGAACGCTGTAATATTCATTTTTTGCCTTATTATGGACCCATCGCTAAGCCAGATTGCACATTTGCATCATTGAGTTAAAGCCTTAAACTGTTGGCGCTGGTTTCACCATGTTAGTGGTGTTTAGCAGCACAGGCAAAGGCTGTTTTGTTGTTCTCAGTCCTTGACGACCCTCGCCGTGCCTCCTGAAGGACAACCAGATGCAGAAGATAAAAAATACCGTACGATGGGAACGCTGACGCCTGCAGCATCTCGGTCGGCTCCATTGCTCTGTGCAAAGGCGCTTTCATGTGCGTTTGACTCCCATTTAATTCAAGCAAGGTTAGGGTGATCTGTGATCATCATGGCCACAGAGTAGGCTGGGGAAGCTTGGATTCTGGGTGCATCTCTCCTTCCCATTTCCCTTGGCAATCCACGGTTTGACTACTTTTCCAACTCAGAAGCTGGTGATGCTGGTCTGTTTAACTGGGGACGGTCACCTCCTGCGTGCCGGTGGTGATGCCAGCAGATGGACCCTGGAGGGAGAAGATCCTGTGAACACTGGAAAGCTGGATCTGTCTGGCGGTGAGGGGGATAATTATCGGGTAACGTATGTATCTTAAATCTTCTTGAGAAGATTCACCCTGCCATAAGGCAGAGCATTTCTGCTAGCTGGGTGTTCCCAAGCACTTGGCTGGCTTGCAGTTCACACATCGCTCTACTTTTAAAGGTCGTGCAGGAAAACCTCCCTTTAAACATCTAGGGAGAGAAAAAAACCTCCATTCCCTGTGTGCGGAGCTGCTTCATATACCCAGGTTGCCTCTGAGACGTGAGATTTTACGACACGCATCACACGCCTGGCAGGAGGTGATGAGCTCTCCTGCCCATGTCCTGGTGCCACCAGTTCTGGATATGGTCCCTCCACCTGGAGAGATACCTTCACCCCACACGTGACCCCACAGTCCCACGGTGGCCAGCGAGGACATCCCTGCTGCCAGCATCGCCCCCACTTGCCTTTATTAACAGCAATTCCCGAAAGACACTCCTCTCTCAGGCAAACACGTGCACAACTGACACCTTCCAGTTTTCAGCTAGGAACAAAGGTTTTATGCCTAAATGATAAACCTCCCAAAAGAAAGGCACAGGGCCCAGAGCCGCACGCGCAGCGGTGTGGTGACAAGCGAGATAAAGCAGACAAAGGCGCAGGGAAGCACTCGTGTTGCAGTGCTAATAAATAAGGCTCTCCACAGTCTCTCAAGTGGAGAAACATGCTGGTTGGTTCAATAAAACAGGCTATAACAAGAGATTTATATAGAATTTATTGGATTTATTCATTGAGGATTGCATATCTCTTCGCACGGTGACATTTTTTCTGCACCAGGTCCTTCCCCACTGGCAGCTGCTTATCGCTTGGTGTAGGAGATGGGGGCTCACACGTTCAGATCATGCTCAGGGCCGTATTGATTGCAGGCACATCACAGGCATACAGATGTGTGTGGCTTTTCTGCCTCCAGCAATGTAGCTCTGAAATCCCCAAGCCAGAGAGTCTTCAAATACGTCGAAAAAATAAATGGCAGAATAGCAATTCTTGGCAGTAAACACTCAGCTGAACGCAGCACTGAGCCTCTCCCACCCTGGCCACCACTTCCAGGGGCCCCTTTCGCTCAGGAGCTTTGCCAAAATATTTCTACAGTAGGCAGAAACGCAGGTTTAAATTGCTCAGAATATGATTTAGACTAAAGGTGGCTTAAAACATAATTTTAGGACGCTTGCTATAACCTGAATGCGGGCCATGTGGAGCTGGTTCGGTCGCACAAAGAGTCCACGTGCAGACGTGAACAGCCCTCGCACAAAGGCTGAAATGCGCACGTATAGGTTTGGCTCTGTAGGTGTATAATGTGCGTATGTATATATACAGCATATATACACCACCGGCTCCCCGGGCCAGGGCAGGTGCCCCCGGCGCCTCCCCCATAGCCCCAGCTGTCCTGTCCCCAATCTCTGCCCACCAGCTCAGCACAGCGGGCCCTAATAATGAGTCAAATTAGTCTAAATTCAGCGAGTTCTTGTTATAGACCTGGGAAGTTATTTGTTTTCTTTTCTTTTCTTCTATAACTGGCGAGCAAATACTTTGCAAGCACTGTGGTCGTTACAGCCGCAAATTTCTTTTTGTAACATAACTTTCCAAATTTTATTATTATTATTTACTCAAAATAATTTGTCCAGAATGATAAACCCAGACCCAGCGAATGCTTCACTGCCTGTATCAGAGGCACGGGCTTAGGTATAATCCACTTCAACCAAAGGCGCTTTTCACAGTAATCCAGTAAGCATATGTCGAAGAAGTAGTTATCAGTGAAATTTGGCTTTGCTTGGTTTCCTCTCCTCTTTATCATCAGATTACAATTAGTGAAACCCTAAAAGATTTGAGACGACCAAAATCTCATAAACAAAAAGGAGATTGGGTCAGGAGGGCAAAGGGACAGTATTTGTATGTCATGCAAGGACTTGGAAAAGGAGATGTAGCGCCATATCACTCTGCATAAATAGAAGGATGCAGCGGCATTGTAATGTAAAATGCATTAAGCTGTCAAAATGAAGATCCTGTCTTCAATCACGCCAAGTCCCCCAGGCCTCCATGTTAAATATTGCATCAAGACATTTCCTGTCTGGCATTAAAAAAAAAAAAAAAAACAAAAAAGAAAAAAGGAAAAAGGTACCTTCGTCCTCAGAGTGCAGGGCTGTCCTCAATGTGAGCATCACCTCATGGGGTGACCCGGGGTCTCGCTTTGTGGAAGATTTCTCTCCTTTTTCTCCCATAAATGCAGTCAGTCAGTGAGAAGTGTCCCCAGGAGAACCTGCTGTTCTGTTCCAGGTGGGTTTTGGCTTTGTCGAGCCCCCCTCCATGCCTGCAGGCAGCCCCTGCTTTGCATCTAACTAACCACCGAACCCTCTCACCTTAAATAAGCCCATTCCTGAAGAGCCTTCTCCTTTCTCCCTTCAACCCTGCCTACCTGGGGATGCTTGGAGAGCTTAATCTGAATTCATTTCTAAAGTAGATTAGTTAAACCTCATTAAATCCCTGTGTAGACAGCCTTTTTCAGAATTAAGGTGGCCTTAATTTAATTTACTGGGGAGCTTAATTCACTTCAATCAGCTCCTCGTGCACCTTGCAGGGACGGCCCCAAGCAGCACCCAGCCGTAAGCATCGGCGGGATGCTCGGGGACACCCACCCCCGCCTCCCTGCTCTCCCCATGTCACCGAGGCCGGGTCCCAAAAAGGACGAAAAGGCACAACAGAAAGCGTTTCAGCACCAAGTGCTTATTAGGTTTGAAAGTTTTCTGTGAAGGGCTCTGCCTTCCTGCAGCCCCCACCCCAGCCCGGGCGATGTGAGGAAGAACCGCAAAACCCATTCTCTACCAGGCTGCTAGCAAGCAGCACGTGTAACTTAACCACTGTTTTTTAAAAAACTTTACAACTTCCTTCATAAAAAATGCCAACAAATCCTGCTGAAGAAGCAATTTCAAATTATGGATTCCAGTCTTTCCTCTTCTGCTTTGGTGACTGCCTATGAACTCACGTTACATTACCTCCAGCCTGGCTGGTTTGGTAAAAGAGAGCCTTAAACCTCGGCTCCTGTGTTTCCAGCGTGCACACTAACCTGCACGACAATGTCTGACCACGCCAGCACTTCTCTCCAACTTGTCCTCGCTCGCAGTGAATGACATACAAACTGGGACGGCCAGGACCCCAGCAGCGATCTCCATTTTAAGTGTTTCAGAAAGCAGGAGAGATAGTCCCTCCAAACTGCGAACTGAAGGAGATGTCACATCAAGGATTTAGATAAATTTGGCTCCTAGAATAAACCCGGCTTCTGTGTTTGGGATGATTCACTCATCTCAGACGTCTGCCAGGAAAGGAGCTGAGGTGGCATGCAAAAATTAAATTCTACCTAATTTACCACCTGTGCGTTGGGCGACTCGTCGCTGGCAGCAGCTGGAGGAGGAGAGCTGCCTGTCTCCAGGTCCAGCCCAGCAGATCAACGATATTTCCGAAGCCAGGACAGCACCCAGACATCTGGCAGCAGCAGCAGCAGCTCTGCATGGCTTATTTCCCCGGGACTGGCACCCTCTGCAGCAAAAAGCTGGGGCTTGGGTTCGTTTGCTGGCCCTGGTTAGACGTGATCCGAATGTGGCACGGGCACAGCTGGCAGCCAGCCGGCACCACGTACACGGGATCTGGCTGTCCCTTTGGGAAGAGATATGGTCCTTCTTGAGCTGGCAGCCCTCTCCAGCGAGGTGCCAACTCGTGACGAGGAAAATAAGGGCCCAAGCGTTCAAGAAATCCTACCTGGATATGCTTTCTAGAAAGCTGTAAAACATGTCACACTCCTCTCCTCAAGGCCATAATTTAATTTAGCAACAAAAGCTGGAAGAAAGACAGATGCTTCTCACAAATCCTGACCATCAACAACCCCTTCTCTCCTGATACAATATTTGTATGAAGTTGTAAAGCCCCTGATTAAGGTATCCAGGAGCTATGACAGCACCAGAGATGCTGCGCTAAATAGCTCCTACAGAAACACTGTGCAAAAGCAATTACAGGGAAATGCCCGAGCAGCAGAGATTAGCGGCAGCATTTTGAGCAGCTTTACCTCGTTGTCACTGGGTTTGTTTTTAATGAAAGCTGGAGCCATGCAGATTAAAGAATAATGTCACAGAAGGGGCTGATAAAATTGAAAAGATCCATCAGATTAATTACCAGCCTTAAAGGAGCTTGTCCATTTATTAGAAACAAAAGCCTTGGGCCACTTGCTATTGAAATTACGATATCTTCCCTTCACCAATTTTTCCACTTGATCTTGTAAAACCCATTCAAGGGGATGGTATAAAGTCAAACAGAACTTTGCACTGAGCCCTTCCCTACTGCCCACTGGGGATGCTTGCAGGATGCTCACCAGGCTGCACTTTCGGAGCCCCTGCAAGCTTGTTAGCAACAGCATCCATCTTCACCCTTTGTAGCATGCTCGTTGCTTTTTATTGAAGTCTTGCAAGCCAGTCCTGGTTGCTTTCCAGTCCTCACGGAGACCTGCCTGTGCACGTACTATTTGAAATGCTGCACCAAGGTTTATCACAACTTTTGAGAATAAGAATTATTATAATCTTAAAACACCTACCTTGGTGGGTTGAGATTAAATAAATGCATAAATAAAAGATCTAGGCAGTGAATCTTTTAGCCCCATGGCACCACTGATTCAGCAGAGGTGAAGGAAGGCAGTAGTGGGGCTCAGACGCTAAACCAGTGATTCTGAATTAAAATCATCTCTCAGCTCACCCGAACCTTTTGAATTCACGCGTTGCCATTTCCTTTTTGACCATAATAATGAGCGTAATGTTAATAACATAGGCTAAGCTTTGTCATCTTATCACTTAAGCTTCCTGATGAACCAAAGGGGTTCAACTCTCAGTGTCCCCAGAGCATTTTCCATGGCCCAGCCAACTCCCGTGGGGAGCAGGATGGTGTGTCCCCACAGGCAGTGGGCACCCTACAGCAAGTCCCTGGAAACAAGGCACATCTTAGAGCAGCCTCCGGGTTGCTCTAAATTATCCCTGACCCAGAGGAGGCCCCGAAAGCCCTGGGCTCTGGCAGCAAGGGGAGCTAAAGCTCTCTCCTGCTCTTCTACCTAAACCCAACAGAGAGGGACTGAGACTTGGTGGGAGAGGTGGCACAGGTGATGCATTACGGCCAACACGTTTGAAACACAAAGGTAGAAACCAGCTGCAAGAAACACCACCTCCCCCCCAAAAAATACATTTTTAATAACAATACACAAATATCATTTCTGCAGTGGTATTTTATTCACGCTCGTCAGAAGGCTGGCATTAATTGGGGGTGGTATATAAATACCCATGGCAATGGTAGCATCCATGGGCGATGAAGAAGAGCACTTGCAAGCATGGTTTTTAGACGGGGCCAAGCTCCCCCACAGCATCACCCCACCTGATGTTGCTCTGCAACTCCAGCCAGTTATAAATCATGGAAGCAATCAATGACCCTCAAGCTCTTACCTCAACCTGTGGTGGCAGTGGATTATAGATACCCATATGTGCTTTTTGCTATATGGGGCATTTCTATCTTTATATTTAGTGCTTAACTCTGGCAGAATTGATTTGCTGTGTATTACTGCAGGAGCAGAGGGGAAGGGGGGAGCAGAGGGCTCAGCCTCGCACCATTCCCCAGCCCAGCCTGTGTGCAGGCTTGGACATTTCTCCTCGGTAGGAGGGAATTTGCTGTCGGCATTTGGGGTTCAGGTAGCTCAGGGAATGAAATCAAACTCTGGATTTCTTGCGGCTCTCCTGGCTGAGCACAAAGCCATCATAGCGATACAGGGCTTGCCAACGCTCAAACCCAGGCAGCTCCAGTTTTTATTGGAGTCCTCCCAAGAAATTCATTGCTTCATTCTTATTACTTATAGGTTTTGCAGCGCCCAGAGTCTGAAAATGAATTTGGCCAGGCAGCGTCCCAGGAGTGTGAGCCACAGGAGGGAGGAGATTGATAAAGCCATCGACAAGATGCAGTGGCTTGTTTGCAGCAGCAACAATTCACCTGCCTCAACATGGCTTTTTTTTCAGCTTCATCCCTGAGCTTAAACTCCTGCTGACATTGAACCAACCCAGTCTGGATGCTGCCAGCGGGGATATCATCCCTGTCCTTGTGCCCGGTGTCCGTGAACCAACCCATGGCTGTCTCGGGACAGTGTGCCAGCTAAAGGGACCCCAGTTTTCTCATTTCCTCCCATCTCTGGCCCTTTTACAATTGTTTCAGCAGTATTGATAAAATGACAGCTTACAGTTTAAAAAAATTGAGTATTTAGAAACTGATAGAGCTAATAGGACCACAGGAGTACATTTTCTTAAATTTCCTGTAAAACTACCATTCATCTCTCTGCAGCCGATACCCAGGGACCTGTGTCAGTGCGGCTCGGTTCCTAACGAGCTCATCATGCAGAGCAGGGCTTAGAATCAATTACTACCGTATACGCGGAAGATGCTCTGAAACTCTACCCTTTTCTCCATTACATGTCCTTCAGGCTAATTATTTCTCATTGTAGATTACGGGTCAGGGAAAACAACATTACTTTATTAGGAAGAAAGTGTTTCCCCTTGCAGAGAGTATAAACATGATTTAAAACATCGGTAAGTTTTCAGCGCGCTCTGCCTATGCAAGATTTCAGCGTAGACCAATAACAGGGTTTGTAATTGCTTTGGGTTTCATGCCTCATTGAAATGATCTGCAAAATGCAGTGCACTGATGAGCCTGGATGGGTGCCTTCCCTGCTCTTGCAGCCCCTGCTTGAACTCAGCAGCTGCAAATTCAGCTTCTCCACATCTTGCTGCTCCCCAGCATCTTCCAAACCCAGAGCCAGTAGCCCTTCCAACGTGCAGAGGTGAAAAGGAGAAGTACTGAGCCCCTGCACCTGAATTATTTCCCTAAAGTTGAGCACAGTTAGGGCTCCCAGCTTCAATAAATGACATATATGTGTTTCTTGGGACTGTTCATGCTTACATCAATGCAAGTAGTAACCATATTCTTAAGCTTCCACTGAGCAAACCTTCCATATAATTTGCTAAATTTATACCAAACACAATAGTGTGTGTATAAAGGGGGATCTAGGAAGGGAAGTCACTGTTTTAATATAATTGGCCTTTTAGATTAAAAGGCTCTTGTAATAACCTTTTTCGAAGAAGCAGAAAAAGTCATAATTACAGAGCAGTCGCACGTGACAGATATAATGTTCCAAATTTAGAAAATTAACCCTTGCCTGCATTTCCAGTGGAGCAGTCCTTGCCTGGCTGCAGTGCCAGGACCAGGCCACTAATACCACAAAAAATAGAAGGCTATATGAAGAACAAAACAGATGGGGTGACCCAGGACTTCTTTCTACTGCTGGCTCCTGTGCATCTCCTATGTCCAACCACAATTCCAAACGGATGTAGCAGCCAGCAGCGCCTGTCGGTGACGACATCCCAGAAAACCCAGCCGCTCCCAAAGTGGGCATACTGGTCTTTGGCATCATTTGGTAGATCTCCTATTGAATTCAAATTCACCCAAGGAAAGGAGTGAGAAAACATGGCACATCTTTAAAGACAGTGTTTTCATGAATACTTTTTAAATCATTAAGGAGGTACTCAACTTCTGGGTGTAAAGGGAAGATTTTCATAGCTCCAGGGTAGGGATGTGTCACCTAGCAAAGCCAAGCTCATAATTAGCTGTAGCACAAGCAAAATCAAGAGCCTTACTGCTCCAGTGCCAGTGAAGTCGATTGACCTTTAAAATATGTTAAGTGACCCTTTGGTGGTGGTTTCCCCTTGACTACTGAGGTGCTCCACAGGGACCCTGAAACTCATGCAATTGTAAGCTTAAGGGACTAGTTTCAGGGGAAGGCAAAGGACAAAAGCCTTCACTAGCCTACAGCTCATTTTTAGTGACTTATGTTTTTCCCCCCCTTTGCCTTGGAAATCAATACTTTTTTTCTGTTGCATTAAGTAGAATATCAACCCGGCCTGGCTGTGTAAGCACTTATTTTTAATATCCTGCCTCTTGCAATACATATATTATATGTGACAGCAATCACTGTTCTCTAAAGGTGAAACCAGCTTAGCAAACTCAGAGGGGGTCGGGGTTCCTGGCAGAGCTGGGACAGGGCAGACCCAAGCGGCAGCCTACGGTGATGGGAAGATGTGTGGAACACGGCGAGGAATACAACGGGCTACCGCAAAGGAACCGCTGCAAGGGGAGATCTTCCTCGCTGCTCTCCCGCTGTGGTTTTATGTCGTAAAACTAATACCACGAGATTTCATCGTAACGACTTAAGGCGCTGCGCGGAGAGAGAACATGTGCTAGTGCTTTAAGAAGGATCAGGATAAGAAGCTGGCGATGCAGAGAGGTTCTGAGTTTAATTATCCTCCTGTGATAGTAGGTGTCACACCAGCCAGCGCAGGGCAGGTGCCGGCCCCACGTCCCCTGAATTTTTGCCTCGGGACTGCCAAGCAGCACCAGTGTCCCACCAGCACGTCCTCCACTCAGGTTGTTTGCAAGGACCAACAGCCACATGCCGGTGTGTTTCTGACGTGACCTCTGTTTTGCCACCCGAATAAATACCCCAAAGGCGCATCCTTTGCCCTCAGTCTTTTGTCTGTCATTGAAACACCCAGAATGACTTTCCTGACTTACCGGTCACTGATGCTGCGCCGAATGCTGTCACTCCACTGTGGGTTTAGAGCTGTTTTTTCACCATGGCCTAAAACCATTTCTGGCTGGTTAGAGAGAGAATTTTAACATGAGCTGACTTGCTTACATCGGTGAATCGCATTCCTCAAACATTTAACACCAAGCTTGTTCACATCAGATGGGCACCACTCACGCTTCTGCTCACCACCACACAGAAATTAATCAGAAAGTTAATTTTTAAAATTTATCCATCACAATATCATTTTTTCTACTTAGCAATATGATGAAGGCATTTGCGATAACCATTTCCTCTACACTCACTTTAATTTTTTTATATCAGTTTCAGCATTAAAAAAATGGAACCAGTAAATCAGACAATTAATCACTTCAGTCTAGGAAAGGTCCAGTAAATCACCCAAGTTTTATATCTCTATTTTTTTGAACTTATGCCCAAAAGCCTAGCGAATGAGTCCATGTGCTATTAATTTGAAAATAGGCAGTTCACATATTTGTGTAATGACCTCAGCAACAATCTCAGCCATGCAGACCCAGGTGCACCATATAAAGAGCGAAAGATATGACCGTGCCGCTCAGACACACGAGGAGATGATGTGTCAAAACAAATGTCAAGATTAGGGATTCATTTTGCCTGGCCCCAGCAACGCCAGGGTTTGATTTATCGGCAGCCCGCTGCAGTGCATGCTTGCATGGTTTGCAGGAGACAAAAACAAGGGCAGCGCTTCCACGCGATTATTTTATATTTCTACTAAATAAAGTGAGAAAACACCTTGTCATACATCCATAGCATCGGCATTACTGACATTTCTGGTTTTCTGGGTACAGCGCGCGTGGGAGCCAGTACCCTCCCGGGTGCTGACCACCCACCTCAGGGTGACGTTTTAGGCGATGGAGCCGGTGTGGCACAGTTGACATTAAAGCAAGATAAGCCAAAGACACGTCTGCCACCAGCAGCGTAACCGTTGACTACAGCTGAGCCCCGTTTTGCCCTTTTCTCCCCTCCTGCTTAACGATCCACGCAAAGAAAAATCTAATGAGCGAGGGGATGGAGAGGAGCGATTGCCGGCTCTAGCCTCTACCCCGCACTGACCTCTTAAGGCCCTGGAATAATAAAACACTAATTTCCAGTGCTCACCCCAGCACGCCATCGATCGCAGCCTGCTGCCGGCGCTGCCCAGACTGGGACAGCATGGAAACCTGCGTCCTTGGGCCGGAGCGTCGGCTGGCGGGAGCCAGAAGATGCTGGTTTGAACCCACGGGGCATCCTGGCTTCCTGCCAGGCTGAAAAAAAAGGGAAAACCACAGGGAGAGGTAGCACTGGTGGGTACTGGCAAGGCAAAGCAGCAGTGCTGCAGGCAGATGCACGCCCAGCACCCTTTGCAGGGATTTTTGGAGCCCTTTTTTCCAAGCCCCCCCAGTCCACAGGCTCAGGGACCAGTTGGCACAACAGGCACGGATCTCAGAAGATCATTAAATTTTATTCTCTGCTATAGATTTGCATCGTTTCCCCAGTGTGAATTTGGTGCAAAACAGGGGGGATACACAGAACTGAGGATAAAAGAGAGATAAATTGTCTGTGTTTATTTTAAAAATACTATTTTTCATGTTATTCCACAGTGTCCTTGTGCAATCACAAAGAGGTTTTCAAAGGTGTGTCCTGGGAGATTTTCTAAAGAGAAAAGAACAAATTATTCATCACATATATGCACATCACACATTGCCATGCCAGCTGGGTCAGGCTTGGGTCAGCAGATAAAGGCTCCCGTCTTTTGACCCGCAAACGAGACAGCACCATCACAAGGCATAAACCCAATTCGTTCTTGCACGGCTACAAAACAAGGATTCTCAGCCCTTTTCTCCCCCTGAGCCGAGCATCTTCAGTACGAGATGAATGATAAATCGAGGCTGAAACTCAGGAGGAATGCTCTGGCAAATAGTCCACACATTCAGCAAAGAGACCCTCGCTGCCAAATAGTACCAAAGCAAACCCACAAAAAAAAAAAAAAAAAATCAGGCACCTGGGCCTGCAGCTGCATGCGGCAGCTTCGTTTCGGCAGCGGGAAGTAGGTTACCCAGGGATTACACCCAATTATGCAGCAGGGCTGGGAACGATTGGGTTTGAAAAGGAATGCCTTAAAACTGAAGCAACCATCACGGCTTTCCAGATACAGGTAATCGAAACCAGTGTGTGGGAACGGGGCGGGCAGTGCTGCCCGCAGCAAGGCAGCTGGTCAGCCCTGCTGTAATTCTCTTCTGGTTTAAAAACACCTTTTGCTAGCTGGATTTTAAGCTGCGTTCAGGGACGGTGAGGGAAATGCTTTGCTTTGCAGTGACAGGCGGGCGAGCACTGCTCCCAAAGCCTGGCAGGGAGCAGTAGCAATTAAGTCAGGCAGCCCCCAGGAAACCACGTGATGAGCAAAACATCGAGAAATAAATTCTTCCCACCCCAGCCCAAGGCTGAAGCACTGGTTTATAGCCGAGGCAGCAATTGGCAAAGCAAAGCATTGGGTCTTTTCCTGATTCCCCATGCAACGGTGCCCTGCCTGCTGGATGAAGGTTTCTCTCCTGAGGGCATGGGCTCACACCAGGACCCCTGACCTGGGTGCTGTGCACCCCCTTTTCTGGCTGAGACACAGGGGTGGACACCCCAGCCCCCGTGGAGGAGTCCCCATTTCATCTCCCCAGGGGACACGAAGGTTCCGGCAGCAGGAGGAGAAACAGCAACGTGAAAACCCACACGGAAAGAGCCCGGCAATTAGAGCACATGGTGAAGACCTGCACCACGCTGTGCTTTCCCCTTCATCTGCTCCATGTCGTCTTTGACAGCACACTCTTGATCATCCGCTCACGCCGAGTCTCCCAGACACGGCTCGGGAATGTGAAACGGCATGTAAAATCCAGTCGGCGTTTTGAACTGTCTCGCAAAGCTCCAGGGATGTGATATAGGAAAAGGTGCATCGAAAGCTGTAAAAAGGGAACAGACGCTTGTGCCGGGGAGCTAACAGTTATTATGAGTATGAGCTGGGGCTGAAAAAGCCAAGGTGACAGTAATTCTGTTTGGCTTACACACTCCTGCCTGTGGCAGAGGTACTCGTCATTAAAAACCCCTGACATTTACTTGCCGGGCTTTTGCAGCAGGAGGAGCTGGAAGGCAATTTGTTAGGAGAGGCTGAGCACGGTGGCTGTTGTGTCCAAGGCTGGCATGGCATGCAGGATCCGGCCATGGTCAGGGTGGGAACCCCCAGAGCTGCTGGTTGAATATTGCTGTAGTACATGACCGAGGCAGGATTTGGAGACTTACTTAGACACAGCTTTAACGTGCTGTGCTGTGGCGGTGAAAGCCCGATGCTTTCCCCAAGGAGCTGAAGGCTTTGGCATGGGGACACCTCTGCCACCCTACTTGCACCCTGGCCTAGGTCTGGGAGATGCCCAGGGTCCGGGACAGCTTCCCAAAGCTGGGCTTGTTTTACCTGGAGAGCCCGCAGAGTCCCAGCCAGGCTCCGGGAGACAGCATTTTTGCACCGGCGCTGCGGGAGCTGCTCCGTCTCTGAAAGGTTAAATAAGCTCAGAGCAGCTCAGAACACAGAGCAGATCAATTTGGAGATGCATATTATTTATTTACTTAGCAGCCATCAATGGGAAGCCCAAACAGGCCAGGCGAGCGTACGTAGGAAACCTCCCCTCGAAGCATTTACCCGCTCAGCACAAAGCCTGGGCTCTGCGGGGATTATAACCACTATTACCACGCTTACGTTATTGATGTTATTCCTCTCTTAAAACCCTAACGAAAGGCCAGGTCCTGACCTGCAGGGTAGTTCTGGTTTCTGCAGCCAGCCATCGCCTGCGAAGGGGCCGGGGACGTTCCCACGCACTCGCCGGACCCCGTGTGGGGCTTGCTCGGTGGCTGCCCCATTCCTGAGAACTTTCTTCTTCTCCAGGTTCAAAGCCAGGTCTCTGGGACATGTCTGCTCCTGAAAGGATGAGTTTATAGAACTTGACAGAGTTGGCTTTTCCCCCCGCAAAGGAAGGAAGTTACTTTAAGCTTAAAAAAGCAGAGCCATCTGGCTGTGCGCAGCTGTGGAAATATTATATGTCTAATTATTTATAGAGGTACCTGCACAGGGACGAGTTCAGTTCTTCAGCGGTCCGTAACGACGTCAGGAAAAAGGCTTGTTTGATATAAAAACGACTCTGCAGTTCTTCACGAAAATATGTGCGTTGGGGGCTTGGGGTGGGGGAAGCGGCATTGTTTTCTTTGGTATTTGCAACCTCAAAGCAGCAACAAGTTTGTTTTCTGCTGGTGGTCTCTGTATGAGGCATAGGCTTATAATAAGACCTCTGGCATCTGAAAGCCATTAAATTGTACAGTCACAACAGCCCCAGCCATTAGCAGAGACAAAACAAAGCTATGCACAGCCACAGATAATTAACCAACTCTTGTTTCTCCTTAAATCAATAAAAAGAACATTACAGGAACAAACAGCCCTGCCTGTCCCCAGGGATGGGGCTTTGCCAGCCAGCCACCCCCAAGAGCTGATTTCCAATGGAAATTACACCGTCAGGTCCTGGGCTTTAAGATCGGATTTCGGTCATTTGCTTCTTGGAGCTATTTTAATCCATGGGAAAGACCTCAGATGGAGCTGGTTGAGGTTTGGAACTGCTGGCTCCAAAATTTTGGGATGGGGAGGGATGGCTGAGCGCTGTGGGGTCCAGTCAGGGCTTCTCCGTGTAAGAGAGGAAACCTTCTCCCAGTCTTTGATGGAGAGAAGGTAGGCAATTTCTGCAGAAATCCTGCTGGAGCATAAAAGCTATTTTTCTTTGGGGAAAACACTGGTGAGGGATAATTTTCTATTAGCGCTGAACATCACATCCAAAAAAAGTTAGCGTAAACAGTCACTTCAACACAACGTAGCTCGGCACGTAGCAGGAGGAGGTGCCGGTGTTCCTCCTGTCTGACAACCGACGGATCCCGGTTTGGGACGCCAGCCTCCGTCCACAGCGGGGGGGCTGTCCCCCCACACCCTCATCCCCTCGGCCGCAGCATCCGTCCCCGGAGCTCACCCGGCACAGGGCATGACACGAAGGTTCAAAGCAGCTTAAACGAAGTCGGGGAGGGTGGATGAAGCGGTACCCCACGGCCCAGCCGCCCCGAGGCAGCAATGAGGGGCTGAACCAGAGCCCCCACGCTCTGGCGATGCTGCTCTGCCCTGGGGAAACCCGTACCGTGAGGCCAAATTTCTCCATCACCCAGAGACACGAAATCAGGCAGGAGAGACCTCAGGGAGGGACCATAAATTTAGTAAAAGCCTGATAAATGCTCCCACTACCTTAATTATCCCAGGAGCAGTGATTTAGTGCCTACAAGGGAAGTGTCTGTTTCTGGGTTTTGGCAATAAGTGCTTGGGCATCCCAAATTACCCATTATAAATTAATAAAGGAGATGGAAGCTAAATGATAATAATCCCCACTATGTGTCCTTTCTTCCTGAAGAGAAAACAATATTAGTAGGAATATATAAATATATAATATATATATATATGCAGTAACAAATTTTCAAAGGGTTCCCCTACCAGAACCACCTAAGCTGCTGACCAGGCCGAGAGGTTGGGGGTTCTGCAGCCCCAGGGAGGAAAGACACGCTATTGCAATAACCACCATCCCAAAACCTGTCCATGCTCTCCCTCTCCGCAGCCAATCCCAGAGGGCAGGGACAGCGGCACAGGTGGCACCCACAGCCCAGGGGCTGTTTGCTGCTGCCCTGGAGAGGGTTTTATTGGTAACACCAAGGCACCCTCCATTTCAAAGCAGCTTTTGCAAATTATGGGAGCGTGGAGACGGAAAATTCATCAGCTGAACCGATGTAGGAGGAAATGTTCGCATGTTTTATAGGAAAATGTCTTAGAAATGAAAACAGTCACTTTTACCCCTTTTGCTTTTTCATTTTGTACGAGGAGGTCTTACAGACTTACAGCCAAGCATATTTTCTAAGAATAAGTGTTATCTCTTTGGTTTTAATTTAGAAATTAAGTCTTGTCAGCTCTGGGAGACGGGGAAAGAAAGTCACATTATAATATCACAGGAGAATGAATGCTGGGAAAAGGGGGTTTAGTCAAATGGTTTAAAAATGCAGCTTTAGGTACTGACAATCTCTTACAAACACTGGGCGAATATGACGTCTCATAAAAATTCAGCATCACGCTTTCTTAGGCTAATGCATTACAGCCAGCAGCATGGATGTATTAGAGCCCAGCCAGCCTTTCAGCAAAACGAGGAAAAACTAGCAAAGACACTTCTGTTTCCTTTTAACACCCAAGTTTGTTTTATTCCGTAACGCCAGGACACAGAAGAGAGCTCAGTCACAAAATAGCCTTTTTATTATTAATTGCCACCCAGTCCTGCTACTTGAGGTAGTTTTCTCTTGATTCCTGTGGACCACGACCCACCGCCTGTGCTCTTTTAATACGCTCAGGCCCCAGCAACGTCCTGCAGTCCCTAATTTCATGCCTGCGCTTCGGCATCGCCTTGCTGCGGAGGTATGCGAGCAGCAGATGGAGGTTTCTGCTCTGACACCGCGTCCTACCTGTCACCAGTCCAACAGTTTAAAGGCATTAAATCACTCCATCTGCTCTTGCAGCTTGCACCGAGCCTGTGCTTTATAGACTGATGGGGATTATTTTTTTTTAATAAATGAATGAAAAGTTGCTTTGTAAATTCGAGGCCAGAGCTGACTCATAATCTCTGCTGACAAATTTCTGTCAATATTTACTGACATATCCAGAGATCTGTAAAGTTTAAAGTATCGGTTTTTATGAGAAAGCTGCTTTCAGGAAGCGTCTGGAAAAGTGTAGCGCACTTTCTCACATTCTCTCATTCATTTCTGCTTTATCCTGATAACATAAATGTGGAACATACATGCTAGTAAAAGAGAGAAGTAAAAGGTGCTTGAGTTTCAGCTATGAAAAATCTTTCAATGTCTGTAAAGGCAGAACTCGGGCAATTTGTAAGGGGGCGATTCCAGTGAACCTTTTCTGCTGCAAAATGCATCTTCCCTTAACGGTGTAAAACAGGAACCCTTTTTATTTTTGCAGGTCCCGTTGGCAGCACACCTTTCCGCTTCATAACCCACACAGGTTGCCCTGGGGAAGCCCATACACATCATCATTTTCGGCGAGGTTCCCACCTGCCCTCCGCGGTTCAGTGAGTGGAAGTGTGCACACGGGATGCAAATGGGCAAGATTTCCCCGGATTTACTGCCGTCAAATACACAGAATTTAGCATACATTAACAGCATGGGCTTTAAATCAAAGGAGCATTTCTTAATACATTATTTATAATGAATCAATTATTAATAGCGGTAGCTTTTTTTCTCCCCTAATAAATTATTATAAACTCTGCTATAACACGCTGTACCAATATGTACTATATAAATAATGTTACATGTTCCAGTTTATGAGGACTTTTAAGCAGCTCACTAAGACATTCTCTAGCACAGATTTCGAGGTGTTGCATTCACTTCAAGCTCAAGCAATCAAACGTCCTTACCACAGGTACTTTATTTGGTGAGAGACAGATACTTCAATAAACCACTTGATAAATACCTGTATCATTTACACTGAAATGTGCATAAATGTATTTTTTGTACTACTGGAAACACAGAACCTTTTTCTTCACACTTTTTCTGCTTTCTTTTTTTCAGCACCAAATTTTCTCCTTCTCATTTCCTTGCAATTCTGGGTCTATCTTATGTTTTCATTTTTCTCTCTATTTTTAGATCCAGCACCATGGGCCTGACTTTCTTCTCATCTGCCCTAATGCAACCTGCTCCCCACTAAGTGACAGCAGCTTTGCTGTGGTGCTGGTTTTGGGGTCCTCCCCAGAGCCCTGCCGTAACTGGGACTCTCCTTGTGAGGAGCAGAAAAATCTCCAGAGCCATAATGCAGGAGGATAAATAAATACTCAAGCTGTCGTAGAGAGACATGAGGTCTGGGGACTCCTCTCCCTTTGCTTCCCACCAAAGTCATATTCCTTTTCCAAGGTATTTCCACTCTAAAAGGAGGCAGGCATGCTTATTTTACTGGTAATGATGTGTCGCACGTGTCCTGCAAAATCATGCCTGCTCCCCAAAATTCCCGTAAGCCACCAGGAAAGTCCCAATGGAGCGACCGTGCTGGACAGTGCATGCTCATGCCACCTCCATCGGACCTCTTGGCAAAGCAGATTTTCAGCATCAGATTTTCAGCCACCGCCTCATTTTCCTCCTTGCCCCCGTGCCCAGTGCACTTGGCTCTTTTCCAGCCAGGCTGACCCATGAATTCGCTCCCAGCGTCACCTTTTCTTTTTTTTTTTATTTAGGACTTTCAGTCCCTTGAGAACATCCTCTCTGCTGCTGAGTTCTTGGGATAACCAAATCATAATCAGAGACAAGCGCCCACAAAACATGCAACGATTCCCCGGTGGGGTCTGCCACCGTCCCTAATTCAGCACCTGGGAGCGGAGGTTGCTTTTTCTCCTGCCATCTATTAATTTACATCGTTGCTTAACTCTCTAAAGCCCTTTTCCTCGGATGGAGATTTTAGGACCGGTGACAGATGAAAACACACTATCCTATATTTCATTATTTTCCATTTATGTTTGCCTTGGTCAGCAGCTGCTGTAAAACATATGTCTTTATTTGAGGGAGAGGCTCTTCTTGCAAAATCTAGCACTAGTAGCTGCCATCCCGCAAAACTTCAGTGCCGGTTAGCACCAGGGTATAAGAACAGGGTTTCTAATACCCAGCACCTAAAATCCAAGGTGGCTACACCTGAGTCCATCGGTCCTAAACTCGCTGTGCTTCTGCAAAAGGAGTGAGGGTGGATGCATCCCTCCCACGGCCACCCAAGCAGCCCCATGACACCCCGAATGCCGGGGGAAAACCCACGTGGAAACCTCCCCGAGCAGGTCTGCGGGATGTAAAATTTACTCTCTCAAACATCCTCATTAATTTCCCTGCATAAACATAAAGGCCCAATCTCTATTTGGCCTAAATCCACATAGTCCCAGAGTGCTACGGAGCTGTACCAAAGGCTCCAATATCCCCAGTGTTTCTCCGTGTCAGTGGCGATTACCGCTGGGATACAAGAACCGCGATCAAAATTCAGCTCGTATCATCATATCAAAGCAAATTTTGAGAGACTTCATTTTCATTTCAATGCCTCCCTTTCCTTACTTTTAGTCACTTTTGCTTTTAATAGCACCATCTGCATTTTAAATGACAAGCGAGTTCCCTGCTTTCAGCTTTCCTCCTGCGCGAACCCGAGGAACTTGACGTGCCATTGCCATCCGCGGGGCGCATTATATACCTACACCCCTATAGATCCCCGAGACAGCCGTGATATCGGGGTCTCTATGACAACGACGCAGAAGCCTGAGGCTGCCTGACGCTGTATTTCCTCCGGGCATGACGCAGCATTTCACATCGGAGAGGACTATTTCCCCCATTTTAGAAACCAATCCCTCCACGGCGTGAACGTGCGTGACCTGCAACGCGCGACTTCCCCAAGCACGACGGGCGACTCGGAGCAAAGCTTCGCCTTTTCCCAATAATAACAACCCCGGGACCAGAGAGGTGCGTGGGGCTGTGCTCAGTGCAGAGGCCAGCTCTGCGGCTGCCCGGGTGACGGCCATGGTTTTGGCAGGTGGAGGTGGCATGGCTGTCCCCAGGAGAGACCTACGTGCCAGCGGTGGCCTCCAGCTGGACACATGCCACAGTGCCCAGCCAGCCCTCTGATGGCCCTACCCAGGTGACGGGTGGGCTTTTTTCTTCTCAGCCTTATTTTTAACTAAATCGAGGGCCTTTAGTACAGCGCTAAGGCTTTCCTCCCTGGGCTTGTTTCCCCAGCCCTCCTGGGACGCTGCCTTTCCCCAGTGCCCGGCGCGGGCGATGCTTTGAAGATCTGATGCCATGCCGAGGGACACCAGACCAGTGCTTTTCAGGGCTTTTGCCATCCATCAATGTAATCCATACAGATTTTGCAACACGGTCCTACTTTTCCTTGATGTACGCCCACCCCGACCTTCCATGCCGGCTCCCGCAGCCCCAATGCAGTTACACATCAGATTATTCCTCGCTCATACATGCTGCTCTGGCTTTCAGCTTTTACCTTCTGCGTTTCTCTCTGTGGCTTTTTTTTTGCCACAATATAGGGTTCAGAGTCAACGAAATGGGGAATTTCCCAGGACTTTCAATGGACGACTACAGGTTATTCCCGCAGGATGATACCACAGCGTCAGTCCGGTGCCACGGCTCAGGGGTACAACGCGGGGAGCCCCTGCTCACGTGCAGCCCCACTGCATGGAGGGGGGCACCTCTCGCTCTGCATTTAAAAGGTCTCAGACCACAACACTCACAGGCACACCTGCAAACCACGCGTTTGCCCAGGCCACTCTTTCCAGCCAGTCGTATAACAGAATTTGCCAGGATGACACAAAAAAAATGTCTTGCAATGAGAAACTCTCTACGTCTTTGTTTTCAATGGGAATTACTCTGAATGGATTTTTTCCATAGCCAGGACCCCCCGCGTACGCTAGGTGGAAGGCAACATCCACCGGCCGTAATGGAAATCGTTAAATTGGAGTAGTTTCAGGGGAGAGCCGCGGGGTTGATGGAGGAGCTTGCCTGATAATGAAAGACACCGGGAACTCAATTTGTTTTCCTTAACGAAAAGAAGGTTAAGAGAGGATCCGCTCGCAGCCTCTTATTACTTCTGGAATTTAAATGTGATAATAGAGGGCTCCCCTGTTAGGCAGATGAAAGTACGCACAACCCAGTGCCTGCAAGATTAAAACTCAGGCTTGAATTAAAAGCACATTTTTAGCGGTGTAGGTTATTAACCACTGAAATAACAGTTGAGAAATCTTCTGATTTGAAGAGGCATTTTTTTCTTTCTAAACCTAAAGCTTTAGTTCAAACAGAAGAGTCCCCAGGCATGTTTTACACAGGAGTTCAGACTAGATAATCATTATGGCTTTTTCTAACCTTATAGAGTATTAATATGCCATCACCCTTCTGCCCTCCTTTTACACTCTACTCATCAACCAATCATTTTTTTCAGTAAACACACAGAATTTCTTGAACGTGGTGTTGTCTAGGAGGTTATTAGAGATAACGAGTTGAGGACTGTGTCCATACAACACTGGCTCAATGTGGTAGGAACCATCTGCAACTGAGAGTGACTGTCCACTGCCGCCGCGTATTGCCCAGCCTGGCAGCAAATCCCTGCTGAACCTGGAGTTATTTTTCCACCTGGATATTGAAAGGAGATGCTATCGTCAGCATGCCAGCTTGGCGGGCCAGCAAGGGGACAGTGGATGTGGGTGACCCTCGATCGGCTATGGACGGGCTGTGACGGAGCCGCGAGCAAGAGCCGGAGGAGCTGCCAGGAGGACTAACTGCTCATCAGGCTTGCAGGAAAGGAAAGGCTAGAGAAAATCACATTTATAGCCTTTCCAGCATTAAGCATGAGCTGCCCACCTCCGAAACAGTAAATCCACAGGGACTCTGTCATTGTAACGCTGCATTTCTTTTTAGAAAAATGCTGCATGCTACAGTGGTGCAAGTTTAGATTCGGCGCACGGGATCGACACCTGATCGGTTCCGGTTTGATGCCAGAATTTCACGTTACAACCTCCAAAATCCCTGGGATCTATATCACCATTTCACACCACTGCCTGTATAGTGCTGGAAGCAAGCTGGGCAGACGTGCATCGTCCTCGTCCTGCCCCGATGTGGGTTGTTTGGCGTGACCAGGGCGCGATTACAGCCCGCGGGGCAGGCTCTGTGCACCTCGAGCCGAGACTGCGGGTCCCACCAGCCAGAAACTAATGACATTTCTGCTCCTGTCCTCATGGGGAAAAAACCTGAACATGATGGGCAGGGTTTCTGTGTTTGAGTTTTCCTAACCTACACCCAAAATGTGACCCTGCCTGCACAGGCAAACTCTGTCAGAGATTTTAACTTGCTTGGTGCATTTTTCTGTCTTGCTTCATCATAGTTATTTTGTTGTAGTGCTCAAAAGTGATAAAGCAGATAACACGTTAGGATGATATTTGTTGCTGCAGGTTCTGGAGGCTGTTGCGATAGACATAACATTATTGACATGTGCACCAGAAAGCATTACCACAGCTTGCCCTTCGGAGCTGCAAAAATAATAAACAAAAAAAATCCCATAATGGTACAGGAGACTAGGGAGGTGAAATAAATTTCAGTTATGGATGTCGTACATTTCCCGCCTCCAGTCAGGAAAAGCACATGGCCTCTGAAACACACCCCGCTGTGCTGCATCATTCAGCAGTTTAAAACACGTATCTCCTTCCCTTAAGCATGGTGTGCTGGAAAGACATCACTTGTTTTTCTCTGCTCCGGTGTGATCCATTATGCTGAAGCATCAAATGATTGCAATCCACAGTACAGAGCCAATTCCACCGAGACTCACCCAGAAAACGCTACTGGCACATCTGATCTGTGGGTGCATCGCCTCCAGCGAGGCCAAAGCCTTGAAAGCCGGGAGAGCCCAGCCAGCTCCCGAGCTGCGGGTCCCTCGCAGCCCCCAGTCACCGCTGCCCGGGCAGGATCCCCCACAGGTGGGTCAAACAGAGGTGCTGGGGATCTCCCACCTCTTTTGCAGGAATGAATTAAAGCAAGCAGGCGATCGCCGCCACTAGATTGATTTCACATGGCTGTCGCCAGCGTATCAAACCACAGCTTTCTCGTGATACCCGGACAACGAGCCGGCCCGTCATCTGGGGGGTTTTCAATGCTTCGCCCTGCGTTGGAAGCTGTGTGGGTCTTCCCAATAGCTTACGCTCGCATGCTTCAGCAGATCGTGTTAAGCCCACGGGGTGGATAATAAAGCAACAACGCGTTTGTGGAAGATACTTGGTCATCCAGCAATATATAGGGATACACACACAGATATACAGGGATATAGCTATATATATTCTGAAGCATGGAGCGTGTTATCCGTTTTCAGCTGCTTACCAGTGTACGTGATACTCTAATTATTCACATGAGCGCCAGCTGAACACTTCATCTTCATAACATCAGATGGCATGTTAGTCCTCAGGTTACTAGATTTTACTCTAAAGAAAACTCCTTTTTCTGCCTATTTTAATTACTCTGCATCCCAGTTCACCTAATTCTCTCTCATTCTAGCACATGAAAAAAAGAAATAAGAAAGCGGAGATTTTCCTTATCTGTTTTATCCCCTCCTGATATCTAAAACATCACACTTTAGCAAACATGTGAAATAAAACTAGCCCCATCGAGTTCAAATGCATATCATAAATCAATTCCTTTAACAAGGTGACAGCAAAAATACCCCAGAGCGTGTTTCTCACTTTGTCTTCCCCTTCCCCAAATGTCTTGGGACAGAGACATTACAACAATCACTGAAAATCAAGCTGACATCCTCTATGTTATTCATTGTTTTATGTATTTTTTACATGGGCGCTTTATTTTGCCTCTTGTCCTTACCTCCTAGCCGTACATATTCCCTCAAGGCCAGCACAGGCAGTATATGTAAAGAAATAATTTTCAGGTTGAATAAATTCTTTCTGAAGTAAAACTCACGTGTGAGAAGCTAAACTCAGAGCATCTTTGGTTGCTCTCCCAACCTTACCTTGCGTCATGCCGGCAAAGCATTTACATTAATGGCCTTGCTTTTGCCCACAGCGCTCAGTGAGGCTGTCTGTGCCACCCCAATGCAAGGTGCTACCACAATGGAAGGTGCCACCACGATGGAAGGTGCCACCACCACACAAGGTGCTACCACGATGGAAGGTGCCACCACCACTCAAGGTGCTACCACGATGGAAGGTGCCACCACCACACAAGGTGCTACCACGATGATGGAAGGTGCCACCATGATGGAAGGTGCTTGGTGAGCAGATCCAGCAGCAGGATGGCACTGCACTGGGAAAGCGGTGCCTGAGGACCACCCTGTTACTCGGAGGACCAGATCAATGTCACCGCTGGTCCCAGCAAGATCCAGTGCCGCCTGCAGGTCTTCACCTTGTCGGGATGCTTGCATCACTTTCTGCAGAGGAACTGCAACGTGGGTTGCAAGAGGTTTGGCTCTGTTATAACAACTCCTCTCTCATACACCTGCAGTCCTGGCTCCAAAGCGTGCTGTTTCTGGGCAGAACACTGCTCCCATATGGCTGCTTTAAAAATAAGTAGAACATAAATCAACTGCAATTTAAAGAACTCTGGTTGTGTTTTATATTTTTCACACAACGCAGCAGGCAGGGTGGAGTGGCAGGGATGCTCAGAGGCTGTAATCCCTACTGGTATGCACCACTTACCAGAGGTTTTCTGATTTTCACCAGTGAAGGATGTGGTCAAGGAACTCTTCTGCCTCTGAAGGAATTACGTAAAAATGACACTTCTGTGCACGGACCCATTCCCCTCTCCAACAAAATGCTGCTACTCCTTTTCATACCCACCAGCCATCAGAGGCAACACAGATAAGCGAGTCCAAAAAGCAGATCTGGCTCCTCTTCCCATAGCCAAGTGATGGGAAAGTTTCTTTTTCTATTCTGCTGATGCATGAAATCATCATTCGTGTTTCTGTATATCAGATGTTTTGGATCCAGGTTGTGCAGCCTTTACCTGTATTACCAAAAGTAGTGGAAACAGCACTGTGGTTAGGACCAGTCTTACCCAAAGCTACTCTACCAGTGTAGTTTCTCTAAGCTCTGCTTACCTGGGGCTAGCCTCAAAAGAAGGCTCAAAAGCTTATTAAACACCAGGATGGTCTAGCTAAAAATGTGCTGTGAAGAGCAATCTACCCTGACGAGCAGATTGCTGCACTGCCCGCAGTTTCTGTTATCCATAATTCGCATTTTTCCTTCCTAGAGTTCTACTTTATTCGTTTATTTTCTACACACTTCTTGTGCCTTTTATGTACATCTAATTACAATATTAATCAAAGAACTCAAAAGAAGTTTGTATGCAAGTGAAGTTATGAATTTGAGATTTGGAAAAATTTTAAAACCTTTTAATTCTATTTATATTGAAATATTTTAATGTATTTTTAATGCTTTGGCCCTGACAAAATGCATTCTCATTCAAGCAAATAATATATTGAGCAAATATTATTCTCCCACATTTATTTCTTTGTCAAATAATTGATTTTTTTAAAAAAAACTTCTACGTTATAGATAACATTACAAAAATTGCAGAGGGCAGATTTGTTCAGTTAACAGGCATTTTTCATGAAAGCCCCATCCTTATGATAAGCCCCATTTCTCCAAAGCGTGTTTTTGCTGCCACTTCATTTCTTCGATGCTCTTTTCAGAGGATTTACCACAAATCCGTGTAACCGCATTCTCTTTGCTGGAGCACCATTATCTGCAACAAGGCCAAAACTCTGGCAGTGCTCGGTGCCCTGAGCCTGCCTGAGAAAAATCCTTCCCTCGCATCTCCTGGCACGTTAACAGCCTCAGCCCAGTGAAGGTGTGGGCAGGACACGTTGCAGACATTTCGCTGGACACAGGTAAGTACCAGCCCAGGATCAATGCTGCTCCGTACTGATGGGAACGCTTGGGAGCTTGGAAAATGTTCTGTATTGCTTCGAGAGGGCCATGCAGGTTAAGCACGAGGTACTTGCAGAGCAGCTATTAACCTTCCTAGAAGTAATAGTGGAGGGTGGGGACTGGCTATTTTTATATTTGGAGACTGTGGGCAGGCATAGAAATGGTGCTAAATCATATTTAAAATGCCTTCTCACTGTTTCCGGCTAATTACTGCCTGCTCCAAAGAAAAATCTCTGTTATTATTCCCAAAAAGCATAGCACGACTACCCCCACAACTTATTCTTGACTGGCCATACACAAAGTCAGAGTTTGCCAAGCAGGGAAAAAGAAATCTTTAAAAAGACCAAGAAAAAATGGTGTGTGGACAGCAGCTTACCAGTACTAGGACTGAGTCTAGGCTCAAGCACAAGACTAAAAGGCGAAAGCCATCTCCGCATGAATTCCGTGTCGGTATGGGGAAGGGCTGCACACTGAAGAGTAAAGCGACCAGCACATGCCCAGCCAAGCCCTGCAAATGAGCTGGTTTTCGTCTCAGGAGAGGGACCTGCACTGTTCTCAGAAGATGTCACTTCAGTGATAGGAAAAATAACAAAAGGGTTTTTTCGAAAGTGTCTGGGACGGAGCTGGGAACGATGGCAGGGAACTTCTGGTGGTCTTGCTGCACCCACAGGCAGGACCAGGAAAGGGTGAGGCAAATTTATGGAGAGTAACTGGTCCAAGGGCTGGTCTAAGTGCAACTCACGGTGAAATGCTCGCGGCTGGAAGTTGGGAGAGATTGCAAAGGAAGAGAGCATTTATTTAGTGCTCCGACCAGCAGGAACCTGAGCGAGTGCCCTTGGTTTGTCCCAGTCCTGCTCCTCCGATCCTGCCTCTCCATGCAGTTTCACAGCTGAGTTAGCTAAAAATACTCCTTTGTCTTGTACTTTCTAACTTCCTGTGCAGTTTCTCTTTAGACAAAAGTGGAGATGGCTGCCAAAATCAGATACTCAAGGAAATCTATTACTTATAAAATCAACTGTTACCACGTGACAGCTGCGAACATCTGGAATCCATCTCTCCCTGGTACGCTCCCACTCCATGTGGGACTCAAGCATGCTCAAATATCAGCCTCGAGCAGAGTTTATGCAGCTTTCCCAAAACCGAAACAACTCTTGCATGGAGCGTTTTGCAGATAATTAAAATTTCAGGGGAAAAAAAAAAAAATTAACATTGTCAAAACAAACAGGAGACAGAGAGATTTTTAAACAGTTTAGTGATATTCCTTTAACCTAAGGAAAGCATTTTCCTTCCTTTTTCCCCAAAGTCAGACGTGAAGGGTTTCTCATCTGTGCCTTGGAACAGAAAAGCAGTTCCCCAGCTGCACCACGAATTCACCCACACTCAGAGCTGTTCCCCTGGGCCGAGCACGAGCCGCTCGAAATCCTCCGGGCGGGATATCTGGTGTCTGGAGCCGGGAGCCGGTGCGAGCACACCTGGGTCCCAGGGTCATCCTCGTAGCTACCCAGGTCTCAAACCTCAAAGGGACACTGGCTCCCCCCGAAGAGTGGGGTTTGGACCCGTGGTGGTCGTGGGTGGTGGTAAGACGGGGTGCTGAGCCAACGCGCAGAGAGCTGGTGCGGCGGGACGGGAAAGCTCTTGGCAGCGGTGCCCAGGCTCTGCTGGTCTGCAGTGCTGTCCCACTCGGGCAGTGCTAACAATTTATGGGTGGATAGACTGATATTCAGTATACGTGATACCCCTTTTCTGACAGCGATGCCAACGTATAATCCATACATCAGTGTCAGATTAATAACTTTATTTTCATTTTGTATTACAGGGAATAGAACTTGCTCCCCTACCGCACACTCACAGAGCATTACCTGGACAGGTTAGTCCTAAAAAATCCTTATACAATTTCATTATGCAACACATTGGGTTGGGACCCATCCAGGGGGATTGGCAAGGATCCTCTGCTTTGATGAAAAGGGTGTAAAACAACACTTTTACCTGCTGGGAGCAAACCTTCAGGCCCAGCACTCAGATTACACTGGTGGGCAGCACATTCCCTGTCACTCCTGTTGCAGTGATCTCAGCTCCTAAAATGTCTGTTCCTGGGATTAGTCCTCTGTGGTCAGAAAAAGCAGAATTACGCAGTTATTGGTGTGCAATCTCTCTCTGACTAGTGAAAGTGTAATTACTTTATATAGAGGATCAACTCTTAGATGCAACACCACCACTTCTCTTTTCCCTGCCGTCACCACGAGCATCCCCAGGGTACAGCTCAAAGTGCTCACCCCACTGCAGAGGGGTCAGCGACCAAAGAGGACTTTGGATCAAGGTCTTCCCTTTCCCTAACTTTGGAGTTTTCCTTTACGCTCAGGCACAGCTCCTGCAGACCTCCCAGCTGACTAGGCACAGCAGAATCACTCCGTGTGAAATATTCAGCGAGTCGGAGGAGGAAAGCACAGGAACAGCGGAGCAACCTCATGAGAGAGGCATGGGAAGAGAGAGGAGGAAGACACCTGCACTGCCAGCTGTATCCCAATTAATATTTAAACATTTTATACTGAGCTGGGACCCTCTTAGCAGAGTGTTTGGGAAAAACTCAGCAGTCTTTTAAATCGGAGCCTCCCCAAGCAGGTTCTACATGTACAGAGGCTTGTGCCCAGCTCTACCCCCCTCCCCAGAGCAATGAGTTCCTCCTCTTCAAGTTATTCTCATACTAATTAGACTATGGCAAATAAAGAGAAAGATCAATGTGCAGTCCCAACCTTAGATGTTTGCAGCCACTTAAGCTGGCAGGAGAAGCGGCTTGGAAGGACATATAGTTCCTGGGAGGACACACGTATGAGGCTGGTAGGAGGTGGACGTGGAGCATGTTTGCAAGCTCCATGCCACACAAGAGCAATTTCAAATTTGTAACCATTAACTTCATAGAAACGGCAGGTTTCAGCCACATGCAAATTGCACTAAAAAACATATAAGAATTCTGGGTTTCTTCTTTCCCCAAGTCTTCCACCTGTAGATGACAAATGTATACTGATACCATAGCTGGCATCTCCTCCCCTTAAATTACACCAGCTATGCCAAAAAAGCCCTGAAGCATTGCCACAAAGCACAGCCACCCTGCACCTGCTGTCCCAGGAGGAGCTCAGACTCTGGATTCCACCTAAAACAAGACCCTGCACCACCTCACTTGCAGATCCCCAAATCTTTAACGCCAAACACAGCAAAAACAGTGCCTGTGCAAACAGCGCTCACAAATATTCGGATAGTTCATATTCCTAGAGCACAAAAGCATTAATTTTTTTTTTTTTTTGTACAGCAGTTTGTTTAATCTTTCTTCTTGTCATATCATGTAATTCATCACCAGAGGGGAACTGCTCTTCTCATTGTATCATATCTTCTCATTGTATCATAGGATACCATCCCAGAAGGAACTGGGAAGACCATGGTCAAGCCCTGGGTTGGACTCCCCAACACCCACCCGTGCTACAACCTCCTGCCGTACATGCTATGCAGCAGGGCAGTTGATTACCTGCCTCTCCAAAGCCGTCTCTGTTTCACACAGATCACAGATGACGTGCCAAAATTGTGCTGCAGGGAGGTTGCTTGGTTGCTCAGCAGCTGCATTTGTGCTGAACAGAGCTTGGGATGGCAGGCAGCTGCCTGCAAGCCCCTGCCAGAAAGAGAACAAGGTCAAGATTTGGAGAAAGCCATGTAAATAGAAGAATGGCACCACGAGTAGATCTTCGGCTTCATCCTACAAGTAAGAGTGGCATGTCCAAGAGAGAAAAACTGCTGTTGCAGATTCAGAAAGTCAGCCTTGTTTTGCATGTTAAATAAATAAAAAGACCTTTGAGTGTGGGAAGATCCTGCCTAGAATTTCTTTTGCAAGCCTTGCTGCTGGTGGCCCCTGTAATCCACATCTCCTGCTCACCAAGCTTACCCCTCCAGGTTACAGCTCTCCAAGTGGCAAGTAGCTGATCCCGGCATCGCTTTACAGTTTACAGAATGTTCCCCTTAATTATTAAACACGATATTTACAACCCATCACTCCAGACTCCCTCTAAAGCTCTTGCTGAGCTCTGAGCCCCTTCTGCGCCTGTCCTGATCCCAGTCCG
Organism: Aviceda cuculoides; assembly: GCA_035590195.1. Classification (NCBI taxonomy): domain Eukaryota; kingdom Metazoa; phylum Chordata; class Aves; order Accipitriformes; family Accipitridae; genus Aviceda; species Aviceda cuculoides. The sequence goes on from JAVJGG010000001.1 coordinate 51,791,245, forward strand.
ACCTCCCACTACCTCCACCTGCAAGAGCAGTTCCCACTGACCAACGCCTGCAGGAACGTGACCTGTGCACCCATCGGATCAGAGCTAAATTCTTGCTTTTCCCACCTGTTCTTAGATTTCCAACCCAACCCTGGTCATTTTATGGTTCCCATTTCTTGCTTTTAAGTAGAAATTATGTGCAGTGACTACTGCTGTTAGTTATGTAGTGATGGATGTGCAAAAACATGAAGGAAGTACTCCTGGTACTGTGGGATTTTTATTCTTAAAATGCACTTTTTGAAGTCATAATATTTCAAAGCACATTTATAATATGTTTGCAATATGGGTAAAAAGATTACTTTAGTCTCCTGGAAAATGTAATTTTCCAGTAATTGGTGTTCTCCTACAGTATCTCATATACATGCACTAATCCCTCTTCTCCAGCCTTGCACGTATTTTTATCCTACATTATACTAAAGTAGGGTGCTGAACTTCCCCAGTAGTTCTGATCTTTAAAATCCCAGTAACTCCTTGTAAAATCAGATTTCCACGAGGACAGAGAGTTTCTAATTATCTATTACATGCTCCAAGATTCGATTCTATGCTCATAGCACAGTTTTCAGCCTTTCTATGATTTGCAAAACTGCCAGCTCCCCACTCCTCAGTTGCAGCAGATTTTCTGAAAACAAGCTAATATTTTCCTAAAAGGTTTCACCTTTGGGATAACAATGGTGTTGGCAGTATTACGTGCATATTCTTGAATGTGAAATTATTTGTATTGTAATGGCTACCCGTCTATTATCTGCAAGGGCAGAAAATCAGAGTAATATTGTATGACCCGATGAGGCTTTGCTTGTGGTTGCAGTGGGGACGCTTGTGACTAACGCATCTCTGCCCTCTCCCCACTGAGGAAGAGACTTTTCTTCTGCTACTTGGGCAAACAGATGAGGGTTTGGTGTGTTTTGTGCCATTCCCTATTCGAACTTCAGTCCTACTGGGGCTGCCTTCTCCCAGTCCTACCTGCTCCAAGTCTGTGGCAGGAAATGGTAAGTATCTGTTGAAAATTTAATCAGTTCATCAAAACCTTTGGGGTGTTATATTAGTTATTAATTCAACGTGAGTCAACATAACTCAACATAGTCATGTTTCATGGAATAATAAAATACAGAGATGGTAAAAATCTATTAGCATACTTATATCCTCCTGCTGTCTGTGCAGGATATATACAGGGTATATTTTTCTCCACTGCATATTTAATACCCATTTTCCAGTACAATCGCCGATCATTATTCTTTCTATGCTATTTTTGACATAAATGAGCAGTTTAATTTCTCTTGCCTAAACAAATCTCAGACCTCCTGTATTGTAACATCCGTGTTTTCCCCAGTAGTAAAAACTTTAATGTTAAGCTGAGTTTATTCTCCTCTCAGCAGGGAGCTGGCACACAGCACCCTCACCTCCATGGCACCTGGCAGTAAGTACTGCAACACATTAACACGCTCTTACAAGAAACTTGATGACAAAAGAAAAAAAAAAAGGAAAAAAGACAACCCAAGGAAATTAGGAGGTTCTGCATTCTATCATGATGGAAAATCATATCAGAAAATATTCCGAAACTCACTGGTGCATCTTTACCCATAGATGAGCTGCCCATCTACCTCGATACTTTAATTTCATACACCACCAGTTTCTCAGTGAACAAATACAAGGATGTTCTGGAGTCCCAACATCCAAGTATATTTTCTTCTACTCGTTTCACCCCAACATCACTATAATATACTGCTGTGCTAAGAGTTAGGGGCTGAAAGACTTCTCTATTCTGTTTGAAAAAAACTTTAACTCATCCCTGCTCCTCGCTGCCTGCCGCCCCCCGGGGTGCTAGGAAGCCAGCAGAGCTGAAGGAATCCCATCCTTACACATCACTCAGCTGTTGCTCCAAAGGAAAGTCCTCAAAGGCCATTATCTACTGCTTTCACCTCCAACAACCTCAGTTCAAAGGTCAGTGCCCAATAAATGAGATTTCTGCTCAATTCTCTAATCACCGTTAATCTTGTTAGAGTGATCCTCGGCTCCATCTGTTCTTCAAGCCTCTTACTTGCACTTTTCCCATTCCTTCCATCTTTCTTCTTCCTTTTAATTTCCTAGGACTTCTCCAAGCACATTTACATTATGTTTCTTTTTGCTATATTTGGAATTCTCAACACTTTTTTTTTTTTTTTTAAACAAAACTACGTTTCAAATGCTTCCAATTTCTGGATCTCTCTTATTTAAAGTCCAACAAAATTGTATGGAAAATGCTATTTTTTTTTCAAGTTGACTTCCTATATGTCCTAAATCTGCTAAATTTGCAAGAGCTATCTTTTCCTGTATCCTTTGAATAACTCATTCTTTAGACTCTAACCCAACAGAGCCTCGATACAGAAACTTTTCCACCCTCTCAAGACCTTTACTCTCCATTACGTTTCCCTCCGATTATGTTTTTCTCTTGTTTTGGACACTCTTTTGGTCTTAGATAAAATGAGAGTCTCTACTCATCCTCCTTTTTTTTTTTTTTTTTTTAACGTCTCCTGATTTTATGCTGGCATAGCTGTGTTTGTGAACTTCTCCTTAACAAAAAAAAAAAGGGAGCAGAATTATGCTGTGCCCACTCCTTCAGTTTCAATAGTGTTGACTCAATTGTCTACTGGGATTTTTGCCACTGCAGGAGAAAGAGATGCTTAAAAGGTAAAAAAGGAAACCTTTAAAGCAGTGTGTAGAACAAAACTGGAAGTTGTGAATCCTCAGACATGTCATTTTCGTGTCAAATAATAAAAATCCCAGGTATTATCCATCTGACAGTATACATGCATGTGTTTCTATATTTAGCAGCTAGGAGATAAGCTTAATAGCTAGCTTGCATTTACCATCAATAGGCCACGTGGTAGGTGTGCGCATGGGAGAATGCTCTGCTCTATACCATGAACTTCTGTTCCCTACTTCATTTGTTTTAAAAAAGAAAAAACAATCATAACTCAGATCTTAACTCATTTCTTTGAATGCCTACCCTGCAAGTGTTCAAATTAAAGGTATTTGGGTTTTCCTGCTGGCAGCTTTGGGGTTATTCTGTAAGAGGGAGGTGGGAAAAACAGTCTTAGTTATCCTGAAACTACATATAAAATATTAACAACCAGCAATATCCTTCTGTCACAAAGACACTGGTACCTGGTTCTTTTATTATTACACTCAGTTCAAAGGATTTCTGGTGAGATTAAAACTGGAATCCCTGTAATGCCTTTTCCCCCAGCCCCTGCTTTTCACACAGGCAGGAGTGGGAGCCTTAGTCCCTGCATGTGAGCCTCTCCCTCCAGGTCAGACCTTTCCGAGCGGCTCTTCCACCACCTGCTCCATCACTCACTGCAGAGACTCCGGTAGATATGGGGAGTAATAAAGCATGATCCTAGAGACATTTTCCTTCCCATCGTTTCCCTTCCCTCTTTTTTCTTGCTTGAACACTTGTTTTCCTCAAAATTTTGAAGCTATGTTATTTGTATCTTTCTAGTCTTCTTACACAGTGATTTTTCTTGGGGAAAAAAACACCCACATTAGTGAAGCCTCAACTGTGCACTCTTGAGACGCTGATCTGATTTCCAAGCAAAGAGCACAGGTACACTTTCTATGCTGCTTTGTTTCTCACCCAGGCTTTTTCCGTACAATGCAATGATTAGATGTGCCATTGAGCCGGGCAGGCTTGGGCAGTGGTTGGCTCCATAGGGTACTGGGAAGATGAGAAGTGGGGTTTGCTGCTTAAAGCCCTTGTCTTGCCAAGAGCTGAGCAGGAGCTGTGGGACCGGAGTGCCCGGGAGGGCTCGGAGACGAGGGGCCTGACCACTTCTCAGCAGGAAGGAGGCATGACCTGTACGTTAACAGACACCTGAGGAGTGCCAAAACCCTGACTTGGTTTTCTGCAAGCACAACACCAACCACAACCAGATAAAAGCCCTGGGCAGATGCTGAGGCTGCTGCGTACATCAGCCTCCCCACCTGCATCCACATCGGGGTTTATGAGTGCAGGGAGGAGAGACTGCTCTGCTCTCCATCCTTCTTTCACCCTCTTTCCCCTTTCCCAATCCTTGTAAAAGAGAGAAGAAAAGCTGCTAACCACCATGTTATCAAAATAACATTGCATCCTCCAGATATACTGCTCTGCACTACACGGATGTGCTGGCTGGCTCATCGCTCTTATTAGGAAGAACACGTTGTTAATGCCCCCAGAGCTGGCAGGGTCAGGATTTCACCCGTAACACTTCTTGCATCGAGTTCAAGCCGTTCAGCAGTGACATATACTACCTTGCCACACAAATTCCTTTTCGTTAACTAGGAATTGGAAGAAAGCCTTAATTAGGATCTCAAATTTCAGGCAAATGCAGTATAGGCCCTTCAGCCTTGAGATTTGGGTCTCTGTGTACCCAGATGCTGAGGGCACAAAGCTGATGTGCCAGGCGTCACGTGCTGCAGACGGTGGACATGATGGGCCGTGACTGTCACATCCTTTATGAGCTGACAGGCAATTACAGAGGGGTCTTTGGGCAATCAGCTGTAGGCCAGAGGCTGTCTTCCCAAAGGAAGCATAAGGCAGTTGAAGAAAATAAAGCACCAAGGTCATAAAAGTAGTGGTTTCTGATGTTGGAGGACAGTGGGTTTCATGGGCACCAGGTGCGGCATTTAGTTTGTCTAAATAGAAAAAAAAAAATTCTTCGACAATCCCAAAAGATGTTTCTATCATTACTTCAATTAGCATTATCTAAGGCTTGGTTTGTTTTGGGTTTTTTTATTAGGATACTCCAGAAGGGGCAGACAGGATCTGAATGGACACAGAGAAGGGAAGGCTGACCCACTGCGGGTCCCACCATTGGACCTGCCATGGGATCTGCAGTAGGGCCCACTGGGGGACCCACTGTTGGGCTGATAATGGGACCCATGATGTGATCTGCTGGAGGACCCCCTGTGGGACCTGTGGTGAAACCTTTTGAGAGGGCAAGCCACGTGGCATCCCACTGGACCTGCTGTGGGACCTGACAGGCTCAGGGAGTAGAGGCCCAGAGAGTGGAAGTCCCAGAAATGGGTGAGGGCAACGAAAAACAGGAGGCCCAGAGAATGTGGGAGATCGCAAAAGTGTGGGAATCAGAAAGAGTGGGAGGCCCAGTGGCACCTCCCACAGCACTGTGGAAGTGTTTTGAGACCTGCCGTGTGGCCTGACATGAGACCAGCGGAAGGAGGCCCCGAGATTGTTGTTCCAAAGAGCAGAGGCTCAGAGAGGGATGGAGGCTGAGAGAGATAGGCAGGCACATAAAGTTTGGGAGGCCCAGGGAATTTAAGGAGGAAAAAAAAGTTTGGCAGATGCATGGAAATGGAGAAGGCCAAGGAGAGCTGGAGGCCCAAAGAGTAGGGGTGGCCAAAAATATGCAAGAGGCTGAGATCAAGTTGGAGGCTGAAAAAGCAAAGGAAGCACAAAGACTGGAGAACAAGAGTAGAGGCCCAAAGAGACCTTCCATGGGATGCGATGCAGCACCCGCTGAGGGACCAGTCTCAGGACTTGCCGTAGCACCAGACATGACACAAGCAGTAGGAGCCCCAGAGAGGGTTGTCCCAAGGGGTGGTGGCTCCAAACTCTTAGACCTGTGTGGGTACCTTGCACAGTTAGAGCTAGAAGCACACCAGAGCCCTCAGATGGCAGAAAATAAGGACAACCAGGGTCAGTGAGAAAAGCCAGGCTGGCGCACCCAGGTACGATTATGCACTCCTTGGACCAAGCCTTACAGGAAAATGCTGTTTGCTGTGATTAAGTTTTTTCTCTTTTTTTTCCGCTTTCTCCAAACTGCAGGTCAGAGCATACCCAAGGTTTTACTTTCTTGCTCCCAATGGTGCATAAACATTGTGTTTTGAAGAGTTTTCTGCTTTACCCTTTTTGTTCAGGGGCCTCATAAAGGGAACAAGGTGCAGCACTGGGGTAGGGGACCTTTCCTGCAATGGGGACAAAGGCCTGGGTTTGTGCTTTTTCACTCTTCTCTCTTGCTTTTAAAGTGCATTCCACTAACGTTTACAACTATTTAGAGAAAAATACTCCATTTGCCCTAAGAGCTGGTTATGGGCTTGTAATGATGAAATAAAAAGCAGAATGATTTCATCCTGGCTATTGGTGATGGGCTCAGCCAGGCAGTAAACAGGTCCCTGCAGTGCACGTGGGTTGTGTTGAGCCGCAAGTCCATGTGTCTGCCATGGGAGTGGACGCAACGGTTAAGGCAAACCTGGAAGAGAAAAGGACCATTTAAATAAGGGAGAGATGTGGAAGCTTTTGGAGAAGGGGGACATGAGAGTCCCTCCTCCAGACCTTGGCTCAGGTCAAGGGTTTAGAAACTGTGGGTGAAATCTGGGCTTGAGCAGAGGAACAGCACCCGGGTGCTCTCCTGTGCAGCTGAGTAAGGACAATTCCCTTCGCTGCCAGTCCTACAGCAAGGGGAAGGAGTGGGGCAGGGAAAATGAGAGATAATTAGATGAAAGATGTGATTACATATTGCTGAATTCCCTGACAAATTGGGAAACCGCATGGCCTGATTACTGTTTGGAAAAAAAAGTAAGATGAATGTGAGCATCAATGCTTTGGAAAGAATTAGACGTGCAGATGAGTGTATTATCAAACCTTAAGCAAATACTTTGCCGATTAGAGCAATACATCCATGTCGCAACTGGGCTGGAATACAAGTTCTTGGGACACATCACACAGAAACCTTCAACAACAGCCAAGCAGAGGGAACAGCCAGCTCTGGAAAGCTGCAGAGCACAAAGTGGTCTGCAAAGATGCCATGTCCTGACCTCTCATCCTGATGGCTCCCATGGGCTACGCACTGCCCTAAATGTGCCTACCGAGGTTTCAGTCCTTGAAGGAGCAGCCGTCCCTTCTCCCTAAGGCTCCCTCATGAACAACGTGTGCATTATTCGCCTGTTAAACCCACAGCCTCCAGATACCCCGTCTCACGCTGCCGGGTGGTTTCTCACAGCGTACAAAGACATCGACACCCTGAGAAGGGGGCCTGGGGCACATGCATCGCCCCGAGCGCAAATGCAGGGACCCCCTGGACCTCCACCCACCACCCTTTCCCCCCACTCCATTCCTGCCTCGGTTCGTGCTGCCAAGCCAGTGCTGAGGAGAGGAGGGAGCCTTGCCCCAAACCTCCTGCAAGGTTTTGGGGTTCAAGAGCTCTCCTTGGCCCCTCCTGCCCCCCACCCCGTCCCCAGTGGTGTGCCAGCTCTCCCCATGCTCTGCTCCCCTCCAGCCCCCAGACCCCTGTCCCCTCCAAGCCTTTGGGACAGGGCAATCCAAACGCAGGTTGCCCACAGCCTAAACTACTCCAAACCAACCAACTTTTACCCTTCTTTAAAACAGAGATGAACACTTGGAGAAGATGAAGCACCTATGGGGCGCAGAGGGACGCTTGCACAGCCTGCAAGGTTCAACACTGGACTTCAAAAGACCATCAGCTTCTCAAAAAGCCAGGCCCGTCCAAAAAAAAGGCCTTTTTGAAGGGCACAATGGCAGCTGAATGACCCTCGGATTGGCTCATCATCTGGTTTAAAAGTCAATACTGATAAGCAAAGTACTTAAGCAAACTGCTTCGAGTTAAGCACTTGTTTTGTAAGGCCTGAGTGAGCACTACAGGCTCAACTGCAGCCTGTTGACATGGAAATGACATTTTTCTGTTATCCTAAACTGAGCACCAATAACTTTTTCCCATGCCTGACTCTGCAAGCCATAATAATGAAGAGTTGAAAGCACGGATTCGCTTTTTCCTCTGTAAATGCAGAGGGGTTCAGCCCTTCCTCCCCATCGCCTCAGGGCAAACCCGAGCAGGTTTGAGGGATTACTGCACGGGTCCCACTGATAACTCACCTGCCTTCAAAAGGCAGCTTTGGGAGTGCTCCACACCACCCATCTGGGACCATTCCAGGCAGGGATTTCAGCTCCTTCCTGTCACACCCCTGTAGAAATAGTATTTATGGGTTTCAGCATGCCCCAGGAGGCCTCAGGTCTCAGCCCTACACCTTCAGACCTGGATATAGGTCTCAAATCTACCCCAGTCTGAACGGGCAGGACCATCCCCAGCAGCACACTGCTAAGGACGACCAGAGAAATACCTTCTCAGCCAAATGTCAAACTTCACCTCTCTCGGATAATACCTGCATACAAAGGAATTACATCAGAAATTACTTCCCTCAATCTCAGTAAAAGCACATTAGGAAAAACTTCCATTTCTAGGAAAAAGACTTGACAGCTGTGTTGAAATTACCTCTGGTAATTTTAACTGAGTGGAAGCTTTTATATTCAATTGCACCAAAAATGTAAAGCATGTCACTTATTAAGCTTTTATGTCTGACATTCAGCCTAGTACCTGACGACATCTTTCTAGCAATCTGGAGATCATGCAGCTAATGTACTTGGAAATGGTAGAATTAGGTATGGTGGAAAGTCATTAAATTTGAAATTAAATGGGCTCTCTTGGTTCTTGAAGGTAATCTTAAAAAAAAAAAGTGCTTCTGCAGAAGTCAGAAAACATCTCCCATATTAGCTATCTGAGCTTTCTTGTTCTTCCTTTAATAGTGACAATTAGTTGACTTGAGTATCACACCCACTTCGCTGTGATTAAGGAGCGGGCACCTGCATGTTCCCACAAAAATGAAGCATCAAGTCCTCCTCGCCATTGGCACCAGCCAGAGCCCCTGTCTTAGTCTGAGCTTTATTAGCAGGATTTCAAAGTTTAAAAAAAAGCCACACAAGTGGTCTGATGCTCTGGCAATCCAAGCTATTTTCTACCCAAGACTTTTTCAGCAAGAAATGTCTAAGCATACATCATAAGGCTGCCTTTAAGGGGCAACTGGAGAAAGGGATGAAAATCTCACTTAGACTAGTCTATTAAAATCCACATAAAAAATACAAAAATAGCTGAAAGAAAAAATCCCTGTGAAGTGTTTAGGCCAAATTAAACAGACTAGAAATGCTTAAAGCAGTGTTGCCATGGATTCGTACACCAGCTTGATGCTAAGCCATCCATACTCTGCGATTCTTCCCTGGGATCTGGGAATCCCAGCCCCATAAAGGGTGATGGCTGTAACATGGCAGGGCTGGCTCAGCAGAGCGCTCCCCGAGCACACCCAGGCATATTTTTGTGCAAGGGCAGCATTGAGCTACCTGTGCAAACTCACATGGCACCCACTCCTTTGCAGGAGTCTGATGGGTGACAGTACGGTGTTATAGGTGCAACAAGCTAAAACCCCGCAGGTGCTGCCCACCAGCCACGTCCTCTGGGATCAGCCACGCTCTGGCATTAGCAAGCACCACCAGTGACTCGTAGGGCTCTTTGGAAAATCTTGGTTCCCACCTTACGGCTGAGCTGAGGCTGTGCTTACCAGAGCATAGGCATCCTGTGGTTCATTAACGGGGTAACGATCTCTGGGTGAACATTAAGGGTCTTTGTACGAGTATAAAATGGTGCATCGCTGCCAAATATCTGGCTGCGGTTAATAGCTTCAACTCTAAAGGTAAGCACCACAGAGGAAAATATAAATGTGTTACTAAAAAAACCTCTCTCAAAATAAACCTTAAAGAACAATAAAAACCAAAACAGTTACAGTATCAACACACCCTTTTGTGCCTTTCTGCTGGAGCACATACCGCAGAACATATGGCATATAAGATCACCCACGGACCAGTGCTTCCTGCACAGGCTAACGGTAACTCGAGATGGGGAATAGCGAGACGTGATTTCTTTTACTGCTGCTACCAGGGACCCCTTCTGCATTCCACGTGGCTCTCGCCCAGATAAGGAGGGCTCTTGCAAACCGCTAACCACCCTTGTTAGCAGTGTAGGCAATCAAAACAGATATAACCTGACAAACGGAGGAAAAACAGGTGAATTGGTTGTACCTGAGCATAACCGTGGGAGCTGCTGGAAACCCCACCCCTGAAGTTATTAAGCTGAGGCGCATATTCACAGGCACAAAGTCTGCAGTGCCCTGGACATGCCATGTGCACATCTGGGTGAAGCGCAGCCGGCAGGACGAGGGCAGTCTCGTAAAACCTGCTTTGATTTGTTTAATGAGCTGCTTATTGCCAAAGATGAAAGAAAGGAGCATGGCAGCTAACAAACCTGGGAAGTGCTATTAATGTTGTTTTCTAGCCCTTCTTGATGGAAAAAAAGAAAAAGACATGTTTCTTGGCTTTGTCCGTGAGCCTGTTATCTCTGGGTTCTGTGTACAGGGGGTCCCGACGCCCTGGAGTATCATGGCGGAGCAGGCACCAGGAATGACACCCAGAGGACATGGTGTCCCAGGGGTACCTGTCCAGCCTCCTGCTTCACACCTGCAAAGTCCTACAGCACCTCTGTCCCCAGCAGGGAAGGGGCCAAGAGTGAGAGCTTATGGGTTACATCATCAGCTGCCATCTAAATCAAAGCAATAGTTCTAGAAATCACATTATAAAGCTGAGACAGGCCATCCCCAATTTCCCCACTATCGCTACAGACCCTACGATGCAGCGCAAACACGAATATCCAGACAGATGTACAGCCCCCAAACCCGGCCGATGGCAGGTCCCCTTTATAACCTCGTAACCTGCATGTCCCGTTCACAAAGTGAGCAACGGCTGAAATCCAGACTTTAAAAAGGGCCCCGTACCAGAGTTGTGATGCTCAGGGCCCCCAGCCGCTCACCCCGAAATGCCAGGGGGTTTCATTAGCAAAGCCAGCCCTTTTCTGCACTGCCCAGAAGAGGAACAAATCCCCCAGATTCAGTGGTACGCGAGGCCGACGTAACACACGCTACACAGCTTCCGCGGGCGCGAGGCACCGCGAAACTGCCGACGGCTGCAGAGTTAATTTAAGTGGTGTACATTTGAAGTGTAGGACACATTAAGTACCAGTGGGTAGTAAAATACTTCTAATTATTCCCATGTCCCTGAGTTTTCACACCTCCATTTTTTTATATTCAATTCCCCTGTTTTTCTTTTTTGGAGTTAATTCTTTTTTCAGGCAAAGAAGAGCACAAATATGGTTTGTTACACAAAATAAACTGACATGCTCTGTGATTTGGCTACAAAATAGGCACATACAGCATACTGCATAAAAACACATTTTCACAAGGGACCATGTCAGACACAGCAGTTCCTTTCTCTAAACAAAAAGAAGTCTTGTTTGCTAAGTCAGTTTTACTTCTTTGGCTAGGGAGAAGTTTTCCAAATTCTTCACTTCTTTTCAATTTATACAATTTTTCACAAAGTATTTTCCAGCTCTGTGAACTGCCCAAAGCACAAGGTGCAAAAGCACAGAGCTGACTACAGAGAATCAGGAAAAGTCTGAATGTGAACGTGCAAATTCAGCACCTGGTGAATTTGTCCCCAAGTGTCCCAGCTCAGCTGTCCCTACTCATGCTCAGCCAGCTTCAACACCAATGTAACACAGTTTTCTGGCTCTCACAACATTATCATGAGCCACAATATATCCTCTACTCCTTTTCTTAAGGCGCCAATTTTGATTCCTGCAAATACTTGAGATTCTCAGCAGTCGTTATTTTCACAATTTTCAATTCTTTTCATTTTCAGGCTTTTTAATCTGCTTTTCAGTTAAAGGGCTGGAAACATGCACATTTAAAAGGCAAAGAACTTGACACAGAGGGCTTTAGAATATGAACATGGCGTGGGGTCTCGTATCCCACACTTCCTGAATGCTTGAGGCTGACAAAGGGTTAATATTTCTCTGGCCTGTCAATTTTTATTCTGCTATTGAATGTGTAGCCTCAGGCAAGCATTTGCCCTCTTTGCCTCAGTTTTACAATCCATAAAATAACAAAGAAATTACAATACTTTGACAGTTATGGAAACACATGACATTTATACTCATTTTACATAACGCTTACTTTTCAAAAAATGGACTCATTGGCTCAGATTTCATGTTAATGCACTGGACTATCATGGAAAATATCTCTAGAGGCAAACAGAAATAGTGTAAAGTTCACGGCAGGTGGAACCAAAACTTCACAGCATGAGGCTGTAGCAAGTCCCTTGCATCTGAGGAAAACCAAATCGTATTACACCAGGAGCCCAAACAAACCAAAGAACATTATCGCTTCATCTATTCAAAATTTCCTAAGCCTAAGGTGCCACAAACACATTTATATGAATGATTTTAGACTAGATAGATGTCTTAATATTTAAGATGTCAGATGGAGTAATATGTAAGTAATTACGTTTTGCCTTTCATTCAGTCTTTGTCAGGGGTACAGACTGATGGCCCTGGAGATTGAAGGCTTCTGTCTAGATAGTGCAAATACTCATTTTTAACACAACGAGCACAAGCGTTCACTGCCACGCTTTCCCAAAGGGGACAAAAGTGGGACTGATCTATTCGGCTGCGGTTGAATCTCATCCAGAAGAAGAGAGTCCTCCCTTTGGTAGTCTGTGGAAATATATTACTATATGGAGCATGTACAGCTGGTTTCCTGAGCAGCAGTGAACTGGTACTGGTATGGAACACCGCCTCGGTGGGTGCCTTATGAGTGCTGCCCATATTAAGAGTAGTGAACATAAAAACTACCACCACTGGGTGTGTCTGCCTTCGCAGATCTACCATGACCAGGCAGTCTGGCCTCATATCTCCACCCAGCCTGGGACACGCAGGACAGCAAAACCCAGCCTCTCCCGAACCTCCCCCAGGTAGCGGATTTGTTTGAGCCCAGGGGGTTTGGCTCCTCCAGTGTGAAGGCAGTGGGAAACTGCTGATAAATGGACCCAGAAACAGAGGTGACAAAGATGATTTTGAGAGAAGTCTCCCAGGGGAATGAGGGAGATACTAGTGAAGGTGCCAAGTCAATCCACATCAGAGAAAAATGAAAAAATGAGAGTCTTCCTGCTTGCCGGATCACGATCGAGCCCTGAGGATTCAGACAAGACGACCTCGCTCTCGGCTGCATCCCTGGCGATCTGCACCCTCCTGGGAGACGCACTCGTCATTGCACAGCCTGGAGTGGACAAAGCCATCAGCAAGCTGCTGGCCCAGGAGCCAGGGAGACATTTTCCAATCGATCTACCAGTTTTCCCCATGTTTGATACAGCCCTGCATGGCCTCGTGTGCTGCCCTGGGTGGCCACTGACACCCACGTTGCTCCTCATCTGCTGCTGTTACCGTGCTCCAGCCGTGCCTATATTTATTGCTTACTCATAGGACAGCACAAATTCAAGTATAAATTCACTGCAGAACACAATTCACCAACTGTCCGTTAGCAGTGTTACATATGGACATGCAAACCAGGTTTACATCGCCCAATAGCAGGACTACTAATATCTACCCACCGGTGCAATCATTAAGATGAATGAACATCACAATTTTCCCTGTTCGCTTTTAGCTGTTGCCAGCCTTGTACAGTTGTGAAGAATCTGCAAAGACCACTTAGCAGCAATATTTGACAAATCTGCTTTATTTTGCCCAGCTTCTCTATTAAAGAATGCCAGTTATTTGCGAAGTAGCTTGTAAAAATGTGAATATGGCACGTGAAGGGAATGAAACCATTTCTCAAACTCCCGTGCCCGCTCCAGACCTGCGAAAATTAATTAATCCTGTGAAAAAATTGCACTGCGTGGTATAAAAATGTGTTTCTTCCGGAAATTCAGGAACACTGTCCTGTGCTTTTCCCATCCCTGCTTTGGTTAATTTGCCCTCTCCTGACAGAGCCCATACCATGTGTCACCATTACCTGGTTGAATTAGCAACAGCCCACAGTAAATATTTAAAAGGAAAAACTTCACAGCATGACGAGCAGACTTTTGCAAGTTGGCATAATAACAGAAGGAGAAACAAACACCTCTGAGAAATACCTGTAAGAATTATCAAAGGGTCTTTGGGTCTCACATGCTAGAGCTGCAGCTACAACTGTGTGCAGGCATGGCATTTTGCTGATCTTGAGGCTCATTAGTGGAAACACAGCTGTTTTCTCCAGGAAATTGTCAGCCTCTTGATGTAATACCGACTTGGTGGGGGGGAAGCTGTTTTAATTACCACCTGGAAATACACAGCAAGTGTTTACAAGTTGCAATAGGCTCTCCCCTGGGGAAGAACACAGAGCTTTCTTAACTCTTTAGTGCTGTGACCCAGGTATTTATTTACTTCTCTTTGTGTTTGCGCAAAGCCTGGGACGCGTGATGGATGTGCCTTGGGACTGGCCGATACAGAAGCAGCGTAAACGTCAGTTGCCATGAAGATAAGAACTCAAGAGTTGATCTGCTCAGGCTGAGGTTCTGAGCAAACCAGCTGCAGCTTACTTGCAAGGCCTCTGGCACGCTCGTTTTTAACACTTCGGCTTGGTGGCACTCTCAGCATGCAGCATTCCTCCCCAAGCAAACCAGGTCAGGAGCACAAACACCCTGGGATGGTCTGCAGGGTGGGAACAGACTGGGAAGGTCTGCATCAGATACCAGGGCAAGTACAAGCTCCAGGCACCTGAAATGCTCAGGAAACTGAATCATGCCTCACCTACAGTTGTATAATATCTGGCATACTTCTCCAGGAGCTGAAAGAGATCAGCTAGGCATATGAGGGTTTTGCTTTATCTCCAAGTCCCAGGAAACTTGGAAGAACACATGTTAACCAGTCCATGATCCCAACAAACACACTGTATGGAAACTGGAAACACAAGGACAGCTTTACACACTGACCTCACTGATGCTGGGCGCGTGTCGCAAGCAAGGGCTCTTTTGCAGGAGAGGCACCGCCGGCCCTTTGGTGCCTTCCTCTGTGTTCCCAACGGAACAACAAAGCAGGCAGGTAAGGAGGGGCAAAAGACATACCTAAAAATAAACAACAAGAATCCAGAACTATCTAAAATTTGTCATCTATGCTGTTCAGCTAGAGACCCTGTACAGTAAGGAAGGCTGTGGATGCTATCTGTAGAGGGCACTGCGTATCACCCGTCCCAAAGCAGGGTAAATGTTCCTTCAGAGGAGGCTGGCTATCCCCAACAGCCATATAGTTAGTTCAGGCAACTGGCTTACTACTGGGCATCTAAGTTCTGGTAAGATAAATATCATTCTTGAGGATCTCCTATTTGATTAGGTATTCAATATGCAATACCTATGGCAGTACTGCAAGTCTGGAGGCTCTTCAAGGTTACCCACATTAAAAAACCAAGAGCATAACACAAAAAGCTAGAAATGCAACACAGGCCCCAAACCAGCAAGGCTTTAAATACCTTCTGCAGCTCTGAGACTGATGACCTCACACACCGAGCTCACCCACCGTGAGCGTCTGGTACCCAAACAACCACAGCCCACAAAGAGGAGGGCCAGCATGGAAGCTGGCCTTGTATCTACAGCATTGCCACCAAGCACAGCTCTGGGGCGGTGCGTGTGCTTTAAGAGGAATGCAAAGTGGTGTGGGAAGAAGGAGGAGAAGCCAAACAGCTGGCTTCAATTAATCATCAGCTGCGGTGGAAGCTGGGAGGATGACTCCGGGGTGGTGAAGGCCAGACCTCAGAGGCTGTGGAGGGGAGGCGGATGGCATGGGCAGGCTGTGATGTGGCCAGGCAGTCTCAGAGCGTGTTGGTTAGGCACGTTGGGGAGCAGCGCTGGGGGGGAGGACAGAGCTCTGCAAATAGCATTGAGCCAATAAATATCCAAATATCGAACCAATATCACTAGATAAATGCGGTTATTTTGGGTTTGACTTCAGGAGAGTTTGGGGGAAGGTTGACAGCTGTAGTTGTTATAAATACTGTTATGTCATGGATTTTCTTAATCTTTCCATCTTCGAGTTCGTTGTTTCTTTCCTCTGTAGGTAATTCACCCTCGCTTGCTCTCGGCTGCTAGCAGTGGGATAGCTGATGTAGCTGAACTCTAACAGCTCCACGTGTGGGAAGAATACTCCAGCTGCTACCAAGAACAACATTTATGCCTGTGTTTTTAAATGTGTTTTTGGAAGCACAGGTAAAACCGTATCTGTGTAAGACTGTGCCCCCAGTTCCTGTCCCTTTTGCATTTAAATAAGGCCCCACCCCTGAAAGAACATCTCTTCTCTATGTAAATAACACCGAATTTCCCTAAAGGCCTGTCTCTACCCTATGTAAATAAAATCACAGCCCCTCCAGGCCTGTCAGTGCTAGGCATTAATGAGCCTGCAAAATCGTTTCTTCTCTCATTTGGTTTGGCAGTGCAGATGCTTAAGTCTCTCAATGTGTTATTCAGAAAGTTTGGAAAATGTAAAGTATGCCTGAGAGAAATGCCAAATCCCTTAACTCATGGGGGAAGTGTTCGTACAACTTAGAGGGGGGAAAAAGCGGGCTGTGGTGTTTACTGTGTGCATTAAACTTTCCAGTTGTTAAGAACTGGCTGTATCTACACAAAAGCTATCTGCTAATAAACAGAAGCACCCAGACAATGGTAAAAATGGTGAGTGTCTGCAAAATAAGTCCCTGTGTGCAGGCCAGGCAGAGCACATCTATTTGCAGCACCAAGGAGAGATGTTGCTTTTATTATAATACTAGGAAAAAATTGTCAGAATCCATGCCAAAATGGAAGTGAAGATTTTAAATTTTTTTTTAAGGGTGTCAACTGAAAATCAAACCCACGGCTGTATACCAGCACTGCCCACTGACTTCAGTCCCAGCCAGGCCAAGAGGAGACAGGATGGGTTATTCCTATGTGCAGGAAGGGTTAAATTCCTCAATGCAGAGGTGGCTCCAAAGCCCTTGTACTGGGTGGGATCTGGAGGAGACCAGGAGCCTGACAGCAGTGCAGGTAAGCCGCGATCCAAGCGCAGTCTCAGCGTGGTGGTAACGGGGTGGTCATCCCCACAGCTCACATGTGCACCAGAGTGATCTGCCCCGCATGGTGCCACATTGTGCTCGCCTGATTCAGGGCTCTGTGGGCTGAAAGAATTCTTTTAACAAGAGATTAACTACAGGAGTGCTCGGGCTCCCAGTCATCTCAGCCATTCGTAACTTCAGTGTGAAATCAGTAAGTGCTCAATTTCCTGAACCCTTTTTATACAACCTTGAATGAAGGTGATGTAAGAGCACCTTGAGAGCGCTGAAAGACTGGACGGGACTACTCTCAACATCTGCCGCTCCGCTTCCACCAGCTAAGGGACAGAGCAGGACCAGCTCCTGGCATCTCCTTCCTCCAGCTGCACCCAGGTCGGACCCCAGCAGAGACTTTGGGATTTCAGCTCCAAAGCATCTGGCTCCCTCTTGTGCTCCCCGTGTTTATGGCAGGAGAAGTCGGATGGGACAAAGTCCTGCTGGTGGAACCTGCTGGGGAAGATGGTCCATGCTCAGCTCCTCGTGTCCAGCCCGAGAAGCGGATCACATCAGTAGCTGTTAGTCCAGACCCGACCCAGTATGGACCATCTCCGTATTCTGGTACCCTTGATCTTGCCAGGAAATACCAAGCCATTCCTGGAGCACGGCTAGGGAATAGGGTGTGCGGCTCCGTACACACTATGTGCAGCCTGCTCCTTATAGCTTGATCGGGGATGAGTTGTGACTGTCAGCCATGGCTTCTACCTTGGAGAAAATCCACCCTTCTTCTGCACGATTCAGTCCAAGCGACAGCACTGCCATCTGTACGTACCGCTCTCAGCATGCGATGTGTTTCTTCCTCCGCAGTGTCAGGGATTTAAGGAGTATGAAAGGATTTCACCTGTACAAAGATAATAGAATTTCATTTTTCCAGTATTTTATACAGCTTTTTTTCTAGTAAAGTACTCTGTGTAGCAGGTCCTGATCCATACTGTTCCTATTACATAGGTGGTAGCAGTAACAAGTGGGGAAATCCACCTGAAAAATGGCTTTAATGCAATGCTCCAGCAGCAGCGGCCACTGCCATTAGAGGTAGTATTTCTTTTTAACTGAGTTACTTTTAGGAGATTTCTTTAAAGGTCATTAATGGGTGTCAGGAAACAAAGGAAAGCTGTGTTAGGTGAAGCAGAAAAAGGGACTTGTTTTCCAGCAGATGTTTTGCAACTATCTATAGCTAAGGAAAAACTAAGTACAACCAGACCAGGCTCTGTCAATTCTGAATTTTTGCAGTTTTGACTCAGTTTTTCTGTTTTGTTTTGTTTTTAAATCATAATTAAAATTAGTCTTTTTTTTTTCTTTTCTTTTTTTTTTTTCTCTTAGCCAAGTTGTCTGGCTATCTTCAGGCAGCCTGCTGCAGAAATTGGGGAAGACTCCCATCTTCTAACGGTAGGTGAAAATGGTAAAGTATCTACATGTGATTTCACTGCTCTTAGTTTAAAAGAGAGGGATGGAAAAGGTCCTTTCATCAGTAACTGCAGCAGATTGAAGGGTAGAAGCCCAAAGGACAAGAAATTAGTTATTTTGAATTAAATTGGATAGAAGCCACGCATCCTGTATAAACACCCACCAGCCACGCTCAATGCAAGGGAAGAAGTCACCACTGAAATGTTGTGCAATGGAGAAGGAATTTCCCCAGCACTAGCTTGGTCCTGCTCTACAGCTGCTGTTCTCTCACACAAGATGTGCAACAAAACAGAACGTGTGTGTGTTTCTGGGTGCCTCTTGAGAGCCAAACTGGAGCCAAGCGAGAGCCTCAGCTCCTCCAGATACACAGACTGCTGAATTAATCTCCTCTCTCCTGGTGGGAGTACATCCCCCTCCGACCCCAGTGGGCTCCAGGTACTGACACACCGACCACCCTGAGCTCACCCTCAGCTGATGACTATTGTCTGTTTTCATACAGATTTTATTCTGGATGAAAGTCTCCAGTGTGGCCGGATGAAGATGTAAGCCTAAAAGTTGTCTTTAAAAAAAAAAAAAAAAAAGTGGGAAAAGTAAATAGTTTTACTAGCAAATAAATCATTCTTTAAGTAGGACACATGGCTCCAAAAGTAGCAAGTACTTCTTCCTTAAGAAAATGTCACTCTGGCGTTGCAATCTTTCAGGAGACAGGACAGCTCTTTTGTAGAATGTGCTTTTTTAACAAATGCACAGAGAAAGTTTCAATGCACCTCAAAGGTGGCAGAGGCAGTTTTGATGACAACAATTAAACTTGCAGGAAGGGCTTTTCTCCTAATGGAAGAACGTCCTTCCTGTCGGAATTGAATACATCTTGCATAATTGCATAATTAGATGCACAGGTACAATGGGGAGTAAAGGAGGCTTTGTCCTCCCTTTGCCATGCCAGAGCAGCACTTTGTGTCAGCAATGGCGAAACAATGCCAGTAAATCATTCTTCCTCCATCCACCTCCCCCATCCCCTCTGGTCAACAAGGAGATTGCTTTTGCCTCCAAATTGTATAATATTTTCCTGCTAAGGGATGTCAAATTGTCTCTCGAATCCTCAGGATTTCAGGTGACAGAAAATGGTGTTTACCCCACTAGCTGTAGTGGGGTGCTGCCAGGAACTGGGCTCAGATTCTGCTGCTGTTTGTGACCTGTTTTTTATTTTTTAGGCTTTGTCAGTAGGAATTGTGCCTTAAGTGAAAATTAGGCTTTGCATTTTTACAATGTGAACTGTTATGTATTCCCTTCTAGTGTAGGGCAGCAAGCGTCGGCACAGCAATCAGGACAAATATTTTGTTGAGGTCCCATGAGCAAATTATCTTTTCAAATTAAAAGTGCAAACCTGATGCTGAGAATACTGAGTCAGCAGCGATGGTTTAGATCTAGGAATAACATCTGATATGGTTTCCCAGATATCTTCCAATATACACAAATACGAAATGCCTTTGTCAAGTGGAGTTTAATAGATAGAGCAGTGCTTTGCTTGCCATAAAAATAACTGTGAGAACAGGAGCTGGCAAGTCTTTTACCACACCTAATACTGATTTGTTTTGTTGTATTTGTTTAAGTATTCATGATAATGACAAAATTGGACTTTCTTTTTTTGCTAAACATCTATTGTTTTCCATGGCACCCGCATCACGAAGGAAGGAACAAATATGTGTTTCACTTATTATGTTATTCTCCTGAAATGCTGTTTATATTTTACAGCAAACACTAGTCTACTCGGGTGAATCACAGCTTTTTTTCCTGCTACAGAAAGCAGGTTCCTCTCTGGGGTTACATCTTAAAGTAGCTCGGTCACAGGCCGTACATGCCACAGCCTCTCTACTAACCCTAGTAAAGACCCCGTGCTGCCCTGCTTGCACAGCTACTAGGACCCATCAAAGGTGACAAAGGTGGGGTGTTTCTGGCCAATGCCACTGCAAATCTGACACGAAAATTAGCCCTGGAAAGCCTGGAGTGTAACAATAGCTACTATTTACTAATCCACCCCAGACCCAGATCCCTATTTGCTAGGCACTCCATAAACAAATAACCAAGGCAAAGCTCTTTTTGTCTAAAGAAATGACATCCTCAGTTTGAGACCAGAGACAGCAGATGGGAGAGCTCCAGGGAAATGACGAGACAGTGCTGGCTGGCGGGGGAGAAACGTCCCCAGCGCTCGCAGCCAAGCACTGCCAAGGACGTGGTGGCAAAGGAGAGCTCGGTGAGTGAATCGGAAGAGGAGCTGTTAGAACTGAACCAGGGTTCAACAACAGAATTTTATTCAACCGTGATGTTTTCAAGATTTTAAGTTCTTGACTGAAAATCGTTCAGTAAAAACCATCTTGCTTGCCAGGCAGCGAGACCTGAATGACACCTGTGCCAGTGCTGCAAACCATTCTGTTGTCAAACTTGACTCAAAAAGCGACGCTCAGCCAGCTGTAACCAGTCAGGATTCAAACTAACAGCAGTGCCACCAGCTTACCAGTCTAGTCCTAAACATTTATTGAAGCGAATAGGAAATACTAATGCTATGAATCAGAAAAAAATGAGGCTCTTCAGAAAACAGAAGGGAAGACCAATCAGGACACTAGAAAAGAGCACTAATTTCATTAAAGGATTATCCTTCATAGAGGATTTTCTCTTTTACAAGGTTGAAAAACTTCCCATCTTTGTTTAAGCTCCATGGGGAGTAATGAAAACAGCCCAGCGCTGGAGAGCTGTCTGCGCTCCGTGGGGAGCAGCAGAGGCGCTCTTCCAGGGCCTGACTCCAGGTGTCCGCCTTCAGCCCCATCTCCAACCCCCTTGGTGAACCTACTGGCTACAAGGGAACTTGGAAGAGATTAAGCCTTTAAATACTACTCCCCTCCTTCCAATTCAGCAAAATACTTAAGCTCATCACCTTTCCACTTTGATGGTATATTTTAATACACAGCACTGGTGCTAGTTTAACAACTTTCTCTTTCATGGGCATAACTGCAATGGATAATCAGTCATGATGAGAAAATGCCTAAAGCATTTCTTGGGCTTTAGGTTTGGGCTTCCAACCAAAAGTCTGGGGGTTGGTTAAAAGAACATGGACACAGTATTTTGTAGAACTAATTTCTTTAATGGCATAAAAACTTAAAACTTTTCCTGCACATAAGGCAAAAGAGACGGTGCTCTGTATGTTTTGACAAAGTATTCCAAACACACCGATATCACAAAATAAAAGTTGTTTTCTAAATTGGTTTTATAAAAAGCGTAAATTAGGATAGGCATTTGGACTCCTGTAGTGGATATAGAAACGGATTTGCAAAACAGAATCTTATTCAAAAGTCTAAATGCCCCAAGATTTTCACATCAAAACTTTGGATACATTTTCATGTCTAAATAACGTGCTGTCAAGGGATGCTGCAGATGCTGTTACAGCTGGGAAAAAAAAATTATTGCTCCTATGAAAACAAACTCACCTATTTTCTACCATCAAGAACTTCCAATGCCATCCTCTAAGGTCCTTCTCAGGACATGGCAAGCCTGTAAATTTAATAAGCATTCCATCCCTTCAAGTGTCAAAGCTCTATCTTCTTCATGCACCTCAATGACGAGAACTTCCTTCTGCAGATAAAGGCCACCATTCCTGTTTCCAGTGGTCATCTTGCACAAAGAAACATAACTCGACGCAGTATTTCATATCAGGTTGACTCACCCAGCTTTGTCAGTCTGACTTCTTATGCTAATGAGAACTCTTTAAAAAAATCTCTTTTCTCATCACATGTTCCCTGACAGCAAGACAGAATGAGTGTACATGTGCCCAAAATGCAGCTAACAAAAGGAAAAAAATGGCTGTATCTGGACAGGAGAGGCCTAATTTCTTCATACTCTAAGCTCACAAGAGATGAGATGCAGTGACAGATCTGCAGTGACATAGAGGTGCACAGGTTGCACCAGTACAGTCTGGTGCTGGAGAAGCACAATGTGTAAACAACATGAACACTAACTTTCTACCTTGTTTGAAACAGGCTCTGAATCTTATTGCTCACTTTCTTTGTAAATTCAAAAATTTCAGAAGGCTTTCCTACAATGTCAATATGGGTATCATAAGGAATGATCAAAACATGAGGGTAATGGGGTTTTAGATTTTCACATGCCCATTTATATCTCTGCTTTTCATCTCTGGTGTGCTGAAAGTAGATCCTTTCTTTACGTAAAGTGTTATGGAGTTTTATAGACTGATTTTCAATTTTCTCTTTGACTTTTAATACCTGTCCAGCATCAGACCTATTTCCAATATTCTCAATATATACTGTAGTTATATCACCATCAGTGATGTCAGAAATTACAACATTGTCATTTACTTGGAACGTCCTGGAAAAAAAGTACTTCATGTAGTGATATATATCTGTGTCGAGAACAACCACTTGTTTTTCCCCATCTGCACCATCAACAAAATTACTTGGCTCCGTGGTAAGTCTCTGTTGCTGTAGCCTCCTCCTTGGTCTCTGATGGGACTTGCTTTCTTCTCTTTTGTCCTTCTCTGAAAGGGATTTTGCTCTTAGTAAGAGAAAGTCTCTTAGCAATTTGATTGCCGGAAATGACCCTTGAACAGAAATATACCCATTGGATTGCAAAGGACCAAAGGTCAAAGCTGTGCTCTTCTTTTTAATTTCTTGTATCAGATCTTCTAAAACAAACTGATCTTTGAAAATAGACATATCGAGGACAGATGTGACAGAGCTGAAGGCCTAGAATTTTGAATTAGAAAAGTTAAGTAATGGTTAACATAGCAATGGAAGTACAACTAGATAAATTATGAATGAGCTTACATTTTCACAGTAACGGGTTACTTTCAGCGGATAGTATCTGGACAGCCTCTTGTCTTCTAGTCGATGTTCATCCTTCTTTAGAACACTCTCTACAACTGAAGAGAAAGCCAGATTCACTTGTTGCGCAGTAAGATAACACGTCATTGCCAGTCTGATGGCAGAACACTTCATGCGTGTTTTTCTCTTGATGCTTTCCCTCACAATTTTCCATACATACACACAGGTGGTTCAATATTCTTCCCTAATATTTTATGTATTAGTCGAAATTGTTCAGAGAGAGACAGAAGCCTGTCTTCTTAGAACATTAATTGGCAGAGATTTACTCTGAAAAGCCTGACTACAAAAATCATATCTGTTATGCATGGTATAAATTTATTCCTAAAAACAAACATAACAAAATGCTTTGCATGAAGCCTGTTCAGAGTCACGACTTCAATGAACAGAAATAGAATCCTGAAACTTTGACTGACTAAAAGAGAGGTGTTAGTCTCCCAGTTCTATAAAATCCTAGTACTAGCAAACAATTTAAAATAATATGGTTCAGGGTTAACATTCTAGGGCTAATTCTTTGGGGGATGGCTGTATTTACTATAGTACATTAATCTAAATACCTTCCTGATCTTCAAAAGTTACATATGCAACTCCTTTTCTCCTTGTTGGATACATTACTTCTTCCACATCTCCACCGTTGTTCTTCGACATTTGGAAATGAATCATCAGTATGTCAGTCATGACATCATTGTGCAGAAGGCCATCTGGAACACCAGTGATGACAACTGTCCTCGCTGATTTAGCAGCTTGTGCTGTTGCCTGCGCACAGAGACACAGCACACTTGTAAACGCAAGGAGTACCAGTGACCTCCCGTAGAGGTTACCCAGATCCACCCTGACTGCTGAAGTGACTCCCCTTCCTTTTGCACAGACAACATGCTCGTTTAGTAGGTAATTAAGAAGACTGCTGAAATCAGATTTCAGTGAATGCCAGACTCCCTCAGGCACCTTTACATTACTGCAGTAAAAAATGGCCTGACTCTTAAGTGTAATTCACACCCTCTCAATATTTTCTTTTCTTAAAGCAGCAAAATTAGAACTAAATTTATCAGTTTCTCAAATGAAAGGTCCAGTGTCACATCGATCAGGTTGTTTCCTCCGATTCTAATATTCAAAATTTGAAGAGAATGAAAAATTGCACATATTGTTCAGTAAGGATTGTCTTTTCAGAGTGGAAGGGTCAGATTCAGACTGTCCTTACTTGTTAAATTCGTGAGAGCCGGGATCTAGGGTTGTGGTCTGACTCATCTCTCTCCACTTGTTAAATGGATAACCTTGTTAAATTGGAAGAACATAATCCCAGTCATCTGAGACTCACAGTGCGTAAAACAACTAACTACACACATGATTTTCATCAGAGCCAAACCTCCCAATGCTGCAAACATGAAATCCATCCTTAATAGGATTTGCATTCATGTCTTGTTAAGGAAAGCGTATTTTCTTTCCGTTCTTACTACACAGACATAAACAGTAATATTTCATTGGGAATATCACGGCAAAATTACTGTAAATGGTGGAATGCCGAGTAAATTTTGTAACAGTTCATTGACTTTTTGGAAGAAAGAAAATAATTTAGTATGTCTGCATGGCAGCATTCATGGGAACGAACTGTCAATAACTTCAGAGCGACTGTACTCGAGGTCAGTCACTCCATCTAAATTCTTTAGGCTTCTCTTACAAAGCTTCTTCTGGACCTGGGCTGCATAAAACATTAGGCCCAGCACAGCAGTTACAAAGCCTGCAGAATGTGCCGCCAGGGGCGAATGCTTTGTTGACGTGCGTCGAAAGCCTTGCGGACCACCACCACAGTGTTTCTGAAGGGAGTGAGGAGACAGATTAAATGAGACTGTGCAACCATGCAAGCTTTTAATTCATGAAGACGTAAGACCTTTTTTTTATCGCCCATCAAATTTAAAGAGCCAGGAGCTTTAATTATATTAGGCAATTATTTTGGTGGTAATGTTCGTGTGAAAGAAAGTTTCTGCACTAATGAGACAACACGAAGAGAATACAAACAGGGTGCTTCCAAGATTGACGGAGCTTTATGCAGGATTTTCTCACGCTTCACGCAGCCGATGCGGCCCGTGTGCGAGCGGGAGCACTCAGCTGCCAGACAGCATCTCGCACCTTGCCAGCTGGTATTTTGGAACAACACCCATGCCTGCTATTGGGGTTAGACCAAAAAAAAAAAAAAACCCATGAACGAACAGTTCGTTTGTGCTGAATCACTTGTAAGACAAGCCAGCGTTTGGTGGCCGCTGCCAGACGGAAACGCGGAAATGCCAGGCAGCGCGTTTCGCTGTTTCTTGGCCAATCTGCTACACGGATGGACACCGGTGAGAGATCGGATGTTAAGACTTACCCATAGACCCCACCGGTTCTCAGTGTTATTAAAAAAAGGAAACGTTAACACTGGGGGGGGGCGGGGGAGGATATCAGAGCTGTTGCTACCACTGACTGACT
>JAVJGG010000001.1:51816888-51851626 GCA_035590195.1 Aviceda cuculoides
CTCTCCGAGCACCCGGTATTTATTTATTTCTTCAGAGCAGGAACCGGGGGGGGGGGCGGCCCCGATTCGCTCCTTTTCTTCACGTCGCCGTTACTTTTATCTCCCTGAGGCTTCTAACGAGCGGGGCAGGAGAAGGCCCTTCTTCCCGCCCCGCCTGGCCCGGGTCGAGCCCCTGTGAGGGAGCGCCGGCGGCGGGAACCGGCCGGCGGCAAGGCCCAGGCTCTCCCCCGGACTCACGGCAGCGCCCTCGCCATTCCCCGGAACCTCCCGGCGGGAACCGACCCCACCTCACGGCCCTGCCCGCCTCCCCCCCTCCTCCTCCTCCGCCGCAGGCACTTGCCATGGCTTCCGCCGGCGTCCCGGCGAGGAGCGGGCGGGCTCGTCCTGCCCCGGCCCGGCGGTGAAACCGAAAGAGAAACGGCCGGTCCTGCGTTCCCGGAGCCCCGCGGCAGGAGGGGACAGGGGACGGGGCACCTCCTCCTCCGCGCCCCCTCACGCCGCGGGGAAGCTCTTGGAAGAAGCAACACCCCCGATTTTCATTCAGTTTTCGTGACAGGGACCCCCCCCGCCCCCGGCAAAGGCAACGTACCCTTGGGTAGCCCACCGCCTCCCGGTGCCCCTTCGGCGTGTTCCCGGGCACCGGCGGCTGTAGCCGTCCCCAGTCCCCCCCCGCAAGGGCAGGGCTGGCGACACTCGAGGTTTGGCTCACGGTGGAAGCTGCAGCTATGAAAATGTGAAGTATTTGTACGTAGTCCGGGCATAAAAAAAGTTACAGCTCTTCTCCAAGCTGCCAAAGGTAACTTCACCCCAGTAGGTGGGGAAAAAGAGGGCATTGCCGTTTATAGGAACATCGCCTGAATTCTGTATTGGTTTTAATCGTTAAAACTGTTGTCCGGCCTTTATGCGGCACCGCTATTGCTTTAAACAGTACAATCAATTCGTCAGAGAGGAAACCAAGACATTCACAAATATTGTCTTAAAATGTTGCTTCAAATCTCACCTTGATTTTATATACTTAAAACCGGTAGCTTCTCACTACTCCCGCACACTGTGATACCTTATGAGAATTTTAAACCTTTTCTTTCTTAAGGCTTTACTTCTCAACATTTATCAGTGAGGTATGATTAAAATTCATGACATTTTTTACCTTCATCAGGTTTTTCCCCCCTTTCTTTTTAAGGCATCTGAGCTTATCAATGTTTTCAGACTGCTACATGCAAAAGTACACAATCTCCATAAATACTCTGGTACTACTACTTTTTATTTTTAATTTCATAATTGTCAGGTAATCAATCCATGCCTTTGCATGCACTAAACAGCAAGAGGTGCTACAGTTACATGTATCTCTCCCAACAGTAAATTCAAAATCAACTGTGGTGCTAGTACCCTTTCAGTTTCCGATATTTAACTGTATCTATTGCCTACTAACAGTTTCTCTTGAATAACAATACCTGGAGTATATTTGTAGTGCTCTTCCTGCATACCAAGATGTCAAATACTATGAAAATAAGTTATTTTCAGTGTTAGACCCACGCTAATTTGAAGTTAAGACTATTTTTGCCAAACTGTTTCAGCCCCCAAGGGCAGCAAATAAAAAGGACAACAGCAGAAAAGGAAAAACATTCCTCCTTGGAATTTCCATTTTATTTCAAAGGTCTTTTAGAATGAGAACTGGAAGGATGAATTGGAAACAAAAGGGCGATTTTACATGCTGAAAAATTAAGTTGCCCTAAACCCTATACGCCTTTTTCCCACTGACCCCTCTCTACAGACCGTCCCAGAGCCAGCAGCCAGGCCAGTCGCCTGCACCAACACAGATACCTCAGACACAGCGTTCACCATCGGACTGTTTCCCCAGCATTCTTACAAAGCAATCTGTTTTAGATAAAGAATCATCTCAATTCCTAACTGTAATATTTTAAAATAAGCAAAATCATGAAAAAAAAATGAGGAAAAATGTAATTGTAGAAACAAATATTAAAACTAAATAAACCAGGCTATTAACTTATTGGAAGCTCAGCAGAATTTGCATCAGATCCTCAGGGAAGTAGCAGTGTTGCAACAGCTAAAAGCAGCATTACTGCTATGGCATTTCTTGTAAGGCACTATTTCTTGAGTAAATCTGTGGTGGTTTTGCACTCTCCCTTTTTATATTTTAATTTTATCAATAATTTGATAATGTGGATATTATCAAATTACAGGATAACTGTTTTCAGGTATTTGAGTTATGGTGGCACACAGCAGTCTCAGCAGGACTGGAGTTCTGTCCAAGCTACCTTCTGAAGCTATGGCACTTTAAAAAAGCAGGTCCGTGAAGACGCTTTTGATTGGGATTACATATGGCTTTTGTAACCAAAATGTAAGAAGGAACAGACTTATCCCACTTTGGAGTATGTGACCTATCTAAAATTTGCAAGATACAAAATCTGCAATTTTGCAAAAAGCCATCTTAGATTAAGTTTCAAGTGCTGGTAAAGGCTTTTTCTATGACTTTAATCAGGAACCTCTGGAACACCAAGCAGTGAGTTATACTGAATACCCATGCAAAGGCTGTGCCATTACACAAATCAGAACGACAGGTAGCTCCTCTTTTTCAAGTATAATTTCAGAACATTAAAGCACAATGTCTGCATAACTTCCTACACCTCTCATGAAGCAAAACCTCAGAACTTCATGAGTTCAATCAACAGTTTCCTATATGGCATTCTAAGTATCCTCCTCAAACCAAACCCATGTTACTCCTTTCGATACATATTTGATTTTCTCTATTTCCCCACCATTATTACTAGGCTTTTGAAAATAAATTTCAATCATGTCCTGTACACTTTCCTCGTCATCTTCCATCTCTTCAATTCTTTTCAACAGAATGGTCTTCTTGGAAATCCCATAATAGAGCTATTGAGGAAAGAAAAACAAACTCCTATTACACATCAGCTGTTGCATGTACATCTAAAGGAACTCACGGATACTAGAAATAAACATATCCTTGATCAGATATGGCTAGGATCTTTGATTACATTTTATGACTTTGGACAGTGTGGTATATTTCTGCCACTGAAAATAGCAGGAGTTCAGAACTCTGTCATACACTACGGAGTTCAATAGGCAATGCACCTAGCCTCCTCAACTGGTGTGTCCTACACACTGGATTTGGGGATTGCCGATGACTCTAGACAGCATCGCTCCGTAAAAATCCATGCCAATACATAATACACACCTGCAAAGAATGCTGTTGTATCTCATAAACACACACACTCCAGTCAATGCTTTAATTATAAAGGCCTGATTATATACACAATACTGACTTGATTACAATCTATTCATACAAAGTAGAAGACAATTTCAGTGAGAATATGATGAGCAAGCAGACTAGTGCTACCAGAAAAGAAGTCATTATTTGGGCTGAATGAATGAATGAAAAAAAATGAATGAGGAGATGTTTCATAGAACAACAAGGGTCTCTGCTGAGACTATCAACATGGCCTCTCATTAGGGATGAATATGACAGTGCTTTGTGACTCGGAAGAACATTGTTGTGTCTACTATTAACCTACTTCACAAACAATTTAGTATTTGCTTCCTGTCTAGCACAGACATTATGGTAAGTAATGATATAATTTGATCAAGGAAAGACATGCACACTCTTTTAAAATAAATTATAGCTTTCACACTGCAAAACCTAAGATTATCAGCAGAGCAGCATATTGCAGACTCACACTTGCTATTAAGTTCCACAAAGTGCATGACACAAAAGCTTCTGCAGTCCTCAGAACTGAAAATTCTGCCCATATCTCATATTTTCCACGTATCTGTTCTATTTAGCGGTTAGCCTGGACTAGATTCTTTTACCTGAAACTTTTCCAAGCGTACGTCGGTGTTTGGGGAAACAGAAAGCCTATAGCACCTTCCGTTTACAAAGAAAGGATATTTAGTACATCTTGCCAAGCCATTAGCTGCTGTAATGGAGAATAAGAGGAGTAAGAGTAATATAATCTAAAATGCATTTTGTAAGCGTATCAAAGAACAGACTAATCACTCTTATATGGATTTGGAAGCTAATATATGATAGCACACTTGTAGATTCTTCATATGCATTTTGCAAAAAGTTTATTTGGCATTTCCAAAAAAGCAAAATCCTTAAATACACACAAAAGCTTCTGAAATAAATCTAAAGCAGCTGCTCTAAATGGATGTGGCTCCACTGATCTTCATCAAATTTCATACAGTTGGGCAATCTGAATGCCTGTCTAACTTCATTGTCATGAAACAAGAGCTTAAATCAAACACATTTTCCTAATTTTCTTTTTGCAATATGTGTCCAGCAATGCAAAGAAAAAATAGGTTTCTGACAAAGTTAAGAAAGAAATAAACCTCGCAAACTGCGTATCAGGTCATGGTTCATCAAAAAGGAATATGACGAAATACTGCTTTATTTACAGATGTGTGGGTGAACCCACATCTTTTGCTGATCTACTTAACTCTCTGTGGGAAGAATTTGCTACATTCAGTGGTTAAGTAAACACAGAATGTAATATGGAATGGAATGGAATGTAACACAGAATGGACAATATGGCCTGTACATGTACCTAACGAAGTATTACATACTATACCTCCAGGTCTGAGGAATGTAATAACAGCTGTTCTAGACTGCTTGTCATAGTTCACATTTTCTACTTCTCTTCCTCCCTGTTCAGATTTGTAGAAATTCAGCTCTAATTTGTCTCTCATCCAGTCTTCAGGAATGGATAGCTCAGGTACTTCTGAAACATTGATCTTCTTTCCAGAAATAGTAACATGGAGCTAAAAAAATTAATTTTTTGTGAACTTTCTAACTGAAAACACCCAAAAAACTGAACTTAAAGCTTTTTAAGTACTGCAAGTTTGTATCTTTATAGTTTCATATTTCAGTTGATTACCTCAAACTTGACTCCCATTTCAAGTGTAAAAGGCTTCACTTTCACTTCTGCTACTTTGCTGTCCAGGTTCACAGCATGCTTACCCATTCTTATCAGTCTCTGGGCAACTAAGGAAAATCACAAGTTTTCAGATATGAAAAGCCTTGCTTAATCATTATAAAACCAGAACTATTCCCCACTCTCTTAAGCAAAATCTCCTTTTACATCAATAAAGAAGAAATAAATAACAGTTAGGCAACCAGATCCCACTATCCCTGTCTTCAGGCATGTCTACTTCCATAAAATCTCACTGGTTATAGGCAACAGGTAAAATATCATACTATCTTTAGAGTAGTACAGAAAATATCCTTGGATGAAAACCATACATCACTACCAGGTGCAAAGAATGCCTGTTAGCAGTGTTAGATTTTAGCTGAAAGAAATGAATCAGACACTAGTTTGTATTTGGAATATACTTGTGTAACTGAGCCACCCACCAAGCAGGCCCAGCCAGGCTGCCTGCAGGCTCCTTGCAGGCAGGCACCAGGCTGTCCCAACAGCAAGCATCTCAGTGGGAAGCAGGCAAGTTACAGACTGCACCATCTCTCTTTCGTCTCAGATCTACCCATCATCTGATGTGTACACTTAACCATTGTAACTGTTGTCAGGCTACGGTACTGCCCAGAGTAAAGAAAATAACCAAATTCTGCCATCAAAACATTTTGACTCATTCTTTACAATAGTCTGTGAGGTAGAAATATATTCCCAATTTCAAACACCAAGCATTGTTTGCATAAACTGGGAACAGAAATCTGGTAATCCAACAAACACATGCAGAGTGCTTGCAAGAATTTTTTTTCTACTGATTGGTATCATAATAGTGAAAGGTTCTCTGTATATTCTTTCTTTGGTTGTTGATTTTTTTTTTTTTTCAAAATGTTTATGTACATCTTTTTCCTTTGGCAATGAAATACAACAGAGACATTAATTTTATACATAAAATATGCGTCATACCTTCTTCATCTTCAAAAGTAAGCAGTGCCTGGTTTTGATTCAGTCTGAATGGGAGTTTTGTAGTTACACCAAAAACACAGTGAGTATTCATATCTGCATAGTCATTCTTCATTTCTTCCATGTGACTGAACTTCATTTTCATTTCTGCTACCTGTTTTTTAATCTAATATTTTAGAATCAAGATAGGAAAAAAAATAATTTCTGTAATTTATTGCAGAACAGAAAAATGAATGGTAGTCTTTCCTTGAAGTGCTACCTGTATTTTGGTCTTTTTAAGTTTAATAGTCAATCAGATTGAAGTCATGGCTCATTAAACAGGTAGAACTCTTCTAACTAAACTGACTAGTTGTACTTGTCTATTCCTGGGATTTTTGTCAATGAGGTGGGGGGTTTTTTCCCCCTTTGATTAACTTTGAACTTAAACTTGACTGTATACAGTAAAAATTAAATTGAAGTCCACAGAGATTTCCACCTGCAGAAGTAGAATACTTCTGGTGTCTAAAATTTGCAAAATGCAAGTATCAGAGTCACTTATGTTGCCATTTATTCTTGCCTAATTGCATCACTGCTCTACAGGTATGGGAAGTCTGCTAATAAACAGCCTTGTTTGTTGCCACCTTAGTAAAATAGGTAAGAATATCCAAGTATTTTATAACTAGGATAGATTAAAACTGTTCATGAAAATATTGGTTAGGAAAGGCTGCTCTGATAGATTTGAGGGAGTTTCAGATAACTCTTTTTTCCCCTTTACCTAACTATTTAAAAATAAAACCCTGTGTAGAAGAAAAATACTGTTTGTGTCAAGACAAAATAACCAGAGTAATTAAAGCATTCCTGACACCTATCTTCAAAACCAGCATCTTATCTGTAAGCCTCCTTTCTTTCCTCTGCTGCCAATGGAAAGAGAGACACTCTTCCTAAAGATAATTCAGACACTGGGTGTAGCCCCCTGTTCATACTGAATCTCCTTCTAGAGGAGCCTTGCCCTGTCCAATGACTGCATAGGAAATTTAGGAGGCTGGGCTTAACTGACATCTCCTAAAATGAGAAATGTAATTTAGAAAGCTAAAGCTAGTATTGTAATATTGTTATCATTAAACAAGGTTAACACTTGGATAGAATTTCAAGCTCTGTATAAACACATTATCTTGCCAGGTAAAATAAGAAAATAAAACTTCATGCTCTATTTTATATTGAAAGGAGTAGAGGTTCAAATGCTGAACAACTGGCCCCAATGGCCTAGAACTGGCAAAATAAAAGTGTGCCCTTCCAAAAGACAAATTGCAAAATATTTCAAACTTTACCGGACCATCCCGTGAAAGCCCTGAACTACATTTTGCAAGGCCTTCTTTGAGCTCTTCAACCTCTTTCTTCAGCTCAGCGTTTTCTTCAATTAGTACATGGAGTTCTCTCTACAGCCCAAAAAGTATTAAATGCAAAATTAAACACATAGAAGACACAAATGTATTTCAGCAAAATCTGCAGACATCAGAAACTGTTTCAACTTTTAATTATTCTACATGACAGCCGTGCGCAATGCATTTTTTGCATAGCTTTAACTATCCGCAAGGTAAATTCAGTCACTGAGGAACAGTTTCAGTCAAAGTAAATTACAGTAAGAGGGTTTTTGAAGAGAGACATTAGTGTTTCCAAGCACCAAGTGTACCATAAATTGTACAGCACTTTCCATAGTTATGTCAGTTCCTTATACATGCAAAGTCAGAACCTATGTCAACACATAAACATTTTATTTTTTTATACCACGTGTGATCTTAGTAACTGTTATTCCCTTTTCTGAACAGTTTAAGAGCAGTTTCTAATACACTGCTACTCTTCCTTCTTTATACTTCTTCAGCAAGGAAGAGGGAACACCTCTTCTACCTCCTATTTGCTACATACTTCCTCCACACCAATAATCCTAAATGGGCATAAAGCCTATGTAACTAAACCCAGTACTTCCTGGACAGGGTACACAACAGAATGAAAAGGAAACACAGCAGATGTAGTCAGCTCCAGCCATCCACAATTAGAAGATGGCTCCTTTAAAGTCATTAACCACTTGAGACATTTAGACCAGTTGCCATCAGCTGAAGATAATGTAAAACAAAAGCTAGATGATGATAATGACCTCTTCTGGGTATGAAAGCCAAACACTTATGATTGGAGAACCAAAACCAACTTTTGGAAAATCTCGTGCCAATCTGAATGTACTTAACCTATTAATTATATTTTAATAGCTTGTAATATTGAAGCCATAACTTGTCATCAGTGATTTACAGGCCAAACCAAACTTCACTGAAACCACCTCCTTGACAGCTTATGGAAACTTATTCCATTACTGTACCAATGACTGCACATGGCATGTTGAGGTAATGAACCAATTAGTTCTAGGACCAACTAGTTCTAGAAAGAGGAGCCCTCTTCAAACAGGTTCTGTCTCTTGCCCAGCTTATTGTCACTTAAGAAATGCTAACCCCTTGGGTGCTGTAACACCTTGTAAGACGGGCTGGGAGTTGACAAAGCAGTATAATCAATCCATTCAATTTTATCTGCATCACACAAAACTGAAACCTGTCTGTTACTGGAGAAACTTGGAAGAGGAAGAGTGGTTTTGTCAGTCTTCATCTTCTATACAAAACAGGTCTCAGTTTTACCTTAACTCTTCCAACATTGCCATAAGACTTATTTTATTGCACTGATTCTTAATCTGCCACTGAAATCTATGTGTAGAACATTCTAGTCATACATTCCGTAAAGCCATTTAAAATGAAAAGGAAATATTACTCTTATTTTTTCTAATCAACACCTCCTTCACAGCTCCCCAAATACTAACAGTTATGAGTAAGCCTTCTCCATACCTCATGGGTGTCCCTAGACATAATTATGTTCTTATGCTGTTTCTCTTGAAAGTCCTTTAGCTTTATCAGCTCCTCCTCTGCTTTAACACACTCTTCATCAGCACTTAATTTACAGAGAAAAAGGTCAGCTTTTGCTTTTTCAGCTTTTTCAACTCTTTCCTGGATAGTAAAAAGAAAAAGATTTTTAAATTCTTTTTTCTTCCAAGGGAACAAACAAAACCTTAAGTAAGACCTTTATTTATTTTTAACACTTGGGCTAAATATTTTTCTTAGACTTACAAGTGTAGTTACCACTGAGATAAACACAAGCATGTACCACTGAAGAAAAGAGGACAAGTTAGATGAACACATTATAATTAGGGGAAAGTTGGTTTTGGTTTTAGAAGGCTGGACTAAAGGTCTTCCAAGTATCTTTCAGCTAATTTCCACGATTCTATGTGCTTTATAGAACTTGCCTTCCATTTCTTCAGTTCTCCCTCAAGTCTTTCCATCTCATCTTCTGATGTGCCAAAAGCGTCAGGGGTTGCCAGACTCTGGAGAGAAAAGAAAGGCACACACAGGTTTTCCCCTCCATTAGGCAATAACTGAGACACGTCAAACAATTCAAATGAGTCTTCAAAGTAAAAAAAAAAAAAACCCTCTGCAGCTGGATGAAGCATTTTGCCATGGTAGTTTTCAATGTATGTCCGTTAATGAAAATCCGATGTATTTTGCCCGTGTGCCCATTTGCTGTTTTTCTCCAGTTACGCAGGCAAGACATGTGGCAAGTCAAACATTTTGAGAGACCAATTATATTTTGTCATTAAACCTTCCTAGAATCTGCATGCCAGAGGATAGCATATACCTCATAATTTTTAAAAAATGCATTCAGTCACTTAGGCAAAATCATTGAACTACTTCAATGGCTGGACAGGACAAAAATCTAAGAAAATGGATCCTGGTCAGTAATCATTATTTGCTAACTATCCAACTGAAAATATTCACAGGCTAGTATTCTGATAAATAATAAAAGCAAGCTGTCTCTATATTCTTCCATAGGGATCTAAGCCCCTCAAACCCACAAATGTTTATCTGTATGCTTTCTCAGCAGTTCCTCTAAGAGAATGTATAAAGAATATACAGGCCTAATGAGAAAAAAATTTCAAGACCTGACGCTTCCAAGCTCAGGGAGATTGGACAATACAAGGTAACAACAAGCAGGAGGAAGGTGATAAAAGAAGCATTTCAGAATTTAAGTACTTCAGGGCAGAAGTTCACAAGCATGGGAAAACTACAACTGGATAAAGCCCAAGAAGACAGACAATCTTCTCTGTTCTGTTTTGTTTCTATGACTGCAATATTCTGCAGAAAAGAAAAAAAAAATCCAAAGAGACCTGTTGAAACAATCCCTCCCTTTTACTTAAGATTACATAAAACTTGAATGTGAACCATGAAATTTAGGCATGGAAAAGATCTAAATTAGATAATCTTGTCAATTCTCTTGGTAATGCTGGGTATTTCCTAAAAACAATACAATATAAAATATTTTTTTCCACTACTTCGTCCAGTTTCAAATACCTATTAAGCAACATGGAAATCCCCATCTGCATATAACTTAAAACCAGAAAAAAATTCCTTCGCTCAAGGGATTGAGTGCAGGAAAGCAGAAGGATGCACCTGCCACAGCTGGAAGCTGATAAGAAAGGTTGCCTCTTTTTTTACTGAAAAATGGTCTAAGACAGCAGTTTTCAACCTGAAAGAAGGAAAAAAGTAACAAGGAAAACACAAGAAATCCCAGGGAAAGCTCCATCCAAACTACTTGCCACACTGCAGGAACTGAATCAAGGCAGGCACCAGGAAAAAGCAAATTCCCCTAAGAAACCTCCACAGAGACAGATGAGCAAGTGAGGTAGGACCGGAAAATTCTAACAGAATCTGTAATGCAGACACTTTGGAATGGGACTCTCCCTATGGCAACAAGAGGCAGGAATGAGGAATGTCCAAAGTATTAAAGGATGGAAGAAGATGAGACAAGAAGTTTCAGAAGCACTGCCCTAGCAGTCCTACCACAAACCTTCATTCAGAAATACTGTTGTCAAATACAGACTTTTTTTTCCAGGCAGCACATGAGGAAATACTCACAAAACCATTATCTTTCAAAGATAGCGGGGGACTTGTAAAATCCATTGAAACCTGAGGGAAAAGGAAAAATTACAACATTGTGTGTATTGGCTTTTTTTTGCAGCAGAATAGAATACCAGAAAGAAATACCAGAAGCTGTGTTGAGGTAAAATAATTTTTAAATGTAAATGTTGTATCATTTTATAGGCAAAAGTGATATATATTGGATATCTGAAGCCTCCTTCCTTACTAAGCATAAAAGCCAGAGACATATGTGAGGAATTCTGCATTGCACAACTTAATTTTTCTGTCCTGAAACTTACTAACTTACCTTTACACTACTTTTGTACCATTACGCACATGCTTAACATCCTGTTTGTTCTGTGCTTCAGAGAGATAACTCTTAAACCCGCTTAACACAAATTAAAACATTTCCTTTACACAGCAGGCAATGTAAAATCTGGAATCCATTGCCACAACATTTTGTGGAGGCAGATAAAAAGGAATTTAGACAAGGTCATGGGCCACTGATCCAGAAACAGACGCTAAGGCGCACAGATTCCCAAGCAAATCCAACCTGTGGATGCCGCGGCAGCACAAGGGATTCGCACCACGGGTTAGACACCCTCGGTGCAGTGTCGTCTACCAAGACCTGAGCAGCTGGCAGCCCAGCATCCTGACCCGGCTGGACATTTCGGATGCTCTCACCTGGAAATCCTGAGCTTGGTTTTTACCCGACACCACTGTACCTGCTGCATTCAAGAACGAGGCTTGAAATGGAGGCCGTCTTTGGTTAATGATCCAGGAATCCCTTTCTGATTTGCGTTCAGTAACCAAAATTTACTGACCTACCTACCGATTCTTGGTTTAGAAAAGCGAAAGTAGCATAACTGGTAAAACATCTTCCCTTGGTTTCTCCACAGGATGGCCCGGCCGGCAGCTAGCAGGCCCGCCTCGTCCGCTCCGCCATGCTTTCCCTCCCGGTCCGGGGGACCGAAAAGGCGGCCGGCGCCCGCCCTCGAAGCTCTAGCAGCCCAACCGCCGGCGCTAGCCCCTCGCCATCCCCGGCTGAGACCAGGGACCGCGTCCCGGCCACCCACTCCAGTACCAGGTAGCCCACTCCCCGCCCCGGGGAAGCCGCACCAGCCCCAACGCCACCAAGAGCCCGAGGCTGGCTGCCCGGCGAGGGGCGAGCACCGACGAGCACCCGGGGGCGGGAGACAAAGCGGCCTCCCCGGCCTGAGGACGCAAGCCGGGGCTCGCACAACTTACAGAAGCCGCGAGTCCCTGCGGAGGCAGCCGGCCGCACGGCGATGGGTCGCGGAGACAGCGCCGCGACCCTCGGCTCCCAGCCGGGCTCCCCTCGACCCCTCCGGCTCCCCTCCGAAACACCTCCCCGCCGTGACCGGGGCCGCTTTCGCTTTCGCTTTCCCGCGGGGCGGAGGAGGAGCTGGCGGGTCCCCCGTCTCCCTCCCGCCCACGATTCTGTCACACTTGGGTAAGGAGGGGTGCGGAGGCTCCGGTCCTCGCCGGGGCCGCAGCTCCTTTTCATCGAAATCACGTTGGAGGAAGATGGCAGCGTCCTCCGCCGCCTCCCCGGCGGCAAGGAGGTCTCCCGCCATTGCCCTCACCCCCCCGGAGCGGCAGGAGGGTTGCACGTCCCACCGCCCCTCAGCTAAACGGCGCGGGGGGGTGGGGTGGGGGTGTTTGTGGATTTCGGCTGCGGAGCCCTGAGGTATCGCTGGTAAATAGCCCATGGGCAGCACCCCCGTGTAGCGTCCTGCCGAAAATGGGAAATCCCGGGAAGGGTAGGGAGAGGGTGGGCTGGCGAAAGGTGGCTCGTTGCCGCGCCTTCAGGGAGGGCACGAAGCCTTCGAGTCGGCCATCACCTCCCTTCCGTTTCTGCTCTTTTTCAGCCTGCTCTTAACGTGACTGAAAGCTTGACTGGTTTGGCCTCTGGATCTTTCTGTGAAGTAAAGTGACTAAGGCTTGGCGTCCTCAAGCTAATCCTGGTGATTTTGATTTATTTATTGTTTGTTTGTCTGTTTTAAACCACATTCTCTGGGATTATGTGTTGCATTATAAGGAATAGGGCTTCCTTCTTCGACGGGCTGTGGCGATAGGCTTAAAACATTCAGTGACAGAAAGACCCTTTGCTGATGGAGATGCTGCATTCAAAAAAATAATTTCTGGAAGAACCCTGGAAAACTGAGTGGCAGGTGGTGGCCACGTGTCCCTTTCCCCGGAACGGCAGCAGCCCACCGTCTTGGGTCAGGGGGATGAGGCAGGGCCCTGGGGCAGGGGGTGGCAGCCATCTCTCATCAAGCAGGGGGCTTCATCCTCCTTCCAGGAGATATGTGGTTGATTTATAAACTCTTCCATATAGAGATTCTTAAAAATGATCCATGGCAGACGTGCCTAGAATTGGGCAACAAAGTCATTGATGGGGAGTCTATAGGCAATGCCAACTTCATTCTGCGCTAAGTGTTTGAGGGCTCTCGGTTTTTTTCAAGTCCTTTTGCTGGCCATGGCATGTGCTTGGTGAGTTGGATTGGAGCACCAATCTGACAGCTACCTCCTATCCCCACCACCAAAAAAAGTGCCCCGTCTTTGTCCAGATCAGTTCCCAGATCTGACTACAACAGCTAGTGCCAGCATAGGGAAAGAATGGGAGGAGAGCTTTAGCATGCATATGAGTCAGCTTAGAGAAGTCACGAAATGTGGACTGATGTGAAGTGACTTATGGTTGCAAACATTTGCTGTGTTAGCCAGTGGGCACTCTTTTTATAAAGAGATTTCAGGGAAGAGCTGCTTTGGGGAAAAAAACGCTTTGATTTCTGTGATGATCAGTTTGAAGAAAAGAAAGCACTGCCTCTTCATTGAAGGGGAGGGCAAAAGGCTTTGGTTACTGAATGATCCTCCTTCATGTAGGTAACTAAAGAAAAGAGTTTCTTATTGATCTTCAGAGAGCTGCTATGTCTCACTTTGTCGTGCAGATTATGTTGCTAGGACAGACTGGACTTCTCATGATGGGAGCTGTCAGGTGGCAGGTACAAAGTGTGTGTACTTCAGCATGAGTGGATGAAAGGAAGGTACCACATGCATCTTTCACTAGTAGCTCTTGAGTTCAGGGGCACACAATACATCCAAGATTGTAGGCAAGCAGTGGGACGCAGCTGATTCAATTCAAGACTTACTATCTATTTAGATACTCATAATAGATGCATTGCATTCATGAACAAAATTTGGGCAATGTCTATGTCCTAGGCCGAGAAAAAAATAAAGCGTATTACTTTCAGGTTTCCTTTAAAACTAAGCTGACTAATCTTTTAAATGTTGCCCTCGAAATTGCAAACAGACTTGTAGTCATTGGCCAGAGTATTTTGTATGGTTAGCAGTCAGTCAGCGCTGACTATTAAAGAAATTAATCCTCAAAAAATCAAAATATGCCAAATAGTTGGGGAACAAGTAAAAGCTGACTTTGTCACTTAGCAGATGTGGATTTCTACTTTAAGAGAAAAGCAGGAGGAGCTGTATAGCAGCAAAGCATTTCAGTGAAATTGGTTGGGCTCTGCGTGCGCTGTTGAGGAGGCCTGGGCAAGAGCAGCCAGATCAAGGTTTTCGGAACTTTTGCTTTCATTGGCTATACAAAGGGAATCTTGGATTGCACCCTGTTTGGATAGCAATCACCTTGTGCCACTGAATTCAGCGTGAGTTTTACCCATGGGGTAATTATTATGGCAATTTCAAATGTCCTTATCTGTTTTTTAAGATAAGTGGATGAAACTATGACCCTGTATTCAAGATTTTTTCCCATTATTTTATGCCTTGACAATGGATAACTGTGTTTACTATTGCTTTATAAACACAAACTTGGTTACTAATGAGATGAGTAAAAGGGAGAGGTTTAGCTGGAGTAGCCAGGGAGGAGGAGGTGATTATGTTATGACCTAAGTACATCAGATTTCAGATTTAAATGTCAGAGTGGCAGGCTGTTGTCCAGTAACCGTGGTCATGTTGGGAAGTCACTGCAGATCTGAAAGAGCCGTATTTCTCCAAACTCCAGGGAATGCAGCAACGCCAATCTGTTTACATGGCCTGCTTTGGGATTTGAACTGAACAGTGTGTTTGTGATTGTTTGGTGAAGGAAATTTATTGGAGATACTGAACTGTGCCAAGTTCCTTAACTGAAAAGGAGTTGACTTGGAGTTGATATGTTAATTGATTTCTATGTGTTGTGAATTTATAGTGTTAACCACATATGAATCAGTGTGAAGGGAAAAGCACTGATTTCATAACTCTGGAGAGTCTAGCTAAAGGGGAAAATCAAGGAGTAAAATATAGCATAGAGTACAAGAAGCTTTAAAACTTTCAGGATTTCTCTGAGCAGGCTGCATTGATACCAAACTTGTTCTTCAGGAGTCTGAAAAACTCTTCATGAGCCTAGAAATCTGATCTGGAAACTTCAAAAGGAAACCATGACCCTTCTGGCAGTGTAGGATTAGGACTCATCTATAGCAGGAAATACTCTGATTAATCTGGAAGAAGGTTTACAGCCATAAGCTTACCTTTTATTGGTACCAAAATAATTTGACCATACCTCAGCTTCTGGACAGTAACTGTTAAGAATCTCCCAGCATTACCTTCAGGGGGAGAGTATTTTGGGTCTTTTAAAGTTAGAACAGATCCAAAGAAAGAAGTAAATGGAATGTAGGTGCTTAGATCATAACTGTCATAATGAAAACCCTGCTCAGTGTCCATCTGATCCCTGAGGTACCCCAGCTGCAAAGGAGCCTTGATCTCCAGACAGGTGTAGTAGCACCTTAATGTTGGCAGTTCTGAGTGCTTTAGCTTGATAACGCTTACAAGCCACATTCAACCACTGAGATGTTCTGGTGGCATGTATGGTACTTCCATAATCCAGCAGAATCATGTTCCACGGCTGTCCGGTTTATTTTGTGCTTTCTTTCAAAACCTGGCCAACAGAGGCTAGCAATGCCTTCCCTGCTTGTCTTCAAGATTTGCAGAGTCTGGAAAATGGTGCATGCTTTTGTAGATTATTAGAGCCTGGAAAAAGAAATAAAATTTCAGGTTCTTCTTTAAGGACATGCTTATGTATTCTGTCCACACATTATCACACAAATACATTCCTTAATAAGCAGGGTACAATCGAGATTCCTGTTTATCAATGCTTTTTCTCCTGTGTTCTTTGAGGAGTTTTCACACATTCTAAGAGAGAGAACAGAGACCCCATGTCCCAGAGCAACTAGTATCATGTGGTCAGAGCACTGTTCCAGCGACTGGGAGGAACAGGTTTGATCTCTCTTCAGTGAACCCAGGTGTCCCAATCCTTTGCACTTTGTCCAGCAGCTAGCCTGCCTAAAGGGAATGATGATTGCTGTACCACCTCCCACCCTTAGTGATCCCTACTCAGTTATTGGAAAAAAAAACCCCTATACACTCCAGGAAAACAGAATTTCTTCTATACTTGCTGCAGTGCCAGGCCCTGGAGAGGGGCACATCTGGATCTTATATTTATTTTATTCTTAGTAACTGTAGGTGATATCTTACACAGTGCGCAGACTTCTAAGCAGCATCGAAAATCACCATGATGATAGTTCTGGATCCCACTGCTGAGATACCAAAGTCTGTAGTTCATCAAACCATGATGGCAAAGGGACACCAAGAACATGGAAGATGGTGTCTCTAAAGAAGCTGTCCTATCTACCCTTCATTCCCCTCTTTCTCCCATACCCTGAGCATTTGTGCAGCCACGTGGCAATCTAGACTGGGAAATAGACCAGCTTAAAAACTAACACTGAACAAAGTTGCTCTTAGCTGGCTCATTTCTCCAATCCAGTTCATGCTATGGTCAAAAAACAGTGTGCCATCCCAGGAGGGGGTGGCATGCAGCAGGGTCAATAGGCTCAGCAGGGGCAAATAACAATTTATTTCAGCGGTTCTGGCAGCGTATCATGGCTTAAAGCACTCATCAAAACACAGCCTCATTGTCTGATGTGGTGTAGGATGCCTCAGTGCCATAAAGGAGGTTCCAGATTTTGTTTCAAGGGGCCTACATTTTAGGCGTGACAAAATGTAGTCCTTTTTTCTAGCAAGGCAAGAGAGAAAAATGTACATGGCAAGGAACATCCAGCACCTTTAGATGTCAAATATCTGCTTCTCATAAATGTACAAGTCCATTTCCAGCACAAGCAGAATTATGAAATAAATACTTTATACCAATCTACATTTTTTACAGGAAGGATTCTGAAATGCATCCAGCATGACTTGGGAATGTTTCAGCTTCCCTAAGTTGTGTGTCCCAGAACACGGTAGTATGAGGCAATGCAGTGGTTTAGTAAATAGTCCCAGCACAACCGCCGGAAAGCAAACAATGAAAAAGAAATCATCAAAGATGTGTGTTGTTATGCTTGAATCACATTCCAGTTCTTTGGCTATAAATCACTGCA
This sequence comes from Aviceda cuculoides, assembly GCA_035590195.1. Taxonomy (NCBI): domain Eukaryota; kingdom Metazoa; phylum Chordata; class Aves; order Accipitriformes; family Accipitridae; genus Aviceda; species Aviceda cuculoides. Next base: position 51,834,226 of record JAVJGG010000001.1, read on the forward strand.
TGTTAATGAAATACTTCTTTCAAATAACATTGTTAGTGTTTCAGTGAGGATTATTGGTTTATATGGGCAGAATAAATTCCAGCGTGCAGGCCATTTTACACTGAGAAGATGTAAATGAGAGGGAAGGGAGAGTAGGAGAGGGGGTAGAGGAGATGTGCCTGTCAATAGTATTAGTCTATGCTTTTATTTCATTTTATGAATTAATAGAAATTGATTGTTTATATTTCTTAGGAATAAAAAATGTTGCCTCTGAAAATCCCAGGTGTGTCCCAGGCTAACCACTGGCCATAGCATGGACTGTAACAGAGGGCAAAATGTTTCTTTGGTCTGTCTCTGGCTTGAATGACAGATTCTGAAATTGTCCATAAGAAGAAAATACCTTTTCTGTTTCTTGCCAAGAAGAAAAAGATCTTTTCTGTTTCTTGTAGTTAGCAGGATTTCTGAATGAATACTTTATCGAGATAATCTTTTGGGGAATGTTTAAGTGCCTCAGTCTCTGGAAATGCTTTTTGAAAGAGATTGTGAGGTTTCCCCCTTCTTTTAATTTCCCAAAATTATTTAATACATACCATGCTTCATGAAAGAAACATTTAAGGTCCTGTCTTAAACAGAAGCCATGGTACAGCTGAGATAAATTAAAAACTAAATACATGTGAGTTAAAACATGAGACTTGCTTAGGTAGAGGATATCTCTGTGCAGTAAAGTAATCCCAGTATTATATAGCTTTGGCCTTGACATATTACTGGAAAAACTCAGAACTCTAAATGGTGAAGGAAGGTCACTTTGCCTGAAAAACTGTTAATGAGAATAGAATGTATTAGGTTTAGATTATTAACAACACTGTTTTGGTCAGTGCATCTCAATCCCCAGTTCAGATAAACCCTAGGATTTAATAAATCATACAGAGATATTCCAAGTCTTATCTTCTGTAAGTCTTAACAAACCTAACCTCACCGGGAACATTCTTAAGTAAGTAAGAATGAAAAGCTCACATTTTTAGAGAATGCAGCTTCTTTTTCCAACTTCTGCCTCCATCCTTAAGTCTTTTGGCAGAGCCCAAGTTGCAGAATGCTGAATAGACTGCCTGCAGATATTTGCATGTACTTCATATTCTTTTACCCTCTTTTTATTGAAAGGCTCAATGTGAAGCCAAGGATTGACTAATGGCTGTCTCTTATTCTTCTGTGGAAATCACACTTTCTTCTCCACAGAGATATCTCCACAGACAGGCCCTCCAGGGTATATGTGTAAGATTTCGTGGGTTGTGTTTTTCTTTTCCTTTTTCTTTTCCTTCTTCTTTTTCTTTTTCTTTCCTTCTTCTTTTTCTTTTATTTTCCTTCTTCTTTTCCTTTTTCTTTTTCTTTTTTCTTTTTCTTTTTCTTTTTCTTTTATTTTTTCCTTTTCCTTTTCCTTTTTTCCTTTTCCTCTTCCTTCTTTTCCAAATAGACCGGGGTTTAATTGTTTTGGATGAACTTGTATTTCAATTTATTCCTGTGCTTATGCACATAAAGCAATGTTTTCAAGATAAAGACACAACAGCTGTTGGCCGAGCTCATTTCCAAATGAAGTGTTACTAACTCTTAAGAGCTCTCTGTAGTTTTTTCAGGCTATTTTTTAAACACTGTTTTTTTATGCCACTAATTCTGGCTGAAGATATTTTGCTGTGTCCAGCTCTTAAATAAGTGGCTCATATTCCCTGATACTCTGTTTTAGATCTGACAAGTCATCACGGTTACATGTCAAATCAACATTCAAAATGTCTAGTGTGATGTTATTCACAGCTGAAGGCAGCCTTAGAATACAGTGCATGAATTTGTATTTTTATTATTTCACCACAGAAAACTGACTAACACTTTTGGGGAGGAGAAAACTGTTAATAAATTCAAGTAAAAAAGAGTCATGACAAGAAAAAAAAATATATTGAAGAAGCTCAAATATTTGTTTCAACTCTTCCAAAATGAAAGCATTTATTTTTCATTTCAGACATTTTGGAAAAGAGCCATATTTCATAACTATTTTCTTTTTTAAACTTGAAATGAAAGTTAAGTACTTTAAATCAAACAAAATAAAAAAATTGACCCAAAATCAGTCTGCTTCACTAAAATGTCACTCTCTATTTTGAAATAACAGACTACTTTTTTCCTTTCTGTCTTTTCTTCTTTGTGTTTGGCCAGGAAATAGAAAATTCATGGGTTTTATTTCTTTACTTGATTCTCCCCACAAACGTTTCTCAGTAATTACCTTTCTCAGTATAAGTGTGCAGGCAATAACGGTCTTGTATCAAAGCGTAGGATATTCAACATGCAGTAAAGTTTTGGTAAGATTTGTATCATCCTAGCTTTGGGGGAACAATGATTCATTCAGCTCCACAGCTTCATTACAGTGCTCTAAATTAGGGATATTTATTTTTTTATTTGATGGAGCTGTTAATATTCAGAGAGGACAGAGTATACAGTTTCTAGAATGACAGCCAGAAGTCCTTCTGCTTACATTGCCAGCTTGATAGCTTTTAAAATACTATGCTAAAGTTGGGCTGGGATTCCTATAAGGTACCTGGAGCTGTTCTGCAAATAACTGAGTATCAAAGCCCACACGTATTCCACTTCTATAGAAACACGTATATGAAAAAAATGAGGAAGGCTTAAGTGACAAAGAATTAACCAAAAATTAGGCTAATTTTCATTAGGATAATCCATTCTGGCAATGCTATCAAGGACAGCCTTTGATTGTTTGTTTTTTTTTCTGGCTAAATTTGTATACATAAAGGTACTGAAGATTTGCTTTTGGCCCAAGCGCAGATCACAGTTTTGTCACTTGAATCAGCTACACTGGCTTTGTGATAGTGCAAAGTTTTTCTAGAATTGTATACTCATGTATACATCTTTAAGTACAGAAATTCATGTGCCAATAAGGCATTTTCTGTAGTACTGTTTAAAGACTCCTTACACTGAGAAAAGAAATCTTTCTGACTTACTTGTTCTTAGATCTGCAAGAATTCCCTTTTTACCTTTTCATCTTCCAGTGGCAAGAAATTCTAATTTTCCATTTGTATTCCCGTTTTGATTTTTTTTTTCTGCAGTGCCTGGCGTGGTATTTAGTAATATTTACTGTTGGTTCTTTCTTAGCAAGATAAATATCAAATTAATATCAACCAATTATACTGTAAGTAACAGGGAAACAGAGCAGCAGCTATAATGCTGCTGAAGGCTCAGAATGACTTAGAATGTTAAAGAGCAATTAGCTGGCTTATTTTTATCCATTTTTGACACATTGTATATGATGTAGGTTTAAAAGAACTATAGTTCATAAACGTATTTGTACAATTAAATTAATCTCTCCTGAAACGGATTGCTTCGCTTAATTTCAGAAGTAGTAGGAATAATCCATACCATTATAAAACAATTTCCAGCCAACTTGTGCAACTGGGCATTTCCAGGATTATGACACAATGCCAAGAATATTAGTTAACACCGTACTGAATGCTGTAATCATGGTATTACGTGCGTAAGGCAATGATCAGAGACACCAGTTTGTTTCTTTTTTGCTCACAGAATGTGAATTAGGCCCACGCGTATAAGCAAATCTGTAGCCTCACTCTTCTCAGATGGTTAGAAAATGGGTGACAGAGATCTAATACATCATACTAAATGAAATAAGACAAAACCCCCAAAAAGCTGGTAAAATACTGAGTCACCATGGCATTAGGAAAATTGATTTCCTCAGAAGCTGAAGCAGACAGCAGGAAGGAGGAGTGAAAATGAATGTGCAGTGGGGTAGGAAATGAGTGTTGCAGACATAAAGGGACATCTTAAGCAATGACTGCTGAGACTAATCCACTGAGTATGTTATCACCATATTCATCTATTTGGGTTTCAGAAAGGAATTTAGCATAATACTGCAAAGCAGATTAATGTGTATGGTTAGCTTTTATGGGACTGGAGGTATTGCCCTTGAGCTAGCAAGGCGACTGTAAGACCAAGGACAGATTCTGCCACTACCATACCAGTGTCTAGAATGGTAAGCTAACATTTGATTTCCCAAAGGACAACCTTGTGGAAGATCCCTGTATTCAACTCCAACATTTGACATACCACACAAAATGAGTGAGAGAATAATAAAGCAAATGAAAAGTAGTAGAGGGAGAAATCAAGAGAAAGGGTAAGAAATGGCTGTCCACTTGAGATTCACAGTGTGGGTGGACAGCTTGCCACAGAGTGGGCATGGGTGTGTGTGTTTCTGAAGAGGAAAGCATGCCTTAGCCTGGTTTTTGTAAAATGAGCTGCTGGTGGTGTGGTAATGCTGCAGGGCAGCAAGAAGGCATTAAACTCAAGGAGTCTGAAGGAAATAGTGGAATAGTGAGCCTGAACAGGTAGCCCCTAGTGATTTAGGGATTTTGCCTTTGCCCTGGATTCTAGGACCTGTCCCAGACTCTTTATGTGTTTTACATAGCTGTATTTCTGCAGCCACTGGATAAAATGCATGGCAAGTTCAGTGGCCTCCAGGTTTCCAAAGTGCTGAGTTTAGGGAGGAGTGATGCAATGCTGGGTTATCCACTTCAGTTCCACCCTGGGTCTAATAAATTCCTTTTTTAATTTATCTACAAGGAATATCAATCAGAAACAATGGATTAAGAACACAGAGCAGGAGACATTTTGATGGCCTGCTATAAGGACAATTTTCCCAAAGTATTTGGGTATTAGTATTTAGTACTAGTATTACCTCGCAAGATTATCACAAGTATTTGTGCACAAACTCATGGTAGTATTTTGCTTCTGAAAATTCACTACCTGCCTAGGTACATCTTAGGGTATGAAAATAATTTTAAAAATCTAAGATGTTATGAGATGGACAAATGAATGGGATTTAAAGTAAAACAGGTAAAAACCAGTGGTCAGATATTCAGCATATATATGCTCTGAATGCCCATTGGAGGCTCACTCAATGGAAAGGCTCTTAATTCACACACTTAAATTAGATGCTTAGAGGTAGACTGTGTGAATACCTGTGCTGTGTTGTATGCCAATGAAATTATAAAAATAGGAGATTAAAACAACCCTTTATGAATGCTTAGTTACTTTAATTATAAAGAAAAAATAATTAAAATAGTAAAGGTAAGTGTTTACTTTGTAGGAAATACTCTGTCAATTTTGCAACAACTTATGCAGTATCTCACTGAAAATGTAAAGTGAGTGATTTTTTGCTGTGCTCCTTAATTTAGTTATTAGTTCATTCTGTCCACTTGGTGTATTTTAACTGTTGCCAGGACAGGGATCATTCTCACAGTGCCAGAAAACTGTTTAGTCACATAATTAGTATAGATAAATAAACCATCAGAGAGGAAAAATATTGTTTCCTTTCTGCAGAAGTAATTACTCACTGCAGCTTATTAACTGTCCTTTGCAGGCAGAAATAATTATTTCTACTATTTCATACATGGGAGGTTTTCTTAGAATTACCCATTTATTTAAAGCATATAAGCTTACAGGAATGTTTATTTCCCCAAACTGCTTGAAAACAAAGCCTCTCTTGCAGAAATTGTATCCATGTGGTTGAATGGTCACCAGTGATTTGACTCTAATCTTGCTTTCACCAGTGTAAAAATAGTTAATATACAATGTTTTTTAAAAGTATTGTAATGTAAATACTAGGTATTTCATATAAGTTTGCCTGACACTAATATTTTTATGGACATGTTTACTAAAAAGCAGCACATAATCTTTTAAACCTCTGATTATTAGGTATGTGCATATTACAGGCGTGTATGTATCCTTAAAATCTTCTTAATGTCTGAGCACATCCTGGCACTTGGCATAGCATAAATGTTTAGTTGATTGGATAAAACAGCATTTTGGTAGGTAGGTTTTCTTCTGAGAACCAAACTGTTTGTCTTTGAGGTCAGATGTGACTTCAGCGTTACCAGCTGGAGGAACATGGAGGAACAGGTCTCTGTCTGTACCTGTGATTTGTACCCTGAACCCTCTCTAGGATCTTCCACTGAGCACTGAAGCAAGTTCAGCTTCCCAGCAGAAAGGAAAACTTTTCTGTAATGGCACTGCTGGAGAGCAGCTTCCAAAACATTGAGGGTATTTGAACCTACATTGCTTAGCCACAAAGGGCATGTGCCAGTCAGCAGTCCGTAGATATTTTAGGGCAACTCTGTCATAGTGTTTCCCTTTAAAGCTGCTCCAGTTCGGCTAGTAAACTAAGTATTCCTTGTATCCAAGAGCAGGAGAAAACCTTCCTTCTAAGAACCCTGGAAGAACAAGGCCTGGGTCATATTTTTTACTGCATTGGCTGTTTGATATCTAGTATTCAGTGAACAAGACTCAAGCATCCTAACTGTGGTCCTAAGGGACTAAATTCTGTATATCTGACTCTTTGCATACATTAGTTTTGCAATTGAATATTAATATTTTCACATGCACCCCTGAAATTGTTGCAGTTTGCTTTGCAATGGCTGGAGTTGCAAGTTATTTTTTCTTTTAGGAGTTTCTTGGCAGTCCTTGGAGCCTGTTTGTCTTGGCATCCCCCTACCATATTACCCATTCTTCAGTATCATATTCTAAAAACTGTGTTTACAACATTTTGTGATTTTTTTGTATATTTATGTAGTTTCAAAATGTAAACATAGAAGAACATCCATGAGACACTTGTAAATTTTATGTCTGTATATATTTTTAAGTTTGACAGGTTCAACTATTTTATTTAGAATTACTGTCACTATAGGACTTCAGCTGACAAATATTTTAACTTGGCAAATGTTCAGATTTTTTGTAAGTGAATACATTATACTCTCCTAACATCTGCTGTTAATAATCCCAAATATTTTTGGTTTGTTCCACTTTCACATGAAGTTTTTTGTTTGCTTTTTTTAACTAAAGCACCACTGTACAGAATGGTTAATTCTTATCTCATTGATGTTGCTGATAAAAATGGGCATTGATTTCAATGAGAATTAGACTATATGACAAAGGAGAGTAAGTTTTAAAATATTTAGTTGTAGGACAAAATACTCTCTGAAAGATTAACTTAACACTGTGACAATAAATAGTAAAGCATTGGCCAAATGAGTTCTCACGTTATAAAATTTTTGTAAAATTGCATCATCTGAAGCATATGGGGGACAGAAGAAGTTACAAAATTTGATTAGAAAGTCCTTCCATCTTTCCTTTAAATACAACAAATGTGTGGCAATTTAGAAAACCTGTTTTGTAAATTCGTTGGGAAGTGTGTTTCTCACCAGTCCAGAACATAATGTAAGAGCTTCATAAACTCTTTTCCACAACACACCATTTCTGTCACACTTTTCAGGTCTCACTGAAACAGAAAGCATACAAGAAAAGAGAGATATGAAAAACAGTTTAATATATTCAGGTAGGCCTACCAAATCTCATTGGTTTCTTTCATTTTGGATGCATTTCATATTAAAGCATCTTGTCAAAGGCATTTTAAATGAAATAGGTATTTTAAAAACCTGACTTGTTATTTTAAAAGGAAATCTCACTAACAGCAAATGTCAAACTAGGATTTTGTATAAACTGAAATGTCATCTGGAAAATATATGATTCAATTCTGCGCTATCTGACACTGCAGAGTCTTTTGTTGGAGTACTATGTTTAGTTTTGGCATGACACTTCAAGAAGGATGCAGGCCACCTGGAAAGAGTACAGGGGAGAGGAACAAGAATGATCAAGAGTCGAGGAAACATGACCTACAGGAAAGATGAAAAGAACAGCCTGTTTATTTTTAAGGAGAGACCTGAAGCAAGATACAGTAACAGTTGTAACCTTCCTGCTACAAAGAGGCAGCAAAGAATCTGTTACTTCAGTCTTCTGAAGCAAAAAGAAGAAAAGGGCTGAAGTTGCAGCAGGAAGGATTTTAGTTAATACAAGAGGTTTTGGTTAAGGAAGGTGTTTAAAATGTTAGGAAGATTTAAGCACCAGGAGGCTGTGGAATTGCCACCCCTGCAGGTTCATAAGAACAGGCTACACAAGTATCTGCCAGGAATAATTCAGGTGTAATTATTTCTGCCATGTGGCATATGCTTGGGATCTGATGGTTCTTAAGGTCTCCAAGGAGGTCCTGGAGTGTGGGACAATCCTTCACCTTGTACCTTGACAGCTCAGTTCATGAAAAAAAAAAGAAGTTTAAAGTAAGACAAAATTTGTTTAAAATGAGATAAAAATAAGATAGAACTAGAAGTGGCCTTCTCTCAAAGAACATCAAGTCCAAGCTCCTCCTCAAATGTCATCTCAAAATAAGTTAGGTATTCTGTTTGTCTGGCTGTTCTAAAACTTCTCTGGACTTATGGTTTGAAATTGTCTTCTACTTTGGAACCTAAATTTATATGGGAAGGGATGGGATGATACTGTTGTTGGGCTAACTTTTTCCTTTCTTTAGGTTAAATAGCTCTTCTTCCATTCTCAGGTTTCCCACAAGGTAAATTCAGTCAGTGTAGTCATATTCCCCCCTTTCACATCAGATATTTTAGTTTTTTATCATAAGAAAAACTTAGCTTTAATTGCTTCACTATCTCTTTCCCTGCACTCCTTTTTCCTACACTTTCCACCAAGTAGTTTTTTCTGAATGAGATTAGTTTCTTGCAAAAAAACTCCCAATGAAAGGCCTTTCACTGTGTGCCTTTCCATTTAAATACATCTTTCTTGGTATCATTCTCAAAGCTATAAACAATATAATCGTTATATATTCTATATCACCAATAGTAATATATGAATCTTAGAACACAAAAGCTCTAAATATTTGCACCTTTTTCATTAATTTATAAATAGAAGAAAAATGAAGAATTTAGGTGCTTAATTTTTAAATCAATGCAAGAGATTCTTGACCCACATACACTACTATTATTTTTTTAAAATTCCTTCATCCTCAGTGGTTCATCCATTAAGCTACTGGATTGTTTTTTCTCTCTGTCATTGCAATTAGTCTTATATCACTGCGGGCTTTAGATCACAGTTTGAGAACTACCAAGTTAGGTGTTCACTTCGAATGCTAGTCAAAACCAAAGAATAAATTTCAAACAGTATTTCTTAGCATATGTATGTATGGAAGGAGTTAAGGAATACACACACACACACACACAGAGTGTATATAATATTTGTCTGGGATATGTTTAAATATGGAAAACTTGGAAGAAAGCTTAAGAAAATGCTGTCAGATGAACATCTCCAAGTGCCCACGTACAGCTGTGGAATATCTTCTTGGTGAGAGGTTCTGCTAGGATTTGCAAATGAAAACTTTCCTTTCCAGCTCTCTTGGGAGGCAGATGTATAGGACTGAATGTGTTACTTTATTGACACTGCAAGTTGCCCAGACTTATGCCTAAACTCAATCTGGAGCATATGTCGAATGTTAATGCAACACAATAGCAAATACTGTTTCCTCAAGTATCAAGATATTCACCATACCCAATTACTCGTCACTATAAAACGTACTGAAACCTGTAGAGCTTTTGTTACTGTTGAACAAAGATGAAGTTTATTAATTTGAGGGATTATTTGGAGGATATTATAATAGAATCTGAATCCTTGCTTCAAGACTGGATGACGTCTCGTGATTCCTTACAGCCTTAGTTATTCTGTGACTCTCTGATTCATAAACCATTGTATTTCTGTGGACTTATTAACAGATAGCCTTGTTCCTCCAGGGAGGTATATATTCATTCAAACATTAGACCTTGTATAAATCAAGAGATGCTGTCAGATACTGTCATTATTAGAATTGTTTGCTACTTTATGCCCTTTATTTATTAAGTTGTTTTTTCTAACTGAGGCCTTTCACCATTAACAGTTAACTTTGGTAATTTTTTTTTTTTTATTATTCATTATTGCATGAGTGTCTTTCTCAAGAATTTCAGTATGGTAGTCTATTACAAATCATCTCCAAGTTGGTATGCACTCCTTGCTTTTATGTGTTAGTCACTGTTAACACATTTTTGTGATCTTGTGGGATTGGCAGCCACCTACCACAGAACAGAGTAATTCCCTCTGGTGTGGACATCTGGCTCTGGTATATAAGATCATTAAGCTATCAACTCACATTGCAATATGATCCAGAGTGTTTTGCATGGAATGGCAGATGAAAAGGTGTCCTGTGCAGAGAAAGACATCCACATCATACTTCTTTCAGAAAGAGAAATCTTCGTGTCAAGGATTCTCTTCATCTGAATCAGTAATTTGTCATTTTAGATTACCAGTGAATGATATTTCAGTTTAATTTCCACTTCCCTTTAGTTTCCATTCCTTCCCTCATGCCTCTTGATTGTTTCTAGGTTCCCAGAAGATACCAGGAATATGTCACAACTCCAAACCAGCAAAGGCTAAGTGCCAGTCTTTTTCAGCTAATGAGAAATGAATGCTCCAGAGCAATGCACTCAGCACTGTCTCCTCCATTCACCACCACCCCAAAAGTTTATACTGTCGTCTTCACAACTCAAGTCCCAGGTAACCTCAGATGCATGTCTTGGATGTTGATGTTTAGAAAGCAACAGACTTCTACCAATATGCTTTCACAGAATAATGTTGAATTAGGTCTCATTCAAAAAGCTTGGACTCTTATATATTGGGCGTTAAAGCAGAAGACAAGTACAAAGAAAGCACCAATCCTCAAATCTAGAGAGAAGAAAGAGTAGGGCTCCAACCTCTATGCAATAAGACAAGACCTGGAGCACAAGTCTTATGAGGAGCGTCTGAGGGAACTGGGGGTTTTGTAGTCTGGAGAAAAGGAGGCTGAGGAGAGGCCTTATCGCTCCCTACAACTACCTGAAAGGAGGTTGTAGTGAGGTGAGTACTGGTCTCTTCTATCAAGTAACTAGTGATAGGATGAGAGGAAACGGGCTCAAGTTGCACCAGGCGAGGTTTAGATTGGATATTAGGAAAAATTTCTTTACTGAAAGGGTTGTCAGGTATTGGAACAGGCTGCCCAGGGAAGTGGTGGTGTCACTGTCCCTGGAGGTGTTCAAAAAGTGTGTAGACAAGGCACTTCGGGACATGGTTTAGTGGGTATGGTTGATGGTTGGACTGGATGATCTTAAAGATCTTTTCCAACCTAAACAATTCCATGATTCTATAAGTCTCTGGAGTGCTTTCTTGTTTTGCTGACACAGGAGCTGTAAAGTGTGGTGGGACAAGCAGTGTGGTGGGATGTTCAGTGTGGTGGAGACTGGTGAACAAACTGGCAGGCAATATCCCTGGCCCCAGCATCCCACTCTGGTAGCTCACTAGCAGGGCAGGAAAGAGGTCAAGAAACCACCATGCCCTGAATGTCCCAGGCTGGTCAGAGGGAGCCAGCGGGCTGCTGTCAGCTTTCTGGGATACCTGAGTGGAAAGTCCCAGTGCCACACCTTGACATTAGAATGCATATGAGCTTTGTCGGGAGCGAGAAGCCATATATACGTTGTACACCTACTGCTGCACACCGAAGATTCAAACTTGAATGGGTAACACATGGGTGTGCTCAACAGGATTGTTAACATAGGTGAACTTTATTGGAAGAACAGGTTTGCTTTCATCAGTGAGTGCTGCAGTGACAGGTCAAGACATTGGGATTTTGGTGGAAGGTGCCTTGCTACTCTGATGCAGGGGAAAGGCTCTCACTCAACTCAGTTTCCCCACAGTTCTCCCCTTCATCATCTGCCCAAGTTGTAGGTGGGAGGAATGGGGGGATGTGTCTGTGTATACAATGTAGCTAGGCACTCATCACTATGTTAAGACTGGAGTGATGAAGAGTATCTTCCTCATTGGTATAACAGTCATCTATGTCAAACATTTTTGAGTAGGCACAGAGTCCTCCACCCTTTCCTTTTCATTTATTTTAATTTGATTGTGTTCATGGCCATAAGCACATCTTTTTCTACAGCTCCTGACTCAGAAGTTACAAATGTTATCAGAACTGGAGAGCAGACTCTTCCAATGGCTGCTCAGGAGTGCGGAGCACCAGACTATTTTCCATACTCTCATCTTTCCCCCTTTCTACTCTCCCACTCATTCACAAGGAGCAGCTGCGGCATTCACTTTCAGCCAGAAGGGAAGACAAGCAGACAGCTGTCATGCTATGAATCAGATTTTAAACTGTGGGTTGGAGAGGAAGATTTTAGCTTTATTTCCCACTTGCAGAACAAAGAGCATCTGTTTTTGACACTTGCAGTTTTATGCTGATCTGAGAGTTTGACTTGCAATTACAGATTCTGTGGAGGGAAACTGAATTCAAATAGCCAATGTAAAATATTCTCCTTACATTTTTTTTCATTCATTAGGTCACTGTGAAATTAAATTCAAATTATATACAAAAGAACAGAATGTTTAAATGAGAATGAGAGGTAGTGTGTGTGATTCTCTTCGGTCCTGTAAATGGTGTGACTAGAAACACCATAAGCAGTTAGACTGGTTATTAGTTTTATTGGTTTATGGAATTTGAAGACAGTGAGTGCTGAAGAATGAACAGACTTTGGCTTGAAAAGTGTTCATGTGTGCTGCAGTAGTGAGGGATAGAATGGTTTCTTGGACATGCTGGGAATCAAGAGAGCCAAAAGTGAGTCACATGGACGACTGCAGACATCACATTTAATTGTGTAATAGTACTGCAGCAAGCACAATTGGAGCAGGCTTGCTGACCTCACAGCTGAAAGCACTATTTAAGATCTGGCTACCAGATGTTCCAATAGGATCTAGCCAGCTGCTAGCAGAGGTTACCCTGAGTGTTTTAACAGGGAATATTTACAGCCTAATAGTTCGGAAGAGATGATTGCACTCATTTTCTTTTCTGCCCTGCTGTGGGACAAGGCTCAAGCATGGGGATTCAAGGACGGAGTGCTGCATAACTCTATTTGGTTAGGTAAGAAATAATTTAATCATCAATGTTTTGCTGCAAAAGTCACTGTGTTTGTCTAGCAGTATAAAAATGAGCACCTAGCAATACAAAAGTGAGCCATGCATTAATGTTAGCAAAATCCTGCACTGAATTGGTGATCATTTTATCTCAGTACTGACTGTAAGTTTTGTCCTTATGAGCTTACTACTTTTACTATTTCTCTGAAATGCAGGAAAAAGTAGTTATGGAATATTTCATCTGAATGTATTTTCCTACAGTGTGAGGTAAAGTGAAAACAGCATTAAATAACGGTTGCTTCTGATGAAGGAAAACGAGTATGAAAAGAAACATTTGCCAAAAGAATGAATTACTTTCTGCATGAACATACTTCAGATGCCTGGGGTCCTACACATGAAACTAAATGATGTGGAAGTAATAGCAATAATATTTCATAGGTTTCTAGGAAGGTACAGAAATGTATATGTTTTGGCCATTGGTTTGTTCACATCATTAAACAGTGGAGAGAAGATTTCAAAAGGGCTGTAGAAAATGCTGTGGGAATAGTTTCTTATACCTCAAGTGGGTTTAGATAGCTCTTAGAGTTCTTTAAGAGATCTTTATCCAATTTAACAGAAAAACATATTCAGAATATAGTCACAAAAAGGGTGCCAACACAAAAACATGCACCGAGTGGTCCATTTTATAAACAAATATTTATGAATTCCTTTATCCTCTCTGGAATGTTGTGTATTTCTTTAGGGATATTAAGGAATTCCTGTAGCCGGTACATGTTTCTGTTGTGCTCAGATGTTTCATGAGGGATTGGGGCCACGTTCTGTTAGCTGGTGCAGCAACGTCGTCACTCCACTCCCTTCTCAGAGCACCATGTAGACTAACAGGAACATAAATGAGAAGTAGAAGTGATCTATATTGTTTTCCATTTGACTGCACATTTTTAATGACTTCTTGTTCCTTCTAAACTTGGAACACGCCTGCTGTGTCACATAGTTGCTGAAGGTGCTCAGGTGGGGGAGAGCTCCACGGCAGGACAGCTTGGCAGCTTCATGCACCACCTCAAGTGGCTGCTATTCAGAAAAGGATGACAGAGAAAAGGTCTGTGTGAGAAACAAGCAAAGCTTGTATTCTTAGCTGGGATAACTGTAAGGAGATACAGAAGATAAGTAGGACTGAGGCTGTGTTAAGCCCTGATAGTAGGGGCAGAGAAGTTGAATTTGATACAGGCTGTGATGGGTATTCCTGTAGAGAAGAGATGTGCTCAGAGCAACGAGAAAAGGGGCTTGCTGTGTCAGGCCCCTTGCTTAATCTGTAGCCTGTTCAGGCTGTCCCTGCAGAAGTGAACAGCACATGGCCGCGCACAGGTCCTGTCTGTGGTTTAACCATTCGCAAGTTCCCTGGCACAGTTTTGCTCTCAGCCAGCCAGTGGTCTTCTAAAGAGTACTACAGTGCCACGCCAGGGAGAGCCGGGCCATGGGCTATCCCTGGATGAGACCACCCTGGTGATGGGGAAGAGAGCTCAGGCACACACCATGCCATTTGCACTCAGGGACCCATCAGAGAATGGGTCCTGGATGTTCTGTTTGCAAATATTGGTGTATCCACATGACTGTTGCAACAAACCACCCTGGACGTAGCTTTGATGGGCTTCTATAACATAAATGTGAATGTGTGGTTACGGTGATCATTTAAGCAGTTTTATGAATTGAAGTCAATTTGAAGAAAAAATTTTCTAGTTCTTTAAAATGAGGAAACAGTGTTAACTGGAATGCATAATAAAATTGTGGTTTACTACACCTTTAGCATTTATCATGAGAGTAAATAAAAATAAACGATGGGGTAAAAACTGATGACTTGCTCTAAATAAACAAACCCATGCAAAATCTGGAAGCACAGTGTGCAACTTTGAAATAACCCACTCTGCTTTCTTATCTCTAGGACTCTGTTGAAGCTTCTTTAGAAACACACCATCTAGTGTAACTACACCAGCAAAATTATTGAAAAAAACCTCAAAATGCAGTTAATTGAATTACCCATGGAATTCAGTGACATTATATAAAAATGAAGAAAAATTGGCAAAATCACAGCCATCCAACTTATACACCTTTGTATTAAAAAAACCAAAAAGTGTAACTTTGACAGTAAAACAAGTAACCCCAATCTCATACTCACTATGCACAAGCATTAAAGCAAGACCCCTTCCCTTGAATAAACCCTAGGAACGCGTAGTGACATCTAAGCTTTGCTTACCTCCCGTTCTTCTGGTAAAGCACTGTAAAGACCAAATTGAAAATGAAGGGAGTTTTCCATTTTACCTTTCTTCCTCAGCAAATCATTAGCACAAATATAAAATCTTGAATTACTGGCAGTCTAGAAATGCTCATGTCTTTTACCTTTCTTCTTGTTACAAAACATCTTCTGTTTTCTCAGTAAGCATGCAGTTCTGCTGCAGCTGACTGTATTGTCTTCCTTTTAATACCTTTCTTGTGTGAATGGAATTTTATTGTTGCTCATTTTTGACACAAGCACATTATAACCAAAGGTTTATTGTAAACTGATGAGAGGATAGGAGCAGTCTTGCCCAGATATTCTTATATGCTTATTTGAGTGCCAGTTCTTAGTGCCAAGAAGTAGGTTTCCCAGGACAACTGCTGCACTCTTTGTGTTCAGAATTTCATCCCCATTCACGCACCATATGTCAGTGCGGTTTAGGGGCCATAACTACCCCGTTTGGTGGAGTACTCCGAGTATGACCGTGCATGTTAGCAGAAGCCCGTGCTAGTAACTCTACATGGCCATGCTCTGCTTAAAAGTTGAATATTTCTTTTTATTTAGCATTTAGTATTTGTGTCATGCATATTGAGGGTACTTTATTAGGCCAAATTTCATGCTTGTTGTGTTTGTGCAGAAAAGATTGGCTACATTTTACCACCTCCTGCTGCTGTGGGTGAGTAGAGGGTCGCTGTCCTTGCAGGATCCTGCTGTCTCTGGAGTTCAAGGAGAGATTTTAAGAAATGCAAGCTGGAAGAAACATGTCCTGTCAGGCATGTAACCCATGGCTTTTGAGTAAGAACCAAAGAAGAAAAGTAGGCGGAGAAATCCCCAAGAGGACAGTCCCAATATGCAGGTTTTCAGACAAGTTGAGAAAGAACTTTGTTAAAAGTTCTCACTGTTGTCCAGGAAGAGATTTCAGGCAGGTCGGATAAAGAGAGCAGCCTTCAAGCAGAATCCCCCATCAGAGAAGATGCCCAGCTGAGGCTGGAACAGGTTGTACTCTGTAGTGTGGGCCCCCTGGTCTATGAATCATATGCGTTCACAGTGGTAGGCATGCACTTATGCTTGCCAGTAAAAACAAAATTTCATGCACGTTTATCTACACAGCCATGATATTGCTTCCATAAAGACTAATGGTAATTTGTCCATGTGTGTGTGTGTGTGTTCATGTATGACTGTGAATATGTGTATATATGTATATACATAAGCAGATACATAAATATTTAAATGTATATTAATAGTTAATGAGTACAATGCTTTGACCTAGGTCTGGTTTCCCTGATGCAGTGTATCTTTCTGCACAGCCCCTAATGTAATTAAGAGGGAGGGGAAAAAAATGCCGGTGAAAGATCTGGTCAGTTAATTAGGATATACTGTTAGGGAATACTGTATCATTGAACTGTGACACACCAAGCCAGCATCAAATCTCAAAGCTTGGTGGAGTACATGTGTGTGGTCTATCTTTCCAAAAGCTACCTTTGTCATGTTACAAAGGAGTAACAGAGATACATGTTGGTGATTGCTCTCAGTGGGGTGACACCACCCACCAAGACCTTGCACGAAGACTCAGCGGTGCTGCTGTTGGTGGAACAGCCCTTGCAGAAACTGCGAAGATCGGATCTTTCCAGCAATATTCTGACAAACTTGGTGCCTGTCCATAGTGACATTTCAGCATCAATAAGTGGGGGTAGATACCTTTTGAGGGATAAGATTTGAAAACAATATTGCCAGGTGAAAAAGTCAGAAGAATGACTAAAAATGGTAAGTTTTTACTGTTTGCTCCAAGAGTGATGAGTCCAAACAGTGGCAATTCCCCGTGAATGCCTGGTGGTACATCCAGCAGTAGTTCCAGGGAAGGAACAGGGTGGATCTTGCAAAGGTGGCTGCCAGAGCGATGGGGGTTTTATCAGCAAACGTCATTGACAATAAACTTGAAGACTGCTCTTGCTTTGGCTGTGACTGGTCACCTTTGTAAAGGTGACAAACCATGGAATTCAGCTGCCCCTTACCCTTTGACTTGGTGTAGGTGGGGCAGCTCAGCTAATCCCAAGGACTACAGTCTGTGTTTTTCAATTCACCTTCCAGTTCACTTCCCTGTGAGCTGCAGTGATCAATAATGTCAATTCCAGGTTCTCCCCTGAGTGTGCAGTGAGCCTAAAGGTGTGCTATTTTCTGTAGTACTCAGATCTTCAGTTCATGCATACTGAATTGTGGTGGATTGACCCTGGCTGGGCGCCAGGTGCTCACCAAAGCCGCTCTATCACTCCCCCTCCTCAGCTGGATGGG
>JAVJGG010000001.1:51851726-51862667 GCA_035590195.1 Aviceda cuculoides
GCTACCAATACAAAGCACAGCACTATGAGGGCTGCTATATGGGGAGAATGAACTCCATCTCAGCCAGACCCAATACATGAATCCAATACAGTCATACTGTAAAGAAGCAGTTAGTGGATTTATCAGGTTAGACGTGATAGACTGTTGAGTGAATGAAAAATAATACTTCCTATGAATAATGTTTTAATTAAAATAGATTTAAAAAAAAATACAGCATACCATTATTCCACAGTTGTTAGTTGTGACTCTTCTTTGCAATGGAACTGGCTTCTTCAGAAAGATTTTTCCACAGAATATATGTTATCCCATGCTCAAGCCAGTGACATTCCCAGCAATGTTACAGAAAGTGGCTCTCAGTCTTCTGAGACTATAATCAGCAATATAATTTACTTTACTGGGCACAAAGCCAGTGACTGTGGGTCCAAAAACTACATTGGCAAACGTCATTCTGTATCTAATAAGGGATCTTACCATTGGTAACCACAATTCGGTGGTGACCATGTTTTTTTAAAAAATACCCTAATCTAGCCAAAACTACTGACTCTAAGTATGTCCCTAAAAAAGACATTCTTTTTCTTCCCATGGTACAGATAACTACTGTAAAAAATTATTCCTGTTTTTTTGCGTCTTTTTTCAGTCCTGTTGGCTAGTGATAGCTACAGACAGCCATTTCTCTCAGATTATTCTAAATATAAGAAAGACCTAAAAAAACCACCATTCAGATTAGATATGCAGATTGGTTCCGAGACAGATTTCCATACATATGGCATCAGATAAGTGCAACATGGAAAGATTATAAAACTTGTAGTAGTACTGACAGTTTCTAGGTTTCCCTGGAAAGCTGCTTTATACTGTACTTGCAACAGCAAAGAAAAAAATAATGAAGAAAGTGTATTCATTTTCTGTGCAGCAAAAATGTCTGCCAGCAATTGTTCTGGTCCTGCCCTTTGTGACACAAGCTCAGATATTTTTATTTCACATTTTTATTCCCTTTAATTTCTGCCTCTCCTCTATCCAAGTAGCTCTGATTTAACTTCTCTGGAGATTCAAAACAAAACTCTGATTCATCTTACACAGGCACTTAAAGTTACATCCAAATGTATGCTGTGATAGCAATCCAGAAGGAGCTTCCCTGGAGTCAGACAGGATACACGGAACTAGTGATGCTGACACCAGCCAGTTGTTCCCATAACTACTGCCTTCTGAGTAGTCCTAGGGGAGTCCTTCCCTGCGTTTGTTGATTTTCTGTTTTTCAAAACTCACCAAGCTCTGACTAGCTCTGTTTTTCAAGACTTCTCCCAAACAAAAACATACCTTTGGGTTGCAAAAATATGCTTTTGGGTTGGGAGGGACATATTTTCCTGACATTTTCCAAGTGGCACAGCTACTAGCTGAACATTTTGTTTCTCTTCTCACCTGGACAGTAGCCTGAAGTGCAGGTCTTGGGGAAACTGCTGGAGGCGGTGAGAGCACCCTGGAATGTGGGCCAGCTGAGATACAATACCAAAATCATTTATTGCTTTGGTCCCACAGAACGAGCAGCTGGAGTGTATCACAGGGAGTCACGCTCTGGGAAGTACCAGCTCACCTATGCAGAAGCGAAAGCAGTCTGTGAATACGAGGGAGGACATCTAGCTACCTATCAGCAGCTGGAAGCGGCAAGAAAAATAGGTTTGAAAAAAATCATGGCTGTTCACTTTTCACATTGCTCATTCATAATGTTGCCAGTCTTGTATTTTCATGAATGTTACAAACTCTGGGACTGAGGGACTTGTAAACTCCCTGGATTTTTGCCCAAGTTGCTTGCAATTTCCCCCCTCAGTAACAGAGCATGACTGCGCTACCTACAGAGCTGTCAGGATAACATCTGCACATAGTGCTATGCATCCCCCTGAGCTCTGGGTGCAGCACAGTCCTGGAACCAGCAACAGCCAGCGGAGAGCCGTCTGGCTGAGATGGGAAGCAGCAGTACCTCCCCAGCTACAGCACCTGGCTGCTGCTGGGGGCTGCAGATGAAGGTGTTTATCCCCAGGGAGCTTCTATGGTAAATGTGCATTGCTATTTTTCATACCATCAGTCAAGATGTTTTCATAATGTTTATTCCAGCCATATTTGCTCTGAGAGAGAGTGAATGGTGTGCTTGGAGTGAAAAGTGCAGCTGAGTGAGGGCTTTACTGTATTTTTATTTGATTCCTAATAAGAAATGATCGATTAATTCAGAACATCAGGAAAACAATGGAAAATATCCTCCACTCTAGAAATTTGCAGGCTACGCCGTTGAGTCAGAAGCTGGCTCTCAGCGCCAGCGCACATGTAAAAAGGGTACTTTTGTCTCTTCTGAGTAGCTCATAGTCGTAGGACACCACAAATATGTTCCAGTTCGTCTCCGTGAAAACATCGAATTGGTCTCTACCAGACAGTGAATAACATTGCATTCTTTGGCTATTGTTTTTAAGTTCTCAGCCACAAAATGCATTAGCAGGATCTTTTAGTTTAGCAAGAAATACTTGAGGCATTCCAGGTATTTAAATTTAAATTGAAAGTAATTTAAGTAAATACTTCATTTTCTTAGCTGTCTTCTGTATGTAGTGTTTTATTCACTCTCAGAACTTAATGCTGCAAACTCTTGAGATTTGATTGAGTAAATCTGTATGACTTCAAAAGGGAAACAAAGAACGCGCTTATATAACTCATCCAATGTATAATTTGGTTACAAATGCTGGTACAGCACTTAAAACTCACTACCGGGAAACTATATAGTCCATCTGCATTTGATTTTTGTTTCCAAATGAAAAACCAATAATCATATTGTGGAGAACACAATGCAATTTTATATTCTGTGTTTCAAATTATCCTCTCAAAGTACTGTTCTTTCCTGGAGTTCAATTTCTATTAGGCCAATTACATCCAAGTCATTGATCAGCTTGAGTAAGGGTTTACTTACTTGAATAAAAAGCAGAGTTTCTTGCCTAGAATTGATTTATCACATCTCTGTCTCATTTTCTCCCTGTTGCAGGTTTCCATGTATGTGCTGCTGGCTGGATGGCGAAGGGCAGAGTTGGTTATCCCATTGTAAAAGCTGGAGCCAACTGTGGCTTTGGAAAAACCGGTATTGTTGATTACGGAATTCGCCTCAACAGAAGCGAGAGATGGGATGCCTACTGCTACAACCCTAACGGTGTGTTCAAAAAACAACCCATTGCTCTTTGGGTCTAAGATTATGACTACTCACCATATTATCTGGCTGTGCAAAGGCACCCTGGCTCTGAATGAGTTGGCTTCAATACCATAAATGTGCTGTCTGAGAAGGGAGGTGTATAGATACACATTTATTTGGAGCCTTGACTAAGCCCCTTCTGCTATTACCTATAGCTGATCTGGCTTGCTCAGAGCTCTGTGTCTCTGCAATGCATTGTACCATATGCAACAGGGCCTAAGCAAAGTCCTTTCAGAAACTAAAAATGTAATGATATGCTGTTGTTGAGTAAAAAGGTAAGTAATATTTCCAACATGATGTGCAAACGTCTTGTTTTGTATAAGAGTTTACATTTAGCTTACATTTTCATTTAAATAACTAATCCGAAGTGTTTAATGTGGGAATAATTTTCCAGACATTTTGCCTGTAAACCCTTATTCCTTCTTTCTCATGCCTGAGATGATAGAACAACTTTTGAAAATGCATGCCATGTCTGGGCCTGAAACACCTGACAGATCCAGCTTCCAGCAGTGCCTTGTGTGTGCGTATGCATGTGTGCATGTGTTAACTAGGTGGAGAAAAGTGGATCTCCAAAGCAGATCGGGAGACACAGTTCGAACATGACTGGCAAGACTTAACCAGATATGGGACATCTCTCCATTCCCCTCCATTCAATACACTGCAGATGACTAAAATATTGGCACGGCTACTGTTTCAGTTTAGCTTGGTATCACTTCATACAGCAGGGAAGACAGAAGAAGTAGGCACCAACAAGAAAAGCAAAGCTTAACTTTGTGCACTGCTCAGCTTTCCTACTACTCCAAGTGTACTACCCTGCCTGGCAGAGCCAAAAGTTGGAGTTGTCCATGACGTCTGTACAGCTGTGCACATTTTGTTTGTGCTCACAGGGCTTCAGCTTGTTTATGTTAGCTGGGCAGTTGTTAATCAAATAGCTCTGTGGGGTGGGGGACATTCACAGATGTTCAGCATACAAAGAAAACTGCAAGAGAGACTACTGCATTCATTATTACTTCATGTAAACTGTCAGCCCGACTTTCTCCTTTGTCAGCCTTCTCTGGGCTGAGAGGTAGTTACTTTCCAAATGCTCTGTTTGGTTAGAGGGCAAAAGGAAAGCAGAACTGCCAACAATCAGCAGAGGGCTTGAGTCTCTCCCATTAAAGGGATAAGTATTCACGCTTGATGAACAGTCTTCTACAAAGCCTGGCAGGGTTGTCTGTTTGTAGGTAGAAGACAAGTAGCCTAGGGGAGCAAAGACAAATTTCTGATTGAACTGAGCCTATGCTCTTCTCTAGGATGCTAAATATGTCAAGAGGAATGTGTGGAACTGTTCGCAAGTTTGAAGTGTACATCCAACTAGCAGTGATCTGGAGCTGAAAAGCACAAGACTTGCGGACAATGTACAGACTGAGAGGGTTAATCACACTATCCAGCCTAAGGCCCCTAACTCACATGCCCTGAATCACCCTTAGAAAGTACCTCCCTCTCCCCCAGGTCTGAACTTGGGGAACTATGACAAATCCTAAAGTCAGGCAGTGTGAGGTACCCAAATTGGTTGGTCCCACTGTTAGGGATCTGGTAAAGTTCAAATGTCCATTGAATCAAATGGGAATGAATGTTCTTCATCCCAAAGGGAGTGAAGAGCTGCAGCAATAACAGGAGTACAATGCAATATACATGATCACTAGCCTTTATAAGTTTTCTTGTAAAGACACACTTTCAAGAGGTTTCTGAAGAAGAAAGGATGAAACTGAATGCCAGTGTGACTTGCAAGTACACCTGTAAAGCTTACAGTTTCACACAGCCAGAAACCCCATATGCCTTTTATATTACACACTTAGATGTGGCCCGAAGTCCACGGAAGTCAATGAAATATTTTCCTCTGAATTCAGTGAGGTTTGAATCATGCCTCTTGTTTCCAAATTGTCTGCTCCCAAAAGCTAGGAATCACTGACATTTCTTGTGAATGCTGAGTGCTTGAATGTATGAGAAGTGCTATCATGCTGGGTGTTCCTATGTGCTTTTCTATGGATCTGCTGGGTCAAAGTGCACAAAGATTTGAAGCACAGCCATATCCAGAATGAATACTTACACTCTGATGTTTTTATTTTTCTCTTAGGAAAAGAATGTGGTGGAGTCTTCACAGATTCAAAACATGTTTTTAAGTCACCAGGCTATCCAAATGAGTACGAAAATGACCAAATTTGCTACTGGCATATTAGAGTAAAGTATGGACAACTTATTCATCTACAGTTTCTAGAGTTTGATGTTGAAGATGACACTGCTTGTATGGCTGATTTCTTGGAAATCTATGATAGCTATGATGATATCAATGGCTTTGTGGGCAGGTAAAGCAATTCCAGCTTTAATATGCAAATAATAAAATGATTTCATTTTTTCCCCAGAACATTACTTCATAAGAAGACTGTGTTACCTTATCCAATTAGCACCTCTGATATGCCCATAATACTTGTAGCAGTAGTTAGTACCCGACTTATCTTTCCTGGCAATTTACTTTACTGTCATTAACACAGGCCTGTGAAGAGTTTAAGAGAATTACACTTTGCCCTTTTCTGCTTTGTTAAATTACATGAAAGAAAGCTGCAAGACTTTTTAGTTAGCTGCTTATCTTAATTCTCTATTATTTTATGGGAATAACTCCTATCAATCTCAAACAATATTTTGTATTTGCATATTTGGTTTAATTGAAAGGAGGGAGGTGGGGTGTTAAACTGTTAGCAAAAATGTGTTTAATTTAAATTACTATTCGCTACAGAAGTAAAATATTTTCTAACAATATCGGAACAGGACAAGTGTTATATATCATCTCTCTTACTAGATTTAGTTTCCCTCTTTGTCTAATTCTCACTTCCTTTTCTTCGATGTCATATTTTTGCTTGGGCTTTAGCAGTCATATTTTAGTATGAAGTACCTCAGTTTTCCACAACAAAAAATGAACCAGAAAAAGTGATACAAAACACTTCCCAATTCCTGACACTTTTCACATGCTCTCTACAAATCATCTGTAGCAAAGCAAGGATATAGTCCATTTGTTCTGCCTTTACAGATGGTTTTACATGTTCCTCTTCACAATGTTCTTCCTTTCTTAGCCTTGGGCCATTGTTCTTTTCCTTAACACCTTGTTAAATTGCTCTTTGTCTTGTTTTGCATCATTTACTTCCTGCATATATTGAAAAATGTGTTTTTCCGTCCCCTAAACCTTACTATAAGATAATGACAAAAATCCTTTAGGCAATTGCTTTAATATATAGCGGAGAATTACATACACTGAATACCTAGAACCAATATAGCCCCATGAGCCACAGCTCCAAAGGCGAGTACAGCCTGAGAGCCACCATTCAGTGTAGGTCCCCATATAGCGGGGTATGGCATATTTGCTGTGTTGTTTAGTCATGACCATTTATATTTTTTTCCAGGTTTTGTGGAGATGAGTTGCCAGATGATATCATTAGCACAGGTAATAATACATTTGCACTCTATATGGTAAAAAAATCAGCCAAAAGCACCTTTTGTCTCTCTAATAATGTATAGTAAAGATGTCCAAAGACACAATCTCATCTTCATGGCCAGCATGTCATAAACTGCTATTCCAAACTGCCAACAAGCTCTTTCATCAATGCTATTACTTCTAAACAAATGTAAAAGAAAAAAAGTCTCATTAGAAGATAACCAGGGTGCATCCCGCTGGCCTTACAGAGGTAGTACACCTACGCGTGTTACAGGGTTTTCACACAGGCAGCTTTATACAGCAGATCTGTATGCACACAACCTTCATGCACCAGTTTTTCCCAGAGCAAGGATTGCAAGAACACTTCCAAAGCTGGTTATAGACATCACTCTGTGTGTGTGTGTGTTTAAACAGCAGGTCAGGGTCTGATTACATGTAAATCAAAGCCACTTTTACCTCTCTTTGCTCAAGCGTCGCAAAGTCGCTGTAGCACAGCTGTCACACAGGCTACCTGTGCAAGGATGTAGCCATGTTCCCTGGGATAGTCTACGGATAGTCTGTGCAGAAACTCACATAACCACACTGCAGCCCACAGCTGTAACCAGCAGAAAGAGAAGAGAATAGTTGAATTGTGCCATCCCTGACCTCCCAGTTTACACGGGCGTGGTGGAGATGAGCAGATGACCCCCATGGGAGAGCAATGTAGCAACCTCACCCCTGTGTCACCTAGAGATCCATGAGGGTCTATGCCAGATGTGTCTCACACATGAAGCGTGACATTTCACAGGTAGAGAGAAGCAGAGCAGCACTTTGAAGAACGGGAAAAGCTTTGCAGGAGGCACTAGGGTACAGCAAAATTTTATCAACCTCTGGGCTCTGCAAACAAAAAAACCTGATGAAAATCTGCCTGGTTTTCCATGGAGCTAATGGAACTATAATCATCCCAGGCCACAGCTCAGAAGTAGACAGACCAGGTGGATTGCTCTAAAGATCTCAGAAGGAAGCAAGATAGAGCACTTTAAAAATAACTCTGAAATATCCCATTTTTATGCCACCCAAAAATGTAACCTTTCTTTTTCTTTTTCATGTCCCAGGCAATGTTATGACCTTGAAGTTTTTGACAGATGCCTCAGTGACTGCTGGTGGTTTTCAGATTAGATATACTACTATGGACACACCTTCAAAATCAAGTGAAGGAAAGAATACAACATCCCAAGGAAAAACAAACTTCTTATCTGGAAAATTTGGTATTATGTGAGCAGAGTAATGAGATACACTCATTAAGAAACATGGTTTAGAACCCAATTCAGATATCTGTTTCTTCAGATAAGACATTTTCTTCATATCTTTCTGACATTTTGTTTTCTGCCTTTATATACCTTTTGTTAATAAAGTATACTAGGAAATAACTTATAAAATATACTTACATGAATAATAGAAGACTATTTTTAGGTTACAAGTACTGTAAAAATCTAAGAATTCATTGTTAACACAGATTTAAAAATTATTTTTCTATATAAACTGCTCCTTCTCCTCATTTCTTGCACTTGAACAAACTGTTTGTGTGACCATTTCAATTATTTTTAAATTTAATATGCTGTTCTCTCCTTTTTTTTGTTGTTGTTTCTTTAATTGAGAAGCAACAGGTCTTGAACTGATATGGATCAGAACCAAGGGGTGTACAGGAATTACCTGCCTGCCTGGAAACCCCTATGGAGCCGGAGGTGTGACGCTGTTTGGGAAAGAGTTTCTTTCCTGAGCCGGCACTCCTTCTCAGCATCCCCCATTTCAATTTTTTTTAAATTTAATATGCTGTTCTCTCCTTATTTTCTTTGATTTCCACATATTTATTTTTTAGATTGTTGCTTTGTTTCTTCATGTTCTCTACACATTATTATTTTTTTTTAATTAACTCATTTCCCTGAACTCAAAAGGTTTTTAGAATAAGCTTATTTTTTAGATGCATAAATTCATCTTGTGGATGGCCTAGCGACCACCTATGTAATTCTCTGAAGCCAGAGGATTGGGAAGCAGCATGAACAGCACAGAATCAATTATATTATTGTCATAATTTTGTTGTGAGATTAATTAGAAACTACTCAGTGAATTGTGTCAGGTTTTCCTCATCCAGAGAAGATGTTGAAGTCCTTTCACTTCTCTTATTTCACTTAGTGAAGAATCAAATTAAAGACTTGGTAATGATAATAAAACTGGTGAGATGAAGCATCAGAAGAAATTGCTAACTCAGTATCAGCAAATCTGTTCAGAAGAAACTGTCGAGATGCTGTATGTTGTTTACACGGGTTTTAAGAAGACTGTACTATTTTGAATTGATGAACATAAAGCATTCTCCATGTTTTTAACTTCCGTTTAAATTCCTCAGTCTGAAGCAGCATTAAAGCTACCTCTGTTTTAATCATCCTGTGTTTCCAATGAATTATTTTTATTTCTTGAGAACTTTTCAGACTTTGAAACATTTTTCTTGATTTAAAGCAGTAAATAAATTTTAAGAGTTTCTTTCTTTGGCTCTGAATATATTCTTGACCCCAGATCTGCTGAAGTCCAATGCCCTCTGAGAACCTTCCTGTGGATTATTTTTTTGTTCGTGTGGAGCAGTGTGAATTCCTCAGAAAGTTTTGCACAAGAGGGGCAGGATCTTAAACTAATCGTACCCATCTTTCCGTTATTTAATCTAATCCTTGGTTCTTTAAATTTATTTCTTCTTTGAGCTTTTCTTATTGCAGTTTCACTGGGAATACAATCCTGCTTCCTGGCTGTACTGGAGAACAATATTGCGGCTAGCACTGCAGCTTCTCTCCCTGTCATTTCCAACGCTATCCATGCTTCCTGTGGGCTCCGGGAAACAAAGTTCGGGTCACTATATTTAGTAATTTACTGGTGCTTTTTAATCCTGCCACCTAGTGGACTGTGTAAACCCGTTCACATCCTCTTGTTACAAAATGTCATTCCGGTTCTCCAAGATCAGCAAAAGTGTTTGTTAATAAGGAAAACACCTGGAGAGAATTGTTAACATTTTGTTTATGACCTAGGGTGGCTTTTTGTTGGTTCTGTGGGGGGTTTTTTTGTTGTTGTTTCTTTAATTGAGAAGCAACAGGTCTTGAACTGATATGGATCAGAACCAAGGGGTGTACAGGAATTACCTGCCTGCCTGGAAACCCCTGTGGAGCCGGAGGTGTGACGCTGTTTGGGAAAGAGTTTCTTTCCTGAGCCGGCACTCCTTCTCAGCATCCCCAGCGCCGCTATGAAGCCCTGCGGGTGCCTAAGAAAGAAAGAAAGCCTCAGTCATTAACGTTACCGCTCAGGCCTATCTCTGTTGCTGAGAAACAGGGTTTGTCCGCACTTCAGATTTGCTGCCACTGCCCGTGTTTCATATTACACCCACCAACGCCCTGATGCCACCCACACACCCGTCACTTGTCCCCTCAGTGGCTTTACCACGAGGTGGGATATATCGTGCACAGCTAAGCTCTGACATCTCCCACCCACAGAAGGCCACAGCAGCGGTGGACTTTGGGCAGCGCTTGGTGCCACAGCCATGGCAGAGCGTGAAGACCCCGGGTCACTTTCTGTTGCACTCGCTTTTCCCCGCCGTTTGGAAACCCCACATCTACTCGGGGACCCCTCATTAAATGGCCATCATAAAAAACCCGACTGGGAACGGCTGCAAGGCTACACGTCTCACAGCACGGACCCATGTATGCGAGTCTTAAGGAAATTCAGGTTTATGCAGGCGGGTTTCTGTGGAGCTGGAGCTCAACTGTAGCCGCTGAGCAGCTGTGGGAGCTCTTGAGATTATTTTCCAGTTACAAATAAATGATTTGTGGCTTGAAGGGGCTGAGGGGGGAACCGAACTCGCACCGGAGCCGCCTGAAGTGAGCGACAGCCCCTCGCCCCCCCCTCCACCAATCGGCGGCGAGGGGCGGTGCCCGCCATGGGCAGGGCGGAGGCGGTGCCCGAAAGGCGCGGGAAGCCATCCATCGCTCCGCGCTCCGCCTCGCGCGGAGAAAACGCGTGACGCCGTTCGATGTCCTCCGGCTCGGCCGCCGGCCCCGCCTCTCCCCCCGCTCCCATTGGCTGGGCCGGCGGAGCCCGGGCTCGCGCGCCGCCTGTCCCGCGCGCCGCCATCTTAGCCCGGTTAGACGGCGAGGGGCGAGCGGCACCGTGCTGACCGCCCCCGCGGCACCATGAGCGCTCCCGCCGCCTGCTCCAGCCTCCAGCCCCTGCTGGAGACCTTGGA